>OX387244.1:176492113-176811262 GCA_947561735.1 Cenchrus americanus | reverse complement strand
GTGTTCCATCGTCTAGCTATCGATGTTCGTGTTTAGACCTTCGTGTCTATCGATGAGTGTAATAAATTAATAAACCTCTCTATGTACGTTTTGAGCATTGTACTATGATATTACACTCATTTGTCTATCATATGTGTGAAATTGTGATTATGGCACACGTATGAGATGCATTCGGTTTTCTTCGGAAAACGGGTGTGACACGCGGCGTCACGGGGTTGGCACCGTCCACGCCGCACAGTCCCCCACAGTGGCGGGGATGGGTTCCCTCCTAGGGAGTTGGTGCGACAGACCGGGCGCGAGCCCCGTGCTCATGATGGCGCCGCACCGCGCTGCGGCCGAGCATTAAATGCCCGCACCCACGTACGGGGCGGGCGCGTGCGCGCGGGACGCCCTCGAGCGAGGCGGAGCCTGCTCGAGGACGGCGCGGACCCTCGAGCGAGGCGGAGCCCGCTCGAGGGGATCGTTCTCCCTCGAATCGGGGCTGAGCCCGCTCGAGGGAGGCGTGCACCCTCGAGCGAGGCGGAGCTTGCTCGAGGGGATCTTTAAGTGGGCCGCCGGGGCCGTCAGGGCCACCGTGGCGTGGGCCATGCCTCGTGTAGTTAAGCGAGGCGCGTTTGGCTTTGGCTTACTGCGGGTTTTAAGTGGGGATTCCCCAGTTGTTTAAGGGGACCCCTTGGGCTGTCCGCGACAGATTTTGTTAAATCTATGACATGGCATCAACTATATGTTGATTTTTAATGCATACAAATGCTATATGCTGGAAATGGGCTCGAGCAAGGCAGATCTTTGTTTGAAAAAGTGATGTAGGTCGAAAAGAAAATTATATCCTCAGATAGATGATTTTGTATTGTGCACCCTTAAAAATTAACCTTCACATGTTGATGATTCATTGCTTTGGTGTACTACTATTTCATCTCTAACTTTTCCTGCACCATCAATTAGTCAAAATATCTTCACTTATTTTAGAAAATTCAGATAGTATACTCAGATAGTTGATGCAATGCAAAATGGTAATGGTATTAGTCTGAGAACTCCTTTACTATTTCATTCCAGTTTGCACATGGGTGTCATCGCTGCTTTCCCTACAATATCACTACAAATCAGCTGGGATCACCATTGTAGCATGGAACTCTACCTAAAAGCTAATAATTTCTGATCCATTATGGTTAAGAAGCACAGAAAACTGGCAAATGATTATTAATCTACATTGATCGAACCTGCTGTTGTATTGTCATGTTGGGCGAGTGACCATCCTGCCGATTCATTAGCTATCTAAGTGTCTATTATATATGCGTTGTTCTAAACTAGTTCCATCTTCTTACAGCTGCAAGGTAAGATTTAAGCAACTGTGCCCATATACACAGCAATATTCTGTTTATATTTGTTCTTGCAACTGGCCTATGATACAAGTTGCAATTTGATTTATCAGTAATTTGTTTAGATTTATTATTGCAACTGGCCTATGACACAAGTTGCAATTTGATTTATTTTGACTTTTTTATCAGAGCATAGTCCACACATTCACATGTATTGTAATTGAGCTCATATATAAAGTAGTAATTACTTTAGTAGTTTTGTTGCAACTAGCTCATGGCACCTGTGGCAACTCGCTTCACTTTGAATTTTTTTCATTATCGAAATTCAACCCACATACTCGTGTGTTGGAAATGTTTTTTTTGCATTGAGCAGTTATTCTTTTTTCAGAGGCGGTGACGGTGATGCAAATCAGATTGAGTAGAATCAAACCAGGTTAGCGT
This sequence comes from Cenchrus americanus, assembly GCA_947561735.1. Taxonomy (NCBI): domain Eukaryota; kingdom Viridiplantae; phylum Streptophyta; class Magnoliopsida; order Poales; family Poaceae; genus Cenchrus; species Cenchrus americanus. Next base: position 176,809,505 of record OX387244.1, on the reverse strand, counting down.
GTTTGAAAAGTTCACCCATTCTATTTACTAATTGATGCACCATTTTGCAACTACACACACCGCTCTATTTTTCTTTTTTCACACAATTTTTATATCTTGAGATGCAACTGCTATCCCACTAGAGTTGCAACCACATATTTTTGTTTATGCTAATTTTTATATTATGTTTTGGCTGGTCCTTCATGCTTTGATTATGAACCTTTATGCACTATGGTGTTGTAGTTAGATTATTTAGCCAGTAGAAATTGGTTTAGTTTCTTTGTTGTAACTGGCTCGTGGCACTAGTCGTAATTGGTTTAGTTTCTTTGTTGCAACTGGCCTGTGGCACTTGTTACAATTTGGTGTCATGAGCCAACCAACACATAGTAGCAATTTGGTTTAACTTGACTTAATTTTTTAATCAGAGCTCAACCCACACAATCATGTTTTGTAATTGTGCCCATGTACATAGTTATAATTGTTCTAGTAGTTTTCTTATAGTTGGCCCATGGCAGAAGCCTATTGGGGATTCTTGATTTATTTTTCCATCTATGCACATATTGAATAATGTGTCAAATTAGTTTTATAATAATTTTAATAATTTCTTTATGTCTGGAAATATTATATCAGTTTTTTGCAAAACAATTAGAAATTTAGTTTCAGAAATCTAAAATTTGCGCGTGTCAAATAGATATCACTATGTGAGGTGGGCGAAGTGAGTTGAAGTAATCATGTAACTAATAATTGACTTCTACAATCACAATCACAGGATTGTTACCTATGTGTATTTCATCTATTCGTTTTTCAAGCTGTCAAAATATAGTGTAACTAGCTAATTATCTTAACGGTAATTGGGATCTTATCCTAGTTGTAATCTGATGTCTCCACAAGTTGATCTGAGCAGTGGAAAGAGAGCCACATTAGCAGTATGAGCATTGAGCACGACCAGTCACTGAGTCATCGACAAGTCCAACCAGTTGCAAGTGGATGACCTGACCAGTTGCAACTATCTTATTACCTCAGTTGTAATTCAGTTATGTTTTCCTGGATGTAAATGGTTTTCCAACTGCATGTCAATTATTGTATTGACTTAGTTTTAACTATTGCATGTTAATTACTGTATTGAATTAGTTGTAACTAGACTACTATTCTTGTTGTAATTGGAGGATTCAACTAATTACAAGTGTTCGGGATTGTAAATAGATTAGTGCCCTAGTTGTAATTTTGTGATGAAATGTATATAGAACAGGTGTTTGGTCCCTATTCACTATGGGCTTCAAATTTTCCGCATTTTCTTGTTATATTTCTAGTTGCAATTGTTCTAATTGTACATGAGTACCCTGCAACGATATGTACATGCTTTTCAATGGTATTTGTAACTTGTTTATTATCCTAGTCGTAATTGGAGCACCTGACTAGTTGCAAGTGCTCAGTTGTAATGTGTAGATGCGTTACTGGTGTAGTTGAAGCTGAGTTGTTATCCTAGTTGTTTTTGAAAACCCTCATTAATGGCTGCAATTGCCCTTGTTGACATGCGCCACCGCAGCTTACTGACTGCAATCTAGTCGTCCTGCCTGTGCTTGACTCATGGTGAGTGAAGTAGTTCCAAACATATCTGATTTATAACTACGTATCTGATTATAATTATTTGTAGGCAGCTATTGAGCATAGTTTGGAAACATTGCAGGAAATGGAGAGCGGATTGTTTGCATGCCACTCTAATCGATTGATCGTTGAGCAAATAATTACACACCATAGAATTTCTTATTTTAACATTTGACTAAATGCAAAGGAACTTGTTGCAAATGACTTATTATCAAATTGTAATTGTGTTATTATCCTAGTTGTAAATGGTATTTGGATGGCATAGGCATGGCGTGATGGTCCGGCCTGAGCTCGCACTAATTAATCACAACACCTAACTTTTCTTTTTTGAACTGTTTTTCTCCTAAAAAGAACGGATGGTGCTGCCACGATTTTATCAATTTTCTACTAATGTTGTACATGCATTTTACAGATCACATAGTAGTAGTGTACTATCACATGTTTTGGATTAAACTGAATTGAAAAAAACTATTTTCAACTACACCGGCCCAATAGGGCATTAGCCCAAGGGGCCTCGTTTCTTTCTCTTTTCCCCTCTTCTGCTCTCAGGTGCGCACGCAGGCAATTTGCTGGCCGGCTGGCTTTGAGCCTTTGACTGGCCGTAGCTCACCACCGGTGGTGGGTTCCAGCGAGGGGGAGAGGCAAGAGAGTGGTCAGAGTGTCCAGCCGCATAGTTAAGGTGGCGGGATTCTAGCCCGAGGTGGCCGGCACGACGGCGACGAATCGTAGTGGAGGTCGGCCATGGCGACTCCGGAAACCAAAATTCCGGTACCTGCGGAACCCGAGGACATCAATGAGTTGGGGACATAGCTCAGGCCGTGAGGAAGCTCTTTGGTGACGTCGATTTGATTTTTGTGGAGCGATGGTGGAGTATTTGGCGGCGTGCATGCTTCACTGCTCCTAGCCCCTCCGTCGTGCGTGCTTTACCCGATGTCATTTAACACAGCTTCTGCGCCGCGCCTAGAAATCCAGAGCTCAACCACGCACCTATGTGCTCGAGCCCTACCCTGGCTGCTCAGTGAGATGAGCTTCCCATGCACCGCTCTGCGCATGCCCGCCAGATCGCTCCGCGAGTTAGGCACTCTCGCCGCACCAGGTCACCATGCGCTGCCGCAATTGCGCGCCGCCAGCCGCCCTACCCGTGCGCTCGCTGTGTCGCGCGCGACTCAGCGTGTTTCCTGACTGCGTCGAACGGCTGAGACCGCGTGGGCCACGGGGAGCTCACCGGTACCGTCGCTGTCGTGCGGCTGGACCCAACAGTGCTCCTTGCCGCGCTACGCGCCACAGCCGCCGAGGCTCATGCTCGCCGCTCGGCGCGCTCCGCGCGTCTCGTGGCTCGTGCTCGCAATGGGAAAGAGAGAAAGGAGATGGGGTCGAAGTGGGTGGGGGGAGGAGGAAGAGATGTGCGGGCCACTGGATCGAGTTGTATTTTTTGTTTGGGTCTGTGCATCCGTGAGCTAAAATGCACATTAGTTGCATTTTAGCTGTGTGTGTCTATATATATATATATATAGTAAATGCTAATTAAAATGGATTCTTGTTTTATTTACAAAAGGCTACATACACGTTACATTTGATCGCAACACATGTAAAACACATGTAACAATTAAATGATGCATCTATGAAATTGCATCCACGAAAATGTGCATGAGAGTGTTAGTTTCATCATACTAAAAAAGGTGACATGGAAGTTCGTAAAACCGCCACTGAGACTGGACTAAGAAAATGAATGATGTGTGTGACACATGGTAACAATATTAATGGCCTATCCATCCAAATGTCAACTGACAAATCATTGGTAATAGGGTGTTTTTTTTGCCAATTGCATTGCATAATGGCCGGACAGAGGGAGTACTACCTCCGTCCCAAAATAGTTGCAATTCTAGGATTGGACACCAAAACCAAGGTGCTTGTGAAATTACGAAAATACCCTTACAAATATCAGCAACAATGAGTTTGCCAGCTGGTCTAGGTTCATTTTTTTTATGTGTTCTCAAGTGCTGACGACCGGAACCATCTAGCTACTCCACGAACCAGTGTACGTGGCCGCCACCACATTGAAATTGCTACTGTCACAACCGGCTGCTGCTCATTTTTTTAACAATGCATGTATCAGTGGGTCCCACATCTAGTTGAAGTTGCATCTTTTTTGGGAAAAATTCAAACCCAAGAGTTGCATCTATTTCAGGACGGAGGGAGTACTTTCTAAGAGACTGCACATTAATATTGTTACCACGTGTCAGTTGGAACGGAGGGAGCCAAGACTGCACATTCAATCTTGGCTCCCAGATTTTTTTGGCATGGTTGTTACCGTTTCAAGTAAATCATCATGCATATGCATTTGGCACAGTTTAATGATAAACAAAGTTATCTTGCATACCTATATCAATGAAAAGAAAGCAAAAATGAATTAAGAGTAGGGTCTGTCTCCTCAAACGACTGATTTTTTGACATCTCTCGATCACATTTTTTTAACCATAGGTTCTAAATCCGATGGTGGGTGAGATTTGGACACTTTATGTTTTCTGTCCGGTCAAAAGAATAAATTGAGTTTTTCTTTCCTCTCAATCACTTTTTTCAAAACCAAGACCAAATATACCGTTACAACTTGTCTGCTAAAAAATTGTTTGAGATTTGCTTTGATCTCAATCACTTTTTTAAACTAGCAAAATGTACATGCTACACGCACGTATCTAAAAATCATAATAACAAAAAATTATTTTTATAGTGTCACACATGTCTAAAAGCCAAGGATGCAACAATAATGTGGGGGTGAGGAGAAATCAGCAGCTACCTCTCGCGGCTGGCGAAACACGGTGTCGGAGAATCGCTGACGCCAACATGCATTGACGCGTGTTGAAAAGCAATAGAACATAGTGATGCGTGATTAGTACAAACCCATATTGTCACGTGATTTGTAGATCATAGTAATCCATATTGATATGTGATAATGGGAATGTCATAAACGCAACTGCGTCACCACCTCACCGGGTCGCCGACCTCGATCGCTAAGGCTTTTTGGAAAAAAAACACAACATGATTTGTTTACCAATTATTCCCCAAAATCCTAAAAAAACACACCATGCTGCTTGTATCGCTTTCCAAAACACAATGTGATTTGGTTATCAATTATTCCAACACAACGTGATTTGGCTTACCAGTTATTCAAACGGTTGACCAAAAGGGCAACTAGACCCATATAAAATGATTTGTAGAACAAATTTGAGGGGAAGACCCATTTTTTGGATGTTAGATAATACTTTCGCCTGTTTTTTCATCAACTCCTTTTCTACCGGCACCCCGTACCGGTCGTTGCCGCCAGTGTGCGAGGCATACATGCACTCCCTTTCCAAACCAAGACACGATTTCACTTTAAAAAACAAAGACATGGTTTGGTTTAGAAATTATTTTCCGCATTGCGTGATTTGACTTAAAAAACTTCCTTTCCAAACCAAAACGCGATTTGACTTTTTAAAAAAACCATGATTTGACTTAGCAATTATTTCCCGCATTGCACGATTTGACTTTAAAAAACAGGCCCTGATTTATATTTGACTTAGCAATTTTTTTGACACGATTTGACTTTAAAAAAAGAAGTCATGATTTGACTTAGTAATTATTTCCTGCATTGCACGATTTGACTTTCCAAACAACAAGCCATGATTTAGATTTGGCTTAGCAATTCTCTCCCATATTACTAATTTGCCTTTCCATCAAATGCGGCGGCGGCAATGGCGCGGCGGGCAGTGGTGGCGGCGCGAGGAGAGGGGACGACGCTCGGTTTAAATAGGCCGGCTTGCTCACGCTGACGAGAGCATGACCTCAAAGATGCGACAGTGGCACGGCGGCCTCGGCCGACGCGCGTACGGCGGGCGCCGCCGACGGACCGGCGGTCGCGCGCGCGCACCGACCGGTACGGCGCGGACGCGACGACGAGCGGCCCGGGCGGACTCCCGGGGGCCTCGGGGCGCGGGCGCGTGGGGAAGGCGCGGCCCGGGCGGCGGGCGGCCTTGGGCGGAGTGCGGCGCGGTCGGCGACGCGCGGCGCACCGCGCGCGCGACGCCATGGCGCCCTGCCCAAAATGTTGCTGAGCACTTGTTTGCACACGAAAAACTCCATTTTTTTGAATAAAAATGCACTAAACTTTGAATACGAAATTTGTAGATCTAGCTACCCTCTACCTTTTTCAAAAAGACTATATGGGGTTTTTCTCAACAGAATTTGCAAGGGAGGCTTGCCAACTTTGAATGCCAGCCTGTGTTCATGAACAGGAGATGCTGACCTTGGAGCAAGTTTTTCATGCTTTTCCACTCAAAATTTGAGATGCCAATCTACATGAAAGTTGTGTCCCTTAACAAGCTAGACAACTTTCTTAAAGGTAGATTTTTAAGTGTTTAGGTGAATTTTGGAGAACGCGGCAAAAGTTCCGACAGACAGCTATGGGAACTAGGGTTTAAGTGGGGTTTGACCCAGTCTTTGACCATGGGTTGGCCCCACATGTGTGTCCACTAGATCCAAGGGCTCAATAAAGTTGGTTGGTGAGTTTTTCGAGGTGAGGACCCAGGTTGACCGTGGTTTGACCACTGTCAGCCAAGTTGACTGACGATTAGGGTTAATTAAAAACCTGGGGCGTCACATTCCTCCACCGAAGAAAACCCTAGCCACCGAAAACGCCTCCTCTCCTCTCTCCACCTGCGGCGGACCGGTCGGCCTCTGGTGTGAGCGCTGCTGTTGGGCAAGCTCGGGCACGGGCGCTGTAGGAGCGGGAGCGTCGAGCACCCCCTGGGCGTGGGGGTCGAGCGCCACCCTTGGGCAAGGGCGCCGGCCGTGCCGAACGGCCCTCGAGCGGGCGCGGGCGCCCCAAGGGCGCTGATGGGGACACCGACGCCGGGGCAGCCCGAGTGGCTTCCTGAAGGGTGAGCACACTCAAATTTTAATTTTTGTTTGATTTCACCCCTATTATCTCAATTGAAACTAGATCGAATACATTTGATGGTTCGTCATTAACACGATGGATCCTAAGACAAGTTTTTTGATTGAAATCCACATCAAAGCCAATGCTAGAACATGTAGGAAGGACTCGACCTCATGCTATAGTTTCAGCAAAGTTGTAGATTCTGATCTATGCAATTTTAAGGACTTTGTTGAAGAAATTGTGGATCAGTTCCCTCATGGATATCACGAACTAGTACATGTTTTCTATTACAGTGATGTCACCAAAGCCTCCTCACTAGTGAGAACAGATCAGGAGCTGCTTGAAATGTTTAGCAAACATGCTGATAGCAAGGTGGTGCATATGACCATTACTTACACCGATCCTAAAGACATGCCTATCTCTTGTATGTGCTTCCACCCAGAAATTTCAGGGAGACTTGACATCCCTTGCACCCCATCTATTGCTTGTCCATCTATTGCAGCAGGAAGTCAATCAACACAGCCTTTACCTAGCCATCCAACAACTAGCCAACACCCAACTGATCCTAGTGATGAATCTGACGATGATCCTGATGATGATCCTGATGATGATGGGATCCTTGCAAATCCGGAACCACAAAACAAACATGTTGGAGTTGATAACGAAGAGTTGTACTTTCCTACTCCTAATGCTCCTAATACACATGTGATTGGTGATGATGTGGGAAAGCAAAGTGATGGTGATTCCAAATCTGACTCTGAATCTGATGTCGAGTATGAGGAAGAGGATGGGCTGATTGGGCAAGATCCTTTGCCACCTGTGCCAATTGGAGCATATGACCGAGATGACCCTCCAATTAGTGTAGGCAGCCTATATCCTGATATGGCAGAATTTAGATTGGCGCTTTCACAACATGCTATCAAGTATAAATTTGAGTTTAATATTGAGAAAAGTGATCCAGATAGAATGAGGGTTTATTGTTCGAGGAAGAAGGAAGACAAATGTAGATGGAGGTTGCATGCTTATACATTAGATGGCGTCACAATAAAGGTAATTGGTGCTTGTATGTGTCATGATAAAAGTGTTATAGTGACATTTTTCTTTGTTAATTAACAATTTAACCAGAAATTTACTTTTGTTAATTGGTACTTGTATGTGTCATGATAGGTGAAGAAGAATCCAAAGCGACATACTTGTTCAACTGCAAGAAGAAGCAAGGTTGTGAAGAATGCAACTAAATTTTGGATTTGTGATAAAATCAAGGATTGGCTAATGGAGAAACCAAGTTTGAGAGCTAAAGAATTGCAGCGGAGGATAAAGGACAACTACAAGGTTCAGCTACCCTACAGGAGAGTGTATGATGGTAAGGAATTGGCACACAAACAATTATTTGGTAATTGGGACAGCAGCTTCGATAGCCTATATAGGTTTAAAGCAGAGGTTGAAAGGTGCTCTCCTGGCAGCTTTGTAGTTATAGATCATCACAAAATACTAGAGCAGATCAGATTTAATAGGTTGTTTTTTGCTATGAAACCATGCATAGATGGTTTTCTCAATGGATGCAGACCATATATGGCAATAGATAGCACATTTTTGACTGGAAGGTTTAGGGGACATCTAGCATGTGTAGTAGCTGTAGATGGACACAATTGGATGTATCCAGTTGCTATTGGAGTGTTTGACTCTGAAACTAGTGAAAATTGGAAATGGTTTTTGGAGAGGCTTAGAGATGCAATTGGACTACCACACGAGCTAGCTATATGTACAGATGTTGGACAGGCAGTGATGGCAGGGGTGAAGGATGTATTCCCAACTGCAGAACATAGGGAATGCATGTTACATTTGGTGAAGAACTTTAAAAAACAATATACTGGAAAGATTTTTGAAGACCACCTTTGCCCAGCAGCATATTCTTGGAGCCCATACTTCTTTGAGATGCATTGGAAAGCTATGGAGGAAGCATATCCAGCAGTCATGAATTATATAAGGCAATCACATACTAAGATATGGGCACGAAGCCAATTCTGGACCCATTGCAAGGTTGATTATGTCACAAATAATTTAGCAAAGTGCTTCAACAATTGGATAAAACAGATCAAGGGCTTGAATCTGGATGACATGATGGACATGTTCAGGCAACTCATTATGAACAAGTGGGATGTTAGAAGGGATATATCAAACAAGATGAAAGGGGTCATTTTGCCACACATCATCAAGGAGTTAAGGGAGCAAAGTAGGAATTTGGATATGGATGTACAACGAAGTGGGGACACTCTAGGAGAGGTTTCTGTGAAGGGTGGTAGTGGCTACAAGTGTTGTCAACTTACAAAACAAGACCTGTTCTTGCAGAAAATGGGATGTCACAGGCATTCCTTGCAAACATGCCATTGTGTTTATCACATCTCTTAGAGAGCCATTAGAGAAATATGTTGACATGTATTACTCAGTTGAGAAATTCAAAACTGCATATGAGGCTCTAATCCCTGCCATGCCTGACAAAGCATAATGGCCAAAATCTGACCATGGTTTTTTCATGCATCCACCACTCATCAAATCCACATCAGGTAGAAGACAAAATGAGAGGTTCAAAGATTGTACAGAAACTAGGGGCATGAGGACCATGTGTGGTTCGAGGACCGGTGGATGGTCGCTTCCTTGTGTGATGAGTGATTGACAATGTTGTGTGGACTGATTCTTGGCTAAGTATTGCAGGTGCAGGTTGCGGCTTGACTCTTGTTGGTGCAGGTGAAGAACAAGCGCGAAAGGTCGTTGCCGGTGAGGCCTCCGGTGTGGAGAAGACAAGTAGGCTTCGTTCGAGGGACCCGGTGGCCAGTGGGGTCAAGTGCGGGCCGCATGGTGGCATGAACAGCAAGATGAAGTCGTGGACGGTTTCTTGGTAGAGCCTCAAAACCAAGGTCGAGCCGGGACTACGTGGGAGCCAAGTCATGAGTGGAGATTGGCGGAGGCTACACCGAGTTCGCGGGGTTTGCAGTGGTTCACCAGAAAACCATTGGGTTACTCGGTTGAGCCACAAAACCGAGGCCGAAGACTCGACGAGGAGGTGTGGCCAACCCAGGCCGGTTCAACCGCCCAGGAGGGGCGGTCAGACCGCCTAGGCCGGTCAGATTGTCCGGGCCGGTCTAACCGCCCAAGGGGGCGGTCTGACCGCCTTGGTCGCTGGCGCTGAGATGCTTCGAAGCGGAGGACACGCGTCGGGATCGCAAGGCTTGCGTCGAGGCTAAGTAGGTTGCAGTCGCAGGGCATCCGTCCGATGAAGAAAATCTGAAGACTTCTAAATTCGCCCTTGAGGGGCTTGTATCCCTAGTGTTAAGTAAGGGTAGTTTAGTCTTTTGGGTGCCTCCATATATACTCATTGAGTGGATGGATGGCAGCCAACTCTTGGAACCCTAGCTCATTTGTTTTTCCATTTTCATTCTCCTTTTTCCTAGTTTTTCCTAGGACTAGCTTGAGAGCTTCATGTGAGATCTAGAGAGAGGGATGGATGTTTGGGTGGCAAGCTAGACCTTGTACGAACCTTCATGGTATGTATAGATGGTTCGGCGTTGTTCCTCAAGGTGGTGAAGTGTTTTTCCCGTCCTTCTTTGTGGTGATTTTCGGAGCTCTTTGTTGGCGGTGTTTTGAGAACGATTTCTTGGGGTTTTTGGTGGGTGTCACGTATGAGGATCTTGTGCCTCTTTGGCTGGTGACTTTGCCCCCAAATCTCTCTTGAACCGGACTCGATTTGGTGGTTTTTCGAGTTGGGCGAGTTCTTGACCTTGAGATGTGATTTCTTCGATTCCTCTTGATTGTGAGCGATTCGGGTCGATTCCTTTGAGGTAGAGGTTGCCCAGGAGGTAACCCAGCTATTCCCGAAGTTTTGTTGCAATCCGCGGAGTGATTCGGGAGATCGGGCGCGAGGAAGTTGGGGTTTGACCCGCGGGTTGATTTTCTGGGAGAGGCGGTCTAACCGCCTGGAGGGGGCGGTCTAACCGCCCGGGTCTTCCAGGTCAATGTTCTGTTTCGCTGGATTTTCCTCTGTGAGTTTGTTCGCCTTGATCAGAGGAGCGTCTGGGTGAAATTTCAGGTCGTTCTCGTGCCGGTTGCTAGGAGTTCTTGTTTGGAGTTCGTTGCTGGGTACAGGAGGTTAGACGCCCCTGGTAGCCGGTCTAACCGCCCCTAGGCCCCTCGGTGGAGTTTTAGTTTTCGCCTAGATTTTCTGGTAGCTAGCATGGCCCTGACCAGAGATCTTTATTGGTGAAACCGTGGTGCGTTTTGGTACTCGGAAGAGGTGTTTCGGAGGATTTCTTGGTTGCCTGGTGGAGGCGGTCTAACCGCCGCCCCCTTACCCGATCTAACCGCCCCTCTGGACAGCCGGCTTTCGAGTTGTTTCCGCTGTCGTGGGTGCGTGTGTGTTGAGGTTGCTGGTAGTGTTTGTTCCTAGGACCAGTAGCACTCCAGTGGCTACGTGGTTTTGGCAAATGGAAGGTAGAAGTGCGGAGCGTGTGATTTTGGGGGTCCGACCGAGCGAGTTCATCTTGTCGGAGTTTCAATCTCCTTCGAGAAGAATTTTTATCGGCTCCCATTCACTCCCCCCTCTCTGGTCACCTAATCGGTCCTTCACGGCACTAGGCCGAAAGGTAAACATCAGTGCAATGTTTGCAAGAAATATGGCCATTGTTGGGGGAATTGTAAGGATGGTGATCCTGGTGATATAGCAGCTCTTCTAGCTGAAAAGTAAGCATAAAAACATTTAATGATTATTGCACATATTGTCTATAATTACATTAATTCATTTTCTTTTTTTACAGGGGTCCTCCAAAGAAAAAGAAGAAAACAACCAAACCATCAAGTGAGAGCAGTGTTGTACCTATTGGCTCAACACAAAAAACAATGCAATTTCCTCCAAGGTATGATTTGTACACTTGAAGTGGTGGATGCAATTTTGTGCAGCACTTAAATTCCACAATGCAATTCTTGATTAAACATTTTGTATGACAACCAAAGTGTTTCAGCGGTTTCAGCTAGTTTAGGATCTGGACTCTCTCTAAGGTATTTGCAACACTCATTATTTCACATTATTAATATGAAATCACAACCATAGTTAGTCGATCTAATTTGTCTTCATGTATGAAACTCATGTGCAGTTCTGGAAGTGGCTCAAACCAACCAGAGCTACTTCCCATTGAGTACAGACCACCACCTCCCACCTCCAAGCCTCCAGGAGAGAAGAAAGCTAAATGGAAAGCAAAGCCAGCAGGAAAGAAGAAGAGCAACCCAAAGAAGAAGAAGAAACAGGTTGCAGCGCCACATGATAGTCCAGCTATGGGTACTAGAAGCAAGACGACCCCCACAAGCATAGCCTTGCAGCACATACCAGAAGCAAAAGGAAGCTTTCACTTCCAGATTTGAATATATAATTGATGCAAATCATTATGTCTGAGCAACAACTTGATGTGTCATATTTTGCTTGGTCTTTGGGAAACCTCTAGTTATGTCCTGTTATTTTGCTGAAACTAGAACATGTTGTTGCTGCTCCTTTTGTCATGTATGGGCGGCTGGTGGATGTTGCTTCTGACATGCTGGGTAGCAAGTGAATATTTTGGTGTGGATGAGCTTTGCAAATTGCAATGATGTATGCTTGAACATCTAAAAGTGGTTGTATGAACATCTCTATCAGTTTGCAATGAAATTTAAATATTTCATCTCTATGGTTGATTTTTCATCTACCGTGGCATGTATGTATGTTTTTTTACTTCTAGTGATATATGTATGCTTGAACATCTAAAAGTGGTTGTATGAACATCTCCATCAATTTGTAATGAAATTTAAATATTTCATCTCTATGGTTGATTTTTCATCTAAATGCGGCATGTATGCTTGTTTTTTTACTTCTAGTGATATATCATTTGCAAAGAGTTTTAATTATTTTTAAACCTCCAACCAGGGGTATTTTAGTCATTCACCCTCTATTTAACGGTCTTTTAACACCGTTACTGTTAAAATCTAATGGCAAGGGTATATAGCACATCAAAAAACATAATCAATGGCATAGAGCTCAAAATTTAATTTCCAATGGTACAGAACACACGAGTTGTATTTTCCAGTGGCACACAGGGAATTTTCTCAAATAAAAAAGGCAGCAACAAGAAAAATTGGAGGTGATCACAACTTCCAGTTGCAAGCTCATCTGCAGCCTAGTTGCCTTAGGTGGCCAGATATAGCGCAGGCAGTGGGGGCAAGTTTTAGTTAATCAACTAGGATCATGCCCGTGCGTTGCTACGGGCATCTAAATGTCTACAATGCAATACGCGAAAGATCCAACAAGACAATAATACTAAAAAAAGCTAAAATATGTCTCTCGACATTTCACTTTTGATTTACAATAGAAGAATCTATTGTGAGCAAAAAAATGATACATTAGCACACCTATTTAGCATCCATCTGGGCTTGCTTGTTGCATACATACCCCATCACTTACTGCAGATGCTGCACACCGTTATTCAAAATGTCAAATCACCATTATTGATGATGCCTAATATGCTAACACCTATACTAACTAATGCAGCTATATGGGAGCTAAATAGGCAAAACAACACGAGAAAATCTCCATTAGCTCCTCGTCGGTGGCATGCTCGAGCAGCAAGATTTCGGTGTCCATATCTTTCATTTTACTTCATAATTGAGATATATTCTTTGAAACATTGGAAGCAAAGATGACAACCAAAATGAAAAGGGTTATAAATGGGTTCATGAATTTACCTTCTTGAAGACTATTTGAGTCAATTTCACATTAATCTGTAATGTAGCTCACAACAAATGGTGAAGCTGATGGCCCGCCAGTACTAATTGAAAATTTTCTCATCAAATTCAGTAAACAAGTGAAAAAACTATGGATATTCAACATTTGATCCAACATGGATTAATCTGGTAGTTCTGCACAAACATGTAAGGATTATCTATGCACTCAATTCATGAACTTCAAGAATTATCTGAATTATCTATGCACTCAATTCTAAGGATTTTCTTCATTGACGTGATATGTTCTCTTTTCAAAGTTACCACCAAAACCTCGGTAGACGAGATGAGGAGAAAAGCTGAAATTATATATATCCATGTATTTGGAATTGAAATTACATATTGAATCACATGTTATATAAAAAGGCACCTAGAATTGCTAGGAATAAAAATAAATTATAGGGAGCTGACCCTGATATAATGGCTGTAATTGCTACTCATATCATGGCTATCAGTCATCAGTGCACTCATGATCTGAAAAGAAAAAAATTGCTACTCATATCATGGCTATCAGTCATCAGTGCACTCATGATCTGAAAAGAAAAGGTTGAGAACCAGGATCTAAAACTGGTAAAACTCATCAGCTACATGGACAGGTAACAAAGCACAATGACTTTACTTTTCATTGATAAAACTATGAGCATGAAACATTTTCACAGTTTAGCAAAGAACATAAGACAGAGTTTATTCAAAACCAGGGGAATTAATTCAGAGTTATCCTCATGCTTTCAAATTACAGCCACTTGCTAAGATGATTAACTCCAAGATCCATTCATTTGGATTGGAAACAACACAGAAGGGAAAGAAAAAAAAGCAATCAAGAAGAAGCTAGATCGAGTGGAAGGAACATACCCGTGGACGTAGAAACCATATACACCAGCGCTGCACCACATAGAAAAGATCAGGGGGAGGGGGTGCAGCGATGTGTGCTGTAGACCCCGGTGATTTGCATCCATGAACTAACAGTGAATACATGCTCATGCTATCAACAAATACACAAAAGTATACCTTTTATTTTCGTTAGATTTCCAAGGGCAACTTTGTAAGTGTCGTGGTGCCCTGTGCAACTTCCTTCCTCTCCGCACCTAAGTTGAACTCAGCAAGGTACTTGAAAAAATATCATCATGAAATTAAAGAATTGCAACATCAATATGCACCATTGAGAGAGAGGGAAAGCCCCTCCCTCAAATGTCACAGACAGCATAATCTTGAACCCGAACCACAAAAAATTCAAACAGAAGATCACACATAATTTGCATACCATCTAAACTTATGCAAAAGAATTTGCGTACATAAGGTCACTAACTCACTACACCAGAGTTGAACAATCCTACGAATTCAGTGTTAATGTTAAACACTCACAACATTATTTATTCACATAAAAAACAAATAGAAGCATGAAAAGAGTGAACGGATGCACCTATAAAGATGTGTATCCTCTTGGCCGTGTGCCTCCGCAACGCTGTCGCAGAGCGCATTGACGGTGGTGACCCTGCCGTGGCTGCCGGCTGCCGCCACCTCATCGTGCTCCTTGCCACGCGTGAGTAGAGGACGAGGCGCCAGCGTGAAGCTTGCAGTTACTTAACAAAGTAAAAAGTAAATTCGTGCAAATTGCTTGGTGAATCCCAGGAAAGATACAATTCAGTTTAAAAAACAATAGCTTCCAAGGAATTTTAGAATGTCATACACATCATCAGTATCCATAAGCAAAACGTTAAATTCAGAAACTCATTAAAATATTCCTAAAATATTATATTTCTATGAAACATTGAGAGGTAATTGCTTATCACTGGAATTCCTGAACGTTTGTAGATTTAACAGCAAAGATTTAATAGCTATCCATGAGTCATTTTGATTAGTACAAATAAATGACACGATAGATGAATGCTCACGGGAAATAACAAAAATCCAAGGCCATAACCTTGGATACACGATTAGGGGTCACATACCTTGTGATCCTTTGCTGTGAGATTAACATGATCGCCCTGGATTGAAAACGCACTGAAATCCTCTTTGGCTTCTCCGGCTAGGCACATTCACGGTCACACCGCCATTACGTCGGCTCTGGCGACAACCCGTGTGCCACCTCCCGCTGTAATCATCAGTGACTATAAAACTTGGCACAACAACAACGAACTCTTGTGATTGCTGAGAAATCTTACCCGGGCGATGACGACGCTTCCAGGCTGCGGCACTGATCCATGACCCTTGTGCCTAACCACCTCCACCATAGACCATGGTTGAACAGTATTCTCAAAGAGTAAACACTGATCTGATACAATACATAGCAAAACGAGAGGCACACCTTATCATCTCCGGCACCTAAGTTTGTAGTCTAATCGGTGAGATCCGGTAACATTTAGCCAAAGCCGATCAATGCTTCTACGAACCCTACGGATCAAAGCCATGGAAGCATACAATTCGGATCATTGGAACCAACGGATCGGACAAGCGAGCATGTGTCCATGACTCGGAAAGTTACCCCGGGGGAGGCGACGGCGCGGCGTGTGGATGCGGGGACGGCGGCGGCGGGTCAATGGTGTAGAAGGGCCTCGTCGACCTCCCGGCGGCGGCCGGCGCCGGCGGTCTCGTGTGGACGCGGGGACGGCGGTGGCGGGTCGGGGTAGGAGGGGCCCCGTCGACCTCCCGCAGCCGGCCGGGCGCCGGCGGTCCGCTTCCGCACGACGGCGGTGGGGGTCGGACGGGTGGTCGGCGCCGCGCGGCTGACCGCCAATCCGGCGTGCGCGGTTAAGGTTGGGAGCCGGGGGGCGTCGCGACCGCGGCGGGTCGACGGGTGGCCGGCGGCCGCCCGACCGGCCGGCGCGTGCGGTTAGGTCCGGGGGCGCGCGCGGCTGCGGCGGATCGACGGGTGGCCGGCGACCGGGTTTGGGGGGGGTCGGGGGCCGCGCGACCGCGGCGGGCGGGCGGCGGCCGCCCCGGCCGGGTCGCGCGGCGGCGTGCGGTTAGGTTTGGGGGCGAGAGAGGGGTGGGGGTGCGGGTGGAATGTCCGGGGCGGGGGGGGGGGCGACGGGGTGAAGGCGCGGGACAGGTGAATGCGCAGAGGTGGAGGGTGAAAGGTGAACCCATGAGATTGTCTTACTTCCACACTTTTTAGGAGTAGAGACTAGAAGACGAGTAAACATTCTCCTCAAAGAAATATGAGATACTCCGTACTAGATAACCAAGAGGAGATCACCAGGTGCACCTACGAGGATAGAAACGAAGAACCTTGCTACGGAATCAAAATTAATGGACTCTTTCTTCCGTGCGCAGACCTGGTCGGGATATCTCCGTAGCCTGCTGGGCTGCGATGACTCCCCGCGATGGGAGAATAGGGAAGGCGTACCGAAGGGTGGATTGCTTGGCGAGTGAATCAGGCTGGCATGTTTATGCATGCTTGCAGAATGGGAGGGTCCAGGATGAGGACAGGGGAGGTTGCCGGCTTGCCGGACAAGCATGCAGATGTGCCGGAAGAATGAAGATGGAGGCTCAACCTTTTGAGATGGTTAACGGTGGAAACAAGGCGTAATTTTAGGGTGCATTTGAATGCTTGAAGCCGAGGTGGGGGATGAGCCGAGAAAAGGGCGAGCCGCCTGGATGAGACCGTGAAGGCCAAACGGGGGGTCACGGCCTCACGTGGGGCAGCTGCCGGTAAGTCGGTTGGGTGGGTTGGGCCCGGGCCACAGAATAGCTTATTTTGTGGCTGGCTACAGTACTAGTTATATATATATATATATATATATATATATATACTATATATATATATATATACTGTATATATATTATGCACCTGGGTGCATTCTCTATAGCGAATGCACCCAGGCCCAACTAACCGAGCCAACCAGGCTTCTTTTAACCGGTGGAGGGTGCGCGCGCGGGGGCCTGGTTCCGTCATAACCGCACCCCACGACCGATTAAAAAAAACCGCACCCACGACCCCACGTTTGCCCCCCTTATTACAAACTCCTCCCCGTCACTCTCTCATTCAATTCCCCCGACCCGTTACCACTCTCTCCACTTTCTCGTCTTCTCCGCTTCAGCTCTCGTCGGCGAAGAGAGGTTTTCTCATCGGCTTTGAAGCGGAGCGATCGACTTCGTGAAGCTTTTAGTGCTCGTCGGGATTCCGAGCGGCGAATCACCCCTCTCTACTGCGCTGCGTTTCCGTCGCCTTCCTCTTTCTGTTCGCGCGGCGGTGGGGTGGGGGGGGTGAAACCCGCGGGGGGGTGCGACTGTGGTGAGGCGGGAGAGACACCAGCGCCGTTCCCCACTGCGTTCACGAAACACATTGCTCGCAGGTATGCCGCCCGACCTCTCGCCCCTTTCATTTTTTTCCGTTAGGGTATTTTTTGTGCGGCTGCGTGATTATTTTTGTTTCGGCGGATTTTTGTTTTTCGAGAGCCCGGGGGGGGTGAAATGAGGGCGTGAATGATTTTTCAGATGATATTGCTGCTATTTTTTTCGTTAGGGTTTTTTACTGACTATTTTTTTGTGTTTTCCATTCATTGGATTTTTTTTCATATTCGATCAGACGCGGCTAGGTGTAAAAATCGCATGCGCTGCCGTCGTGTTATTTTTTTAATTTTTTCAGATAGGGGGGGGGGGGGGGTTTTTTGATTGATCCATTGTTAGCAATCGTTGCATCACAGAAGTAGCAACCGACCTATTATTGAGTTTGCAACCGGTCAATTACACTAGAAAACATTTGTTGCAGGTGGGGGGGGGTTTGTTTGATTCATTGTTAGCAACCGTTGCATCACAGAAGTTGCAATCGACTTATTACTGAGTTTGCAACCGGTCAATTACACTAGAAAACATTTGTTGCAGGTGGGGGGGGGCGTTTGATTGATTCATTGTTAGCAACCGTTGCATCACAGAAGTTGCAATCGACTTATTACTGAGTTTGCAACCGGTCAATTACACTAGAAACGTTTGTTGCAGGTGCTGTAGGTTTCTGTCACATTTTTTGTTTGCAATCTGTTAATTGCAGGAGTTGCAACTATAATCACGACAGGTTTGTAATCGTCTTAGCACGCATGGCTTTTGATTGATTTTCATTGTTATCAACCGCTGTATTACAGAAGTTGCAATCTCCCTATATTCTGGAGTTGCAACCTGTTAAGCAGACACAGGGATAGTGTTTTTGTATGTGTTGTAGCTTTTTTTAGTAACTGGTTAATTTGTTGCAGTTGCAACCATAAATCACAGCAGAAGTTGTAATTGTCGTATTAAACAGGATTTTTTTTATGTATTTTTTTTGTGTAGCAGTTTGATATTTTGTGAGAACTGTATCCTGTTTTTTCTTTACAGGAGTTGCAATTTTGTCTGGTATTAAATCTTTTTTTATTAGCATTAGCAGTTTTTTTTGTGTTACTGGTTATAGGAGTTGCAATTGCCTTATCATAGGAGTTGCAAACTGTGCATTTTTTTATTTTTGATGATTGTTTATGTTCATATATTTTTTTATTTTCAGTTGTTATACTTTTTTACAATGGAGCAAGGTGGTCAGCAAGGTGAACAACAAGGTGGTCAAAATACTCGATCTTCTCCTCGGTTGTCTGAGAAGAGGAAGGCTGATAATTTACAAAGACTCCGTGAGAGGCGGAAAAGGCTCAGGTTGCCAACACCGCCGCTGGCTAGTACTGCTGAAGAGCAAGGAGATGAAGAACAGCATGATGAAGATTTTGCTCCAGATGGTGAAGGTTCTTGGCACGACGACGGCGATGATGCCGCTCTGGCCGCTGTTGGCGATGGCGACAAGGGCAAATTGAAGCCACAGTCCATGCGATGCTCCCCTGCGAGTTTTATCAAGCTTATCAATGCATTACCAAATGATCTTAAGGGGCAAGTAGTCGCAAAAGGTTTTGGGGGTCTTCTGAATTTCAAGCCCAATTACCTTAAGAGGGATGTTAGCAGCTGGCTGATGCGGAAGTTCAACCCAGAGACAATGAAGCTTGAGATTGGTGGCGGCAAAGAGATCAATGTCAGCCATCACGCTGTGTGGTGTGCCATGCAGATCCCCAATGCTGGAGGTGACCCGCTCCCAATGTCTGACGCAGATGCCCGTGCCGAGCGTGATCGGCTCGGCTTACGGTTGTTGGCCCTTCTTACAACTCGAGGAAGGGCATTACCGTGAAACACATAACTGCTTTGGATCGAAGAACCGTTCATTGGTACGGGGAGCTTGGTCTAAGAGCTTTTTTCATGGCTGCTTTCCGGTGTTTGTTTGTTCTCAAACACCGACACCAAGATCGAGCTCGATGATGTGAGATATACCCGGGATATTCGGAACATTGGCACTAGGAATTGGTGCAAGGCGATTGTTGACGGCTCGGCGTTGTCGCTCGATTATACAAGCTGGATTATGCTCAGAAAGGCATCAACGCACCCATCAGCGGATGCACCATCTTTCTAGTGGTAAGCTCAAGTCAGACACGCATCTTTTCTTGTTCTTTTTTTTGTTTCATTGCTTTTTTTTGCAACTGTTTACATACTGTTGTTGCAATCATATATTTTTTTCACTGTTTTTTCAATCTGGCATTGCACCTTCTTGCAATCACTTGCTACCCAGGTTTGCAATCATATTCCAAAATAACCTAGTCAGGTTTTTTTTTGCAACCACACATAATTATTGTTTTGCAATCACACACAAAACATAGTTGCAATCACACACTGGTTCAGTTTTCTTTTTGTCCCTTTTGCAGTCACAGAAATAAACCAGCAGTTTTTTGTAATCACACACTTTTAGATTTTGCAATCACTTGCTACCCAGGATTGCAATCATATTCCAATAACCAAGTAGCTTTGCAAGCACATATACAAAGTCAGGTTCTTTTCTTTTTTTGCAATCACACATAACTACTGGTTGCAATCACGCATGTCAAAATAGCTGCAATCACACACTGGTTCAGTTTTTTTTTTGCAACCACACATAACTACTTGTTGCAATCTGTCACTCCAAATAGTTGCAATCACACAGTGGTTCAATTCTTTTTCTTTTTTGCAGTCACAGAAATAAACCAGTAGTTTTTGCAACCACACACTTTAAATAGTTTTTGCAATCATACACTTTTAAATAGTTTTTGCAATCACACACGCTTTTTTGCTTCATCACCGTTTTTTTTTTTTGCGGATGTTATACGTCGACAACTTGCGGCACGGATTCCGGACAAGCCCTTTTTGCATCCCCCGGTGCTCCTTCCTGGCCTCGAAGATGATTCAAGCTATACTCAACCAGGACCGCAGGGGGGATGTCGCTGGCGACAATGTTGAGTTTGGACATCTCAGGGTTTGTTTTCTTTTGCAATCACACTTTCTTTTCTTTTTTCTTTTTTTTGCAAATGTCACCACTGTTTTTTTTTTACTCCAACTTTTTTGTTTTTTGCGGTCGAAAAGTATCACGGACACATGCTACGGCGCTCCCGTGGGGTCTTTGACAAGATCGCCCATCCCCGCATTTGGCCCCGCCCAAGATGCGGATGACGAGGGGCTTACGATGCGAGTGTGCGCCCAACCCGCAAAGAGGACCTCGCGCCCCATCGGCAGCCGCTACATTTGCTGCTGGGGCTAGTGCATCCGCCGCTGCAGCAGGGGCTCCTGGGCCTGGCACCTTCCATGATCCTGGCGGTCATGGGCCCCACAGGAGTTCCCCTCCTGTTTTTTATGAGTACCCAAGTTTACGTACTGCATTTAGCCAGCGCCTTTCTGATTTAGTTGGAAGGAGCAGGAAGGAAGACGCGCTGGCTATCTTGAATGAGTTTGACAAAAGCACTAAACGTGCACAGGAGTATGCAAGGAAGGCTTCTGAGTACGCAACAAGGTCACGTGATCTCATGGCGTCAGCTCATCAGGAGTGCGTTAGCAGCATCAACAAGCTTCTTGCGGATGCTGCAGCTGCCAAGCAAGCTTCCAAGGGTCGCAGGAGGAAGGCTGCGGATGTCACACAACCATCAACTGGTATGTTCTTTTTTCTTTTACATATATATTTTTTCATAATCATGTTGCTACCACATGTAAGCAGAAGATGCAATCAGACACACAACCTTTTTGCAAACATACATCTCACATCACCTTTTTTTGTTTTCAATCAGATGTAAACTGCAGTTTATTTTATATGTAATCACTACTTTTTTTTGCAATCATGCACCCCCAAGGTTGCAAACACACTAATATAGCATTTTTTTGCAATAACACTTTTATTTTCTGTGTTTAACAACAGCACCAGCAACAGAATCAAGTATGGAAGACATTCCTGGGGCAGACACGGATGATGGTGTTTTCGACGCTCCCAGCCCAATTGAAATGGAGGTATATGAAGGCGGCGTGCACGATGAAAACCCTGCACAGGATGATGTTGATAGCAGAAACGTTGAGCAAACACCACCCCACGGTCATGACATTGAACATGGTAGTTTCGATAGAAGTAAGAATATATATTTTTTATATTTTAGTCTAAAGGATACGTATTTTATTTTTATTTACTCACCATCTTCCTCTTCTATTTATTTTTGCGGCCCCCCCCACACCTTTCTGGCAACATTTCAAATGTTGATGAAATTCTCAGACTTTTTGATTCGCCTCCTCGCGCTGGGGACAATGCAGACGAGCCCCCGCGTGAGCCAAGACACACTGTTGCAAAGAGGAGTGCTTCCTCAATATCTCCCTCTCCCCGCCAGTTTGATGTAAGCTCTTTTTTTTTACACCCAGGTTGCAATCCCCTCTCAGTGTTTAATGTAGTCACACCGCATGGAAAGTTGCAATTAGTTACTCAATCTAGCAATCATAAGCATTTTTCACTGTTTTCTTTTTTTGCAATTTTTGATTTGTTTGTTTTTTCCTCAATCCTATTATTTTCAGCCTCAGCAGCAGCAGCATCAGCAGCATCAGCATCAGCAGCAGCAGGTTTGCAACCCACACACCACCAACATTGCAGTTGGGTTGTACTTATAGTTGCAATCCTTTTTTATTTTTATTTCTTTTTGTTTTTTTACTGGCTAAACCACAACTATTCACTCTTTTTTTTCTGCCCCATAACACAGTTCACTAGAACTTATGCAAGGAGGACTGACAGGGAGGAGAGGAGGAAGAAGCTTAAAGATGCTGAGGCTGAGAAGAATATTGCAGAGGAGGCAAGAAGAAATGCTGAAGAAGAGGAAGCCTCGAAGAGAGAGTCTGAAGCCGAGGAAGCCAAGAAGAATGCCGAAGACGAACGAGAGGAGAAAGGTCGAGGGCCGAAAAAAAGACTTTGGAAGACGAGAGGACGTTGAAAGCGACGACGGGTTTGTAACCCACACACTATCCACAATGCGGCTTGCTTGCACTTATATTTTGCAATTATAACTTTTTTTTACTGTGACATATTTCACACTCAGCAGCCGAAGTAGAAGCTAAGCGAAGGGCCGCCGATGAGGAAGCTTCAAAGAGGGCTGCGGAGGCGGCCCCGCGGTTTGTAACCCACACACCACCAACATTGCAGTTTGCTTTTGCACTTTATAGTTGCAATTATAACTCTTTTTTTTCACTGCCACATATGTTTCACTCGGCGGCGGCGAAGCCCGGCGAAGGCCGCCGAAGAGGAAGCTTCGAACGTAGCCGCACGCGAGGCGACGGCGGGTTTGTTACCCACATACCACCAACATTGCAATTTGTTTGCTCTTATAGTTGCAATTATAACTCTTTTTTTTTTACCGCCACATATGATGCACTCGGCAGTGAGGAGAATCCAAGCGAAGGGCTGGCGAGGAAGAGATTAAAAAGGTCGCAGTCGAGGCAAAGAAGAAGTTTGTAACCCACCACCATCAATATTGCGGTTTGTTTGTATTTATATTTGCAATTATAACTTTTTTTACCGCCACAATATGATGCCCCGAGCGAGTGAAGTAGAAGCTAAGCGAGAAGGTCGCCGAGGAAGATAAGAAAAAGGCTCAAGTGAAGAAGAGAAGAAAAAGCTTGCTGGTGCGTTAGCTTTGAAGACGGCTTCATCTGAACAAGCTGCGGAAGGGAAATCTAGTGATGAGCAAACAACAACAGGTTTTGTAACCATACACTTGTCTAGGCTTTTTTTTTTGCAATCACAACTCACTCCGCTGTTGCAATTACACACTACTCAGACTTGCAATCATAAATAACCAAATAACCAAGTTCCTTCAACCACTCATAATACAGTCATGGCGTAACCACAAATAACTTCTGGTTGCAATCACGTACGTAAAACAGTTGCAAACACACACTGTTATGGCAATTTTTTTTGTAATGACACGCACAAAAATAGGTTGCAAACACTGTACATGCTTTTCGTTTTTTTATTCACAGTTTTTTTATGTTGTTGCAATTACAGAACAAGCCATGCCGAGCAAGAGTGCTGAACCTGGAAAAGCGGAAAAAGGCAAGCAAGCTGCAACTGAAGATCATCAGAGCCAGAGTGACGATTTCGTGATGAGCAAAAAAGATGCAGCTGATGAAATCCGGAGGAAGAAGGCCGATGCTGATAACAAGAGAAATGCTGCTGCTACCAAGAAGCTTGAGTCAAAGAAAAAGGCTGGAGCTGACAAGAAGGCTGAAGAGAAGGAGAAGAAGATCATAGCGAGAAATCCGCAAAAGGCCGGACGCGAACATTGTTGCTTTACGAAGGAGCCTTCCGCATCAAAGATAAACAAGCAGGTGGAGATGCAACTGTCAAAGGCGTATGCTAAGAAGCGCGCCGAGTATGAGAAAAAGTTAGATTTTCTCCGCCAGAAAGCCAATGCTATGTTGGAATCTGTGGAGGCACCTTTGCGAGCGGCAACCCCTTCATCGCCGGACGATGTCGAGTTTCCTCCGAGTCCCGGATGATATTGCTAATTTGACTCCACCGATCCGTCTTTCACAAGACGAAGTGTACGAAGGTCTCGTCGATTACGGCAAGGTTCGCAGGCCGATTTTCAAGCGCCTAGGGGACAGAGTGATGAGGAGGCCTGCTGAGTTTGTATCTCCGTTCCAGATAAAACGCAAGCGCCCCGACATACCTGTTTCCAAAGCTGTTTATCTGAGGCAAAAGATCATATCTGAACCTGAGCTTCAACAGTATGTTTCTTTTTTTTACTGTGTATTTTTTATGTTGCAATTGTTTTCATATTGGCATTGCAACTGTTACACTCCCAGTTTTGCAATTTGTACACTTTTTTTTTCAATCACACATTCAGCACTTTTTTTTGCAACCACTCACACAGCAATTTGCAATCATATGTTTGTCAAATCTAGTTGCAATTGTTTTCTAACTGGCATTTGCAACTCTTACACTCCTAGTTTTGCAATTTGTACATTTTTTTTGCAATCATATATTTAGTACTTTTTTATGATTGCAACCACTCACACAGACCAATTTTGCAATCACATGTTGTCAAACCTAGTTGCAATTGTTTCATACTGGCATTGCAACTGTTTACACATGCAATTTTGCAATTTGCACACTTTTTTTGCAATCACACATTCAGCAGTTTTTTTTTGCAACCACTCACACAGACCAATTTCACATGTTGTCAAACCCAGTTGCAATGCACAGGAGTTGCAATCACAGTTAAACAAGCTGGTTTTGCAACCATACACTGTGTTTTTTGGGAGTATCACACATAGGCGTTTGCAACCACATTGATTTCATTTTTGGAATTTTGTTGCTGCAGGAGGACTTTACTGGAGTTTGGCATTCTTGTTGAATTTACTGGACAACAACTCATTGACAGTTTCTCAAACGACAAGTTGGGAGAGTCTTCCTTGGTCGATTTCGTGGTGCATTGCATGCGGCATGATGACATTGTGCACAAGCTTGATTCGTTTGGGTACGGTGGTGTTTCTCACGACCGGTTTCTATGTAAGCCTTTTTGTTTTTTCAACTGTCCGTTTTTTTAATACAATACAGCAACCTGTTGAAACAACAACATTTTTTGTTGTGACTGATGTAGTTTTTGTTTTAATGGGCTTTTTTTTTGCCCCCCCTGTGTGCAGTGGAATATTAATTTTTGCGACGCAGTCCTCAATGAGGATAAATCTGAGACAGAAGAATTTAAAGTCGTCTGGAACCACCTGATGACCGAGTGCATAAACTACGATCTGTCAAGAGCAAAACTGGTTAGCAGACATCTTTTTTCTCAAATACAGTCTGTTTTTCTTGTAACATTTTTCAAAGTTGCAATCATAAATGAATTTTGCAATCATACATCAACACTAGATGTAATCAATACACTAATCATTTTTTTTTGTCCCCCCTGCACTCTTTGTTTTTTTGCACCAGATTTTTGTCCCCATCCATGACGCAGGACATTACTTCGTTTATTGTTTCAACTTCATGCATAATCGCATTGATGTGCTGGACTCGAACGACTACTTCATGAAATGCACGGACCCTGTAGAACGTCACAAGCATGTGTTTGCAAAAATTCCAATCATAGATGAAGCTTTCCAGAAGGTGTCCAACTTCAAGCCGCCCGAGTTAGTGGTTGGAGGAAGCCTTTCATTGAAGTCCCCAAGCAAGCTGGCCCCAATGATTGCTTATTTTTTGTCTGGAAGTACATGGAGTACTATGATGGGAACAAGATGACAGAGGAAATCAACTCGGTAATGCGTGATGTGAACTG
Organism: Cenchrus americanus; assembly: GCA_947561735.1. Classification (NCBI taxonomy): domain Eukaryota; kingdom Viridiplantae; phylum Streptophyta; class Magnoliopsida; order Poales; family Poaceae; genus Cenchrus; species Cenchrus americanus. Next base: position 176,783,606 of record OX387244.1, on the reverse strand, counting down.
ATCCATTTTTTACATCTTTTCTCTTTTTTTGCTATGTTTCTGTATGTGCATTTTTTTATCGTACTGTCGAAATAGCTATTTTTTTAATGTGTGTTTTTTATGCTGCTGCAGTTCAACGGCGTCATTTACAGATGTGAGATGCTGCACTATCAAATCTTCCACCCCCTCAACCAGGCCGATCTCCCTGCAATACTGGACAAGTACGGGGTGGGGGACGCCGTCTTGATCTCGAAGATGACAGCAGCCAGTCTGTGGACTTTTAGGATCATTGGGATAAAAAAACATGTTATATCTGTGTGTTTATGTGCATCTGTATGCGACATGTTATGCGTGGCAGTACGAAAATACTATATCATGTGATGTGGCAACTTTTTTTAAGTCCTTTTTTTTGTTTGATTTTTGTGAATTTGAACTCTGGCAATGTATTTTTGCGCACCTTCCTTTTTTTATTCGGCATGGCGTGTTTTTATTTTTGCAATCCACCTTTTACCTGTTTTGCAATCACATTGCTAAAAGGGTGCAATCACACTGAGACATGATTTGCAATCAACTACATTCTGGCTTGCAAACTGTCGTTTTCTTTTGCAATCGCAGCACATCAGTCGTTGCAAACACACTGCAAAAGGATGTTTGCAATCACCAGTATTTTTGGACTAGGTTGCAACTTAGCTTCAATATCACAGTGTCGTGTCACGGAGCTTTTTTTTTACCAGTTTTTTGCAATCGTAATCACATTGCTATAAGGGGATCACACTGAGGACATGATTTTGCAATCAACTACACTGCGGTTTGCAAGCTTGTCCTTTTCTTTTGCAATTGCAGCACATCAGTCGTTGCAAACACACTGCAAAGGATGTTGCAATCACCAGTATTTTTTGGACCAGGTTGCAACCTAGCTTCAATCTTACAGTGTCGTGGGACGGAGCTTTTTTGTTTTGAAAACTGGTGTTTTTTACCCGTGTTTTTTTGAAAACTCTTTTTTTTTGCAAAATCACTGCTCTAAGGTTGCCATCACACTGGTACGAGTGTGCAATTGATACACATCAGCTGTTGCAACCACATGTAAAGAATGTTGCAATCTCCTGTATATACACCAGGTTGCAACCACCATCCTAGTTGCAATCTGACAGTGTCATGTTATGGAGCTTTTTCTTTTTGAACTGGTTTTTTTTTGCAGACTCATTTTTTTACTTGTGTGTTTTTTGCAACTGTTTTTTTTGTTGCAATCGCAGTCCCATTTTTTTTGCATCTGTTCTTTTTTAAAAAACACATATAACTCCTGGTTGCAATCACTAACGCAAATTTTTTGCAATTACACATTGGTTCAGTTTTCTTTTTTCTTTTCTTGCAGTCACAGAAATAAACCAGCAGATTTTGCAATGAGACACTTTAGTTATTTGCAATCACTTACTACCAAGGTTTGCAATCATATTCAAACAATCAAGCAGCAAACAGACAAAGTCAGGTTTCCATTTTTTGCAACACACATAACTTCTGGTTGCAATCACGGTTGTCAAATTGTTGCAATCATACACTGGCTCAGTTAATTTTTCTTTTTTTTCCAAACACACGTAAGCGGCAGTTGCAATGACACTGCTATAAGGGCGCAAGCAATCACCTACATCTTGGTTTTGCAACTGTCATTTTTTCGCAATTGCTGCACATTAGATGTTGCAACCACATGTTTTTGGATGTTGCAATCACCTGTCTTTTTTTCACGAGGTTGCAACCAAATCAAGCAAACACCAACCGAGGTTGCAACCACATCAAGCAAACACCAACCTAGTTGCAATCTAACAGCTTCATGGCATGGTGCTTTTTTTAGAACTGTTTTTTTTTTGCAATCGTGACACATCAGTGGTTGCAACCACACTGTAACCTATTAAGCAATCAACCGTATTTTTTCATCTGTCTTGCAACCACATCAAGCAAACATTAACCTAGTTGCAATCGACGAGTCATGCGACAGCTTTTTCGGTATTTTTTGTAATCACAGTTGCAATCAGATAGTTTTTGTTACCCAGTAGTTCTTTTTTTTTGCAAATCAAATGCTATTTTTTGGATAAATTATATTGTCTTCATTCAGATTCATAGTCATCCCTGTAGTCAACATCGCGCGAGGTCGCTCTTCTGATTCGAGCAATTGCGCCACGTGCTTATGACTGCTGCAGAACTACACTGCATTCAGATTTTTGTGTTTCATCTGCTTCACTCTGCCCTTCCTGATCTCCGTTTTGTCCGTTTTTTACTCTCGGGCGGCCTCTTTTTCTTTGAGCCCAACCTTCAGTTTTTGCACCTCTTTTTTGGCTTTGTTTTCTGCTGCCTTGCTTCTGTTTGGGTTTTGGGGGCATGTTGTGCTGTAGTGCCCCCTAACATGACAGGTTTGGCACTCCTTCACACCCTTACCTCCACTGTATGTGCTGTAAGGATTATCAGGTATCATAATGTTTTTGGAGGATTTTGCTGCGCTGACAGGCTTCCTACCTTTTGTGCTAGACATGGGTGGTTCAGTCACTATCACACCGCCCAGGGTAGTTGCTGAACCAGGCACATGGTTTATTTTTGGTGTGGCGGGGTTAATAGGATTTATAGCAGTTTCCACAGTGGCGTCACCACTTTTATCTGTTGGTCGGACACAAACTAGACTCATCTCGTTATCCCCATTTTCATGCAAATCACCACTTTCCATCTCACAAGCGCGCAGTCTCTCGCTTGTTTGTAGAAGCTCAATACCGGGAGTTATCATGTCGATGTGCGGACGGTCTCGAGCATACGCACGGTCGGATTTGCTTCCCGCTCTACACGGCGCATTAACTTGGGCAACGGCTTTGACATTCTCGTTTGCTCCGTGTCGGCATGAGTCGCAACCCGAACATCGTGCCTGTCCCATGGAACTACGGATCTCGCATTACGTGTGTATCGCCGCGAATGTACTTTTCGGTATGCTCGCACTTGCGGGTGGGTGAATGCTTTGATCACGTGCATGCAAAACAACCCCGTGTGCTCCCATTGCATGCATTCGCATTTATATATACCCTCTTTTTTGTCGCCTAGCACCTTGAATGCCCGTTGTGCCCAACGAACACTCCTCGTTCCTTTTTCATGCTTCACCAAGTAACCGCATTCAACATCCGGATCGGGCTCAATCACAAACGCCGTACATCGTTAGCATATTCCCTCTTGTATTCATTATACACTGCCCGCGTGTACATCCTGCTGAGCTGCTCATCAAACCGTGATTTGCACGCCCTGACAACCTCGGCCTGCACATCAGAATTTTGAATTTTGGTTTTCATCATTACATTTTTATTGCAACCGCAGACATATCACAATGCAATCACATGCAACACGTTGTTGCAATCACGCACACCAAATAGTTGGAATCGCACACTTATCCAGTTTTCTTTTTCTTTAATTTGCGATCACGAAATAAACCAAATAGAGTTTGCAACCAAACACTTTAGTTTTTTTGCAATCACTTACTACCCAGGTTAGCAATCATATTCCAAACAACCAAGTAGCTTTTTCCAAGCACAGACAATATCAGGTTTCATTTTTTTTTGCAACCGCACATAATCCCTGGTTGCAATCACGCACGTCAAATATTTTGCAATCACACACTGTCTCAGTTTTTCTTTTTCTTTTTTTTTTGCAGTCATAGAAATAAAGCAGCAGTTTTTTGCAATGACACACTTTAGTTTTCTGCAATCATTTACTACCCAGGCTTGCAATCATATTCCAAACAACCAAGTTTCTTTTTTCAACCACGCAGACAAAGTCAGGTTCTTTTTTTTTTTGCAACCGCACATTTTCATGGTTGCAATCACGTACGCCAAATAGTTGCAATCACACACTGGCTCAGTTATTCTTTTCCTTTTTTTTTGCGATCACGAAATAAACCGAGCTTTTGCAATGACACACTTCAGCTTTCTTGCAATCACTTACTACCCAGGCTTGCAATCATATTCCAAACAACCAAGTTTCCTTTTTCAACCACACGGACAAAGTCGGGTCCCTTTTTTTGCGATCACGAAAATAAACCAGCTTTTTTGCAATGACACACTTTAGATTTTTGCAATCACTTGCTACCCAGGCTTGCAATCATATTTCAAACAACCTAGTTTCCTTTTTCAACCACACAGACAAAGTCAGGTTCTTTTTTTTGCAACCGCACACTCCCCCTGTTTGCAATCACGCACGCCAAATTGTTGCAATCGCACACTTGTTCAGTTTTTATTTTTTCTTTTTTTTGCAGTCACAGAAATAAACCAGCAGTTTTTGCAATGACATACTTTAGTTTTTTTGCAATCACTTGCTACCCAGGCTTGCAATCATATTCCAAACAACCAACTAGCTTTTTCAACCACACAGACAAAGTCAGGGTTCTTTTTTTGTGCAACCGCACATAACTACTGTTTGCAATCAGTCACGCCAAATTGTTGCAATTACACACTGGTTTATTTTTCGTTTTCTTTTTTGGAGTCACGAAATAAACCAAACAGCTTTTTTTGCAATCACTCACTTTTAGTTGCAATCAGTCACCCAACTTAGTTGCAATCACACACTGGTGCAATGACTAACTAAAATTTTTTTAACCAAACATGTTTTTTCGCAAAAACCACAAATTAACATGATTTGCATTAAAAAATTTCAGTCTTTTTTTTTGCAATCACACACAATCAGTTGTTGCAAACAGACATATGTTTCTTTTTGCAATCATACATAAAACAGCGCGGTGCAATCATTTGAACTAACAGGTTTTTTGCAATCATATGTTTTGGGGTTTTGCAGTTTTAAGAATACTGTGAGTAGTGCGACTCCCCAGCATCCATGTGGTCTGTGTGCTGAACAGAGTCAAGTACCCTCTTTGCAAACATATGCAATGTTGTCACACTGCCAACATATCCATCTTTCAATACTCTGTTCTGGCTCTTAGATCTCCCGGGTTGAAGTCATTCTCCCGCAAGACATGCCCTTAAAATATGCTTGCAATCCATCTTTTCCTTTTCCGCCACAATGCTACAATCGCCGGGTGTTCCCTTATGCCACATTCATCCATTAGCTTCCCCCACTCTACCTCAAATTGTGTAGGACCCGGAGGATAATTTATCGAGACTCCGAGCTTTTTCCTTCCGATTTTTGTCCTTGTGCACCTGGTACAACTCCTCGAGTTCATAATCCCACATCCTTATTATGTGCCACCGGCAATTTCTGTGTTGTGATTTATCAAACACAATTTTTATCGCCTCCCTCATTGCCGCATCTTCATCTGCAGAAACATCAAATTTTTAAAATCAGTCCTTTTAAAATCAGAATATACCCCCCCCCTCCCTCAAAATATGCACCTGTTAGAATCACAAAAGGCTGCCTGCCGCCCATGCAGCTTTTGAATGACTCGAAGAGCCATCTGAAAGTGTCAGTTGTCTCATCCCGAAGAAGCGCTTGCCCAAACGACACATTTTTCAGATTGTTGTTGCATCCGACAAACATCGCCAGTGGCATCTTCTTGTTGTTAGTTTTGTGGGTAGTGTCAAAAGTGATGACGTCTCCAAAATCCACGTATTCTGCACGCTGACTTGCATGGCTCCAAAAAATGCTTCTTAGCACTTTCGTCTTTGGGTCAAAATCAACATCCCGAGAGAATGCTTCATTGTTTTGCTTACACTCCCTAAAAAACTGGAATAACTTCTCAATGTCACCATCCCTCGTCCTCTCGCGTACGCTCGGCTTTCCTGCACCACAAGTGAATGGAAAAACATTTTAAGCATACAAAATAGGTTTTTTTGCAATCGCAAACTACCCAGGCTTGCAATCATATTCCAAATAATCAAGTAGCTTTGCAAGCACACAGACAAAGTCAGGTTATTTTTTTTGCAACACATATAACTCCTAGTAGTGCAATCACCCACGCAAATTAGTTGCAATTACACATTGGTTCAGTTTTTCTTTTTTCTTTTCTTGCAGTCACAGAAATAAAACCAGGAGATTTTGCAATGAGACACTTTAGTTTTTTGCAATCACTTACTACCCAGGATTGCAATCATATTCCAAACAACCAAGTAGCTTTACAATCACACAGACAAAGTCAGGTTTTTTTTTTGCAACCGCACCTAATTCCTGGTTGCAATCACGCACGCCGATTAGTTGCAATCACACACTGGCTCAGTCACAGAAATAAACCCAGAAGTTTTTGCAATGAGACACTTTAGTTTTTTGCAATCATTTTACTACCCAGGCTTGCAATCATATCCCAAACAGCCAAGTAGCCTTGCAAGCACACAGACAAAGTCAGGTTTCTTTTTTTTTGCAAACGCACATAATTCCTAGTTGCAATCACTCACGCAATTTAGTTGCAATCACACATTGGTTCAGTTATTCTTTTCCTTTTTTTGCAGTCACAGAAATAAACCAGCAGTTTTTTGCAATGACACACTTTAGTTTTTTGCAATCACTTACTACCCGAGGCTTGCAATCATATTCCGGACAACCAAGTTTCTTTTTTCAACCACACGTACAAAGTCAGGTTTCTTTTTTTTTGTAAACGCACATAATTCCTAGTTGCAATCACTCACGCAAATTAGTTTGCAATCACACACTGGCTCAGTTATTCTTTTCCTTTTTTTGCAGTCACAGAAATAAACCAGCAGTTTTTTGCAATGACAAACTTTAGTTTTTTGCAATCACTTACTACCCAGGCTTGCAATCATATTCCAGACAACCAAGTTTCTTTTTTCAACCACACAGACAAAGTCAGGTTTCTTTTTTTTGTAAACGCACATAATTCCTACTTGCAATCACTCACGCAAATTAGTTTGCAATCACACACTGGCTCAGTTATTCTTTTCCTTTTTTTGCAGTCACAGAAATAAACCAGTAGTTTTTTGCAATGACAAACTTTAGTCTTTTTGCAATCACTTAATACCCAGGATTGCAATCATATTCCAAACAACCAAGTTTGTTTTTTCAAGCACACAGACAAAGTCAGGTAAATTTTTTTGCAAACGCACACAATTCCTAGTTGCAATCACTCACGCAAATTAGTTGCAATCATACATTGGTTCAGTTTTATTTTCCTTTTTTGCAGTTATCGAAATAAACCAGCAGATTTTGCAATGAGACACTTTAGTTTTTTGCAATCACACACTACCCAGGATTGCAATCATAGCCCCAGACATATGACTTACATGTTTTGGATGTCCTTCTCTGTGAATGGCCAGTTTTGGCGTCCTCCATACAATTCTGACATCACATTCATCGCAGCCTAGTTTGGCACGCCACTACTTGACATGATTGCAAACAAGTCATCCATAGCAGTCTCCCTTTGTTTATGAGCATGCATATATCTAACCATCCTGGCTGATGGCTGAAGTTTATGGTTGTGTGCTTCCCCGATTCTGTCGAAGTACCAGATTTTGCGTTTTTTGTTCTCCTTAACTTTAGCATATCTTTGGGCAACCAATTCTCATCGATCTTTTATCGCCTTGTGGTTCATCATTTTCCTTGCCCGGCTTCATAAAACCCCGATGGTTGCAAACCCGGTGTTTAGTCTCTTTACTAGTCCTCATGGTTCTCACACCGAATCCAGCCATTTTTGCATAATCAAGGTAAAATTGGTGTGCTGCTTCTATTGAATCAAACTCCTGCCGCGCTCTTGGGACAAACACATCAAGCATGTTTGCATCCTGTGTGGAGAAAATAACAAACCATAAGTTTTTTTGGCCTTTTTTTGTTTTTACAATGCACATGGGAATAATGTTGCAACCAGGCAGCATTACACGTTGCAAACGAGCGCAACATAATAAATGCAGATCAGTACACACAGCAGACTACGACCCTTTTTTTGTTTTTGCAATGCACATGGGAATAATGTTGCAACCAGACAGCACCACACGTTGCAAACAAGCGCGAAAATTTGTTCCAGTGGCAATCTACTAGAGGGCACCCTACTTTTTTTTTGCAATCGCACGCGATATCTCTGATTGCATCCAGAACCCACCAAGTCGACTCGCAAACATCACACACAAAACACTGACAATGAAACCTCAAATCATCCCGGATTTTGGGTTTTGCAACCAGAAGTTTGCAAACCAACAGCAAACTAAATAGCAGAAACGAGGTTTTTAACGTTTCCGTGTGTGATTTTTTTTCCATTACCGGGATGAACAACTCCGACGGATCAGGCGTGATCATTGAACCAGGTGGAATCGACGGCGGAGGCGTCAGCAACGTCGCGTGATGCAAGGGATCACCCGATCCGCGCCCCCGCGCCCCGCCGTGGGCGTTACCGACGTAGGAGGTGCCGCCGGAGCGGATGCAATCGGCGGCGGTGCCGACGATATCGGCCGAGACCCGGCCGTCGTAACAACCGCCATCTCGCTCCGGACCACGTGCCGCCCCGGCCGTGGTGATCCCGTGCGCGGAAGCGACGGTGGAGCCATTGGTTTTGGCGAGGAGCGGCTCGGCGATCCGAGTCGTGGGAGGAGACGGCGCGGCCATTTTGTTTTGATTGGGCGGGGGGGGGGGGGAGACCCGATGGCGATTTTATGGGGGGGGCATTGTCGGAGGTGGGATATCGCGCTCGGTGGGGTCTCTGGTCGGACCCGGTCGGGGGTGGGGGGCGGGGGGTGGGAAGCTTTGGGCTCGAAGGTTGGGGTCTGTGCATTGGCGAACTAAAATGCACCCAGGTGCATTTTAGTATCGTCGTATATATATATATATATATATATATATATATATATATATATATATATATATATATATATATATATATATATATATATATATATATATATATATATATATATATATATATATATATATATATGCGTATATATACCGTATCGTATATCTTAAAACCTCGCCCCCCTTTCTCTCGCCTCTCCGCGTTTCTGTGCCGACGTGTCGCGCTGGCGTGCGTTTGGTCATTTTGCGAAAAAGCCCTTCGGTTTCCTACAAATCGCGGAAAGGCCCGGCGCGTCCGGATGCTACGAAGAATCACGTTCATATATTTTGCATAAAACCCCTTAGTACAAAATTTATTTTTACACAAAGAAGCAGAAATTTGATGTTGATGTCATTTTGCAAACAACCCCCTCTCCACTTTTGCGAACACCCCCTCCCACCACTCTACCCCCTCGCCTAATACCCCCCACCCCACCCACAGCCGCTCCAAACCCTAACCTCGATTCACTCCCCACCGCCCCTTGTCACCTTGCTCTCCTCTGCCGCCGCCCGCCAGCTCTCTCCTTCTCCCCATCACCACTACCTCCCTACCTTCTCCGTTGCCCTGCCAGCTCCTCTCCTCACCCCTGCGTCGTCGCAACGCCCCATCCTGGATCCTCCTCTCTGCGCCACCACAGCTCTCGCAGGCCACCCTCTCTACTTGTCTCCATGGGGCTGCGGCGAGGGGCGACGTGGGCGAGCGCTCCGGCCGCCCATGGCGCCACGCATGGAAGCACTAGAGCTCTAGAGGCCCCTTGCCTACCTCCAGATCCATGATGGAAGTCGATGACATTACATCCTCAATGACGATGAGCAAGATGGCTGCGCCTTCTAGATCTTCCATGATGCAGGTCACCACATTGGTCTCCCTTCCTCCCCTCTTCTCCTCTCTCTTTCACTAATCTCTCTGATTTGTGCTGGTCGCGGCCTCCCGCACCACGGGCGCGAAGCCGCTCACCTACATCCCGCAGTCCGCGGGGGTGCCGACATCGTCCCCGGCCTCCTCCTCCGCGTCCACGGCCTCCTCCGCCCTCGCTCCGGGCCGCTCCCCTCACCTCCGCCACCGCCGCCAAGATGAAGAAGGCGCTCGGCCTCCGCTCCTCCGCTCATCCAAGGGCGTCGGCAGCCTCGGGAGCGGCGACAAGGCGGCGGCACCCCAGCGGAGGCCCGCTACGGTCGGGGAGCTCATGTGGGTGCAGATGTGCGTCTCCGAGCCCGCCGACGCCAGGATCCTCAGGGGGCTCCTCCGCATCGCCGCCAGCTAGGTAGGATCTCGCGAGATTTCCGGTGGAAATGTGGCTCGGAATTTTACACTGTAGGAACGAAAACGTTCCCGCGTTCCCATCCCCGGAACGGCGTTCCTGGAACGAGGAACGCTAGGTCGTTCCCGTTCCCCGGTGACTAAGCTCCTGATCTACACGCCTTGTTGGGATTTATGTGCAGGAATTTTTGTTTGGGGATGAAAATACATGGTGACACTGTAGGTATGCTGCACCTTTTGGTACTGAACTTTGAGTAGGATCCTCCTAAGCTGCAGCAATACATGCATTACATCACCACTGATCCTGCCCAGATGACTCCGTGGTAAACTTTAAGATTGTATGGTACTCATGTGCTTTCATGATATGTGGTTCTTGAGCATTTGTTGGTTACATATATCCACATGGATAATCCACACGGATGTTATCCAATATCTACTAGATGTTGCTTCTATTCACTTATATTTGATTGTTAGCATGATATCACACTGATGTTATCCAATATCTACTAGATGTTGCTTCTATTCATTTATATTTGATTGTTGGCATAATAAGGCGCGCATAGCGTGCCGTCTGTTCTAGTGTATACTCCCTCTGGTTTGCTAATTCAAGTCGTTTAGGACAAGATTGTTAATACCAAGGCATCATTAATTAGTGTAAAGTTTTCCATGTTTGCCCTCATTAAATAGGGTTGCGGGTAGTTCCAAGCAACACCCCAATGAAGATGCAATTGGTTAGCAGACTCTGTTCCGAGGGACGAGCTTGCGGGTTCGGTTCTTGGTGGCCGCACTTTTTTTTTGTGTTCCTGTGATTTTGCATGGCACTGTGCGGCGGGACTTTTTTTTCGTTCGCGCGCGGCAGGACGCGGTTAATCGCGCGCACGATTTTTTCACGGCGCCAATTTTATCGCGCTTTCCTTTTTCCCTGCAGCCTTTAGTCTATTTAATCTAGCGCCCAAACTTTCCTTTCTCCGCAGCACCAAACTTGCCAAATATTCAATGGATCTCAACAATGGTAAGCCATCATTTCTTTCTATGGACTTTCCTTTTGCATTGCATGGCACTGTGCGGCGGGACTTTTTTTTCGTTCGCGTGCGGCGGGACTTTTTTTTCGTTCGCGCGCGGCAGGACGCGGTTAATCGCGCGCACGATTTTTTCACGGCGTCAATTTTATCGCGCTTTCCTTTTTCCCTGCAGCCTTTAGTCTATTTAATCTAGCGCCCAAACTTTCCTTTCTCCACAGCACCAAACTTGCCAAATATTCAATGGATCTCAACAATGGTAAGCCATCATTTCTTTCTATGGACTTTCCTTTTGCATTTGGTTTGCTTTCATTTCCTTTCTCATATTATCTTTGAACGCACTAGTACTGGAACAAGAGGATGCCGCCCTGTACCGGAGGACGAAGACAACGGTAGTGACAACGTCGACGTCGGCGAGCAGCTCAACTTCAATACCCAGCGGTCGGAGCAAGACGACGCACTCGACGTCGACGAGCACTTCGACCTCAACGGCAGGCGCGGCGGCGGCGGCGGCGAGCGAGCTCTCGGCGGCGCAGCAAGCACGGCGGCGGCGAGCAACCTCTCGGCAGGAGCGACGGCGAGCAGGCTTGGCAGGAGCGCCGTCGAAACGGAGGTGCATGCGTGTGATAAAGCGAGAGCCGCGGCAACGAGGTGCTCGTCGCAGCGTTAATTACTACGGCGTGGGATACGAGCAGACGAGGGGCATCGAAGGAAAACCAGGAGTTGTCACGCGTGCAACGACTTGAGTATGGCAACCTCGTAACCGGCCATAACGACCATAACGACTTGAATTAGCGTACCGGAGGGAGTATAATGCACTTTATATAGAGAATGCACCCAGGCAGACCGACCCGCCTGTGGTGCAGCCAACCGGTCCAAGTAGCTGGACAGCCAACCAGCCCAACCCACTATCCCATCAGCGCCCGACCCGCTAACAGTGCTGGACCCACCTCCGTCTCATTCATTTCCACCCACCCAAATCCCTCGACCATCTCAGAGCGGAGGCGGAGGCGATTCGCGAGCGGTGGGCGGCGGAGGCGATTCGCGAGCGGCGGCGGCGGCGGGAACGGTGGTGAGGTCTCCGGCCGCAGCGATGGGGGTTCTGAAACGTGCGCTCTCCATCCCTCCCCTGCGCGAGCCCCTTGCAGACTCCTTCCGTCTTCATAGGGGGGAGCAAATCAGGGTGAGGCGTCATCGGGGAGAGGCTGCAATAAGGCGTTGCCGGGACGGGTCAGCCAAGGAGGGAATCAAGGAAGGGTGCCGTTAGTTCTCCACACCCCCGGTGAGCATCACCCACCCACCGCACTATTTTTTTTTTGTTTCGGGGTGCCCATGGATGTGCTATAGCCTAGGGTTTCAAAATTTTCTCTGGATTTTCTGTCTCCGATTCAGGGGTAATGGGTGGCACGCTGATGACTTTGTTCGTGAATGGGAGCAGCAACGAGAAAATAGGGTGAGCCATGCACACCTTCCTCCATTCCCCGCTCTTCCATTTTTTATCTCTGTGAAGTTTTGTTGTGAATCAGATGATTTAAGTTGTGAATCTATTTTTTGGAATGTGCCATTTTGTGCTTACACTGCTTGTATGAGGCCGATCCTTCATGAGTTGTTGAAGACCATGGTAATTTTAATCTGGAGATTCTTCCACTTCAAGCAGTATTCTAGCACTGGGCACACTTCCAGAAATTGAACAGTCTCCTTGATAGTGATGATAGTTCTGTATAGAAAAAAGAAAATATAGAATTAAATGAAAGTTCATTACACCATGTATATGATAAAAAAGTTAAGTGTCCTTGCTACCATATATAAGTGTCACATAGTTTAAGTGCAACCATTTGAGGAACATACTGTGAAAATAAGTTTTGAAACATGCTATTTTTGTGCTTATAGTGCTTATATGAGGTCGATCCTTTTATGTACCGACGACATGATAATTTGAATTTGGGGATTCTTTCATATCTTCAAGGCATGCAATAGCACTACTCAAAGAGTTTGAATGGTCTCCTTGATACTGACGATAACTCTGTATAGGACATGATAACCCTTTTTATAGTGCCATCTTGCTTGCTCCATGCCGGTGGTGACCGGTGAGAGAGCCCTCATGATGATTGATGATACGATCCGTGGTTGGTGCCCGTCATTAGTCCACTTGTCTCCATTTGCTATATATGTGCCTTATTTAATTAAATTCTCTAGTTTTAATTATGTGCTGATGAGCTTTCGTCCCTTCTTCAACTAGAGTTGAGCTTTTCGTTCCATCTGGTTGGTCACACTTCAGGAGTACACTACTATTGGGTTCACTTTGACTTTTTTTTGTCAGAGTTCAACTCACACATTCATGTGTGATGGAACTGTGTAGCTATACTTAGTGATGATTGGTTTAGATTTGTTGTTTGCAACTGGGCATTGCATCATGACAATTCATTTTACTTTTTTTTCCGAGCTCAACCCACACACTCTGACACTCATATAGTCATGTGTTGCAACTAGACCATTGAATTAGTGGTAATTCGTAACATTTTTATATCAGAATTTTAGCAAAAATGCACACCCGTTCTCGTCTGCAACTTAACTGCGCATTTGTTCATGTTGCAATTGTAGTTTTATACCTTATCTTCTCCTTCTTTATGGGTCGGATGGTCATGCATCCGCTCTGTTGAACATGTGTGCCGTCGAATGGGCACCAGATGTCCCACGTAGCTGAACGTCCCTGGGTTTTGGTGTTCATATATCTATATTACACCTGGGTGCATTCTCCCAATCGAACCGACATGCTGATGCGACGAAGCAGCTCACCAAACAGAGCTTTCTTGTGCTGCAGCTTATGTGCCCCATTACTGGTAGTATTTGTTTTAAGGTACTGCTGCAACTGGCCCATGCAACAGGTTGCAATTGGTTCTAGTTTCTACCTTATTTTTCTTGTTTTATGGGTGCTATAGTTAGGCATTCATTTTATTGAACATGCGTGCCGTCAAACAGGAGGAAGCGCCCCCTAGAGCTACATGTTGTAGCTGAACACTAGTGAGCACCAAATCCATATCCATGGCCCATTTTAAGAAAAATATGCTAATTTTGGGTCAGCCCATGGCCCCACAACTTGGCCTTGAGGCCATGGTGGACAGGTCATGGCCAGGTTCAGGCTGGCCCATTCCCATCCATTACCGGTGCCAATTTTTATTTACACATTTTTTATATTGTTTGCAATTGTGCCCATACCCCCATAGCAGTAATTGATTTAGTTTTTTTTGTTGCAACTGGCCTATGGCACCACTTGCAATTTTCTTTAATTTGACTTAATTTTTTAATCAGAGCGCAACCCGCATTCATATGTGTTAAAATTGTGCCCATATACATAGTAATAATTAATTTAGTAGTTTTGTTGCAACTTGGCAAGTACTGAAGTATATATACATCCCTCTCCTCTGCTCACAGACCGCACCAAAACTTTCCAAGAACCATAACACAGTAGGGTTGGGAGAGACCGAGGGAAATCTGAGGTTTGGAAGTAGTAGTAGTCTTGCTGCTAAGGTATGCACCTCCGACAGATTTACTTTCTTTCTACTCTTGATTCCTTCCAGTTCTCTCAACCCCCGTACATGCCTAGTAGTGCTAGCACTAGTTTTTGTTTGTGTGTAGCCTCTGCTTTGCTTCACACCCTTTCTCTGCTTTGCTTCACATACTCATAGTCATGTGTTTCAACTGTGCCCACACACTCATACAGTAATTGATTTAGATTTATTGTTGCAACTAGACCATTGAATAAGTGGTAATTCGTAACATTTTTTATTAGAATTTTACCAGAAATGCACACCCTTTCTCGTGTTGCAACTTAACCGCCCAATTAGTAGTAATTTGTTTTACGGTTGTGTTGCAACCGGTGCACTAAATCATGTTGCAATTGGTTCTAGTTTTCTACCTTACTTTTTCCTTCTTTATGGGCTGTGTACTCATGCATCTGTTCTGTTGAAGACGTCGAATGGGCACTAGATGTCCCACACACTAACATTTTTCATGCAATTTTCCCACTTGGTACTATACATTACCCACTCCCATCTGGTACTGTACACTATCCCTTCAGTTGCAACCGACCACTGGTTCGAGTTGCAATCAATATACACTTCGAGTTGCAAATACCGAGTTTCAGTTTTTCACCTAGGGAGTGGTTTGGACTACATATTTTTCATTTTTAACGACATAGTAACTAGCTTATTATCTATGTTGTAACTAGGCTACTGTCCTAGTTGCAATTGGAAGACATACTGACATTTTTCATACAATTTTTGCTCATATGAATGAACTATAATTTGATGAATGGCACAATAAATTTCTCAATCTTTGGAAAGTAGGAAAAGTATCATTCTTTCCCTTCTATGGAGTTCATCTTTTCACTGTGCATTTATGACTGATGATACGAGATCTTTCACAACAAAATTTGATCCACACCTCCTCTAATTTGATCTACTAACGAACTCAGGTGAGGAGGCAGATGCGGCATGCTTCCAGAGCACGAGTTGATAAGTTGAATATTTCTGGGTGCCCCATAATGCCCATTGGGCCATCGAGGCCACAAGTAAACGCGGAATATTAGATCAGCCATGGGGGCCATGTCCGGATTGGCCCAATCCCATCGATATTCCTAATGGTTAGTCCCTCACCTTATTACCCATGCCAATTTTAGTCACGTACCTTCTTTATATCGTTGTAACTGTGTCAGACATGCAGTAGCAATTGTTTTAGTTTTTTCTTGCAAATGGCACGTGGCACCAGTCACAATTTGGTTTAATTTGATTTTTTTATTGGAGCTCACCCCGCATATTCATGTGTTGCAATTGTGCTCATATACATAACAGTAACTGTTTTAGTAGTTGTGTTGCAACCGGCCCATGCCTTGCCACCAGTGGCAATTCTTTTTCTGATCTCCATGTTGTGTATGTTAGCATTGTATCCAAGGTTGCAATTGGCATTCATATCTTGGATGCAATTGCCCATGGCACCGGTTGCAATTATTTTATTTTTATTACACTGTCCATGATTGCAATTGGTCTAATGTGTTGATTTTGGTCGGATTTTATATTTTCAGTTTTTGCATTATCAATTAAAATTGGATGCATGCATCTATGCTTTTTGACCGAAGATATCTGTTCATCTGAATGAACTAATAATTAGCATGATTGTTCGACACTATTTATAGCTGGTTTGTTACCTCATTTTCAATGGGCATAAAAATAATTAAATGTTTTTTGTCCTAGTTGCAAGTGGAAGACCCCACCAGTTGCAACTGTCTTATTACCTTGGGAGTAATTGTGCAACTATCCTAGTTGTAAATGGTTTTCAACAGCATAGTATCTAACTTATATTGTCCAGTTGTAATTGGGTTCTATCCTTGTTGCAATTGGAGGACCTGATTAATTACAATTGCTTTGGTTGTAACTATATTAGTGGCCATTCATTTTATTTTTATCAGAATTTTAGCAAAAACACAAACCATTTCTCATGTTGGAACTTATCTGCCCGATTATAGTAAGTTGTTTTAAGGTTGTGTTGCAACTGCCACTGCAACAGATTGCAATTGGTTCTAGTTTTTTACCTCAATTTTTCTGTAGTTAGGGTAGGGATATTTCTGCTTAAGGCAATTAGGTTTTTTTTCTTCAGGGAACTTAAGAAAATTAGGCTTGAGAGGCATTAAGAATGAACAATTCGCAGCGCACAGCCAAATAGCTCCTCCATACATCCATTGGTCAATGGGAGCAAGGAAGCAGGTAAGATTTCATGGCGAGGCGCCAGGCTTCTCTTCTTTCATCCACTTTTACCTTTGTTCTAACTAGTTAATCAAACTGTGTTGATTTGGCCCAGATCTGCAGCAAAGTAGTAGCGGCAATGACCCTCATTATTCTATCAGTATATTCAATTCGAATTCGTCTTTGTGATGGGTCATCTCTTTTCTGAGTGCAATCCCTCTGTTTTTTAGTGTTGCAATTATACTACACACACGGTTGCAAATTGTCGCTGCTAGTGTTTTACAAATGTGTTCAGCATTGCAACTGTACCATACCAATTTTTTGCAATTCAACCTTGATTAGAATCAATATTATTTTTCGACAGGTATGCAGCTTTGTTTCTAGAAAGCGTGTACATGGACGATGGAAAATTGAGAGATCAATACAGGGTACTTAGAAAACACTTGGAGCAAGACATTGAGCATTACCAAGACATAACCAATGCAAACTGGTTAGTATATGACCATTTTATTTGTTGAAACTGGGGTGTGGAAGTAGTTGTAAATGGTTCTTTTTTGCGACTTTGCAGATATTCATACATGTTTGTTCAATCCTGTGAGCTATCAATCCTGTGAACTATCTGCGAGCTATCAATGCTTCCTTTGGGGACAGTTGAACATCAACCACAATCCTGTGAGCTATCTGTTTTTCGAATTGTACACATAGATGTCTGCTTGACTGTCTATAAGTGGTCTGACACATCCTTTAATCCGACTAGGGTGGTGGCAGATGCTGCTGTCACTGGCGGATGTGGTGGGTTTGGCGATGCTGGCGATCCAGAGAGGTGGGGGAGTGGGGGCGGACCGAGAAGATGTGTTTGGAGGGGGAGCAGATTAAAATGTGTTTTTTATTATGTTAGATGATTTCCTTTATTCTTTGTCGGCGTCTTTCTTCACATGTACCCTGGGTTGCAAGTACTGTACACACAAAATTGCAAAGGATAATTACCATGTGTTGCAAATGGTGCCTGATTCTCTTGCGTTGCAAATGGTGCCTGATTCTCTGCATGTGGGGGCTGATGGTGGTGGATGTGCTAGGGGTGTGCACATGGGGCATCTCATCTCATAGGTACAATAAAAATAAACTTTTTTGAAATAAAAAAACTTTCTGCATGGTTTAACTTTGACCACCAGCCTGTTCGCTTTGCTTATCAGCCACCAGCCAGCAGTACAACTTTTCTCTCAGAACAACCAACAGTACTCTTCTCTCAGAACAAACCAGCCAACCGAATAGGCTGCACATTTTTAGAGGGTTCATGTGCGGGAGGCAAGCGGGCTGCCTGTGTCAGGGGGGTGGTTGTGGGCTGTACGCGCAAAGCCCACATGAGGGAGGCGCGCTGGCCCGGGACGGACGGGAAGCATGACGCGCGGGGCTAGATGTTGCAGGGTCTGTGCATTTTGCATTTTGTAAAGTAAATTCACCTTGTTGCATTTTAGCCTCACTGTATGACTGCATGTATGTACCTAGGTGGATTTTGGTGAATTAAATGACAAAACGATTAAAGGACTAATAGTTAATGACAAGCAATAAATGGATTTATATTTTGGGGGATGTTTTGTGAAGTTGAATCACATGTCTCCAAAGAAAGTGGTAGCTTGACTAAAAATATAAAGGGATCGTGCAAAGAGAAGTTGGTAATTCACTCAAGTTAAAGTGCAAGTCTTCATGTGGTAATTGAAAGAGAACACGAGGATGAGTGTGAACTCAATGGTCCTTAAAAGGAAGCTTGCATATTCGTTGTCAATTGAGAACAAGCATTTGAAGCATGATTTTCAAATGGAATTTATTTAAGGATGAAGCAAAGTGGAACTCAAAATGGATTGGGTAAGTGATGAAGAAATCAAACAAGATGTCTAGGGTGAGGGACTGGGGTCTTGGCCCGGCCGCCATTAGTGTTTTGCTAAGGTGAAGTTCTAGCATCCGCGGGGTCTCTAAGTATCATATCCAAGACTTAACCGAGGGAAGAAATGCAACACATCAATATATTATGATTGGCAATATGGAGTGACTTAAGGATTAAAATGTGCACTCTTATTCAAAAAGGGAAAAATCCTAGGTCATTAGCTCAAGTATGGATTTGCTCAAGCCATCGGCTATGTTAAAAGCCCTCAAGTTGGAATTGCAAAAGTATGGCAAGATAGAAGATCTACAAGCTCAAGTGATCAACTCCGTTTTACATTTATTGTTGAGTTTAGGGATGTCGTACTATCAAGAGGGATGCAACACTAGCTCTAAGACAAAAGATGAAAAGTGCTTATTAGTTGACCCAAGTGAGAATTAGCCTTGAGAGAGTTCCTGAGTAGTCTAACAAACCTCTAACCCATCCTTAGCCACTTCAACACGTGTTGGAGTGCTTGTGAGAAGAGAGAAGAGTTTTGGGGCTCTCTCTGCTCAGGGCAGTCTAACCGCCCCTAGCAGGCCAACGGCTAGTTTTTTAACTGGCCGGAGGCAGACAGTCTAACCGCCCTGGCCAGAGTTCTAATGGCTAGTTTTCCTTGTGAGGGGTACACGTACCCCACGAGCTCCACTTGTTGGGCTGCTTATTCTAGGGTTGCTGAGGTGCTCCCCCTGCTATTTTTCGTAAGCCAAAGCCAAAGAAACACTCTCCAACCCTCTCTTCGTGAGATTTGCAATTCAAACCATATCCTAGTGTTGGGTTGAGAGTTTAAGCCTTTGTGAGCTCTAACTCCTCATGCATGGCATTCACCCAATTAGGATCAGATAGAGCGTGTCCAATGTCTTTCGGCTCAAAGGTAGCAACAAAAGCTGAATGAGCAAAGTGAGAAGCATTTCTGGGCCTCGACCGTGTCGTACGCTCATTGATGTCGCTGATGATTACCGAGGGTGGATGATCAACTTGAACTCGCCTCGGTGCCTCTCGCCTTGAGGCAACCTCCCCCTCAGCAGCTGCTCCCACTTGATCTTGCTGAATCGTAGGCGGTGTAGGGGATGGACCATCGTAGTCGTCGTAGTGTAAGTAGAGGGTACACACGTGGCTGGAGCTTCACCATCATCACCATCATCCTCTCCAGCATCATCCTCCTCGTCCTCAAAGATCTTCTTGCCAACTTCATCATCACCTGCACAATCAAAGACAGACGAATTGCATGGTTGTGTCTCGTCGAAGGTCACCTCGCAAGTCTCCATGACTAGGTTAGTATCAAGGTTGAGCACACTGAAAGCATCTAGGCCCCTATTTTGTGTTTTGGTAATTAATGACAATCATTATGGACTAACAATTTCATTTGAGTTATAAGAATAGGTTAGTCCGGTGAAATGATGAGATCATGTGAGGAACATGAGAAGGTCTTGGTTGACTTATGTTGGAAAGGGCTCAAGGCAAAGGTAAAAGATAGGGTTTTGCTTTTTACCCGGTCATAAGGTGATTAGAGGATGTTATATGACCGGTTAATAGGATAGATAGCCGTACTATCAAGAGGGATCAATTTCATTGGCTTGACTTTCCATAGTGCCACTTGGATCAAAAGTTTGCATGCATTGCATTTAGATGAGTGGTGGTTTCTCTTGGTAAAAGGTTTTCATTGAAAATCAAAAGAAAAACAAGTTTTCTGGCATCTGGCGGACAGTCCGGGCCTTCGGCCGGACGATCCGTGGGTAGCCGGTTTTTATTTAATAACCGAGTTTTTGGCGAAAGATTTCGAAAAAATGCGCTTCAGGGCGGACGGTCCGCGGGGACCAGGCGGACGGTCCCGCCGGACCAGGCGGACGGTCCGCGAGGTACCGCGGACGGTCCGTTATTTGCAACAAAAGAGGTGCGCTCGGGGTCCGGGCGGACGGTCCGCGCGGCCCGGCCGCGGACGATCCGCGTGGGCCGGGCGGACGGTCCGCCTAGCCTCGGCGGACGGTCCGCCCGCCCAACGCACGCCCGCCTCGGCCGTTGACCTAGCGATTTTACCGTTGGAATTCAAACGCGGACCGTCCGCGAGGGCATCGCGGACGGTCCGCGAGGCACGCGTTTTGTGTCTAACGGCTAGTAGCGGAAAGGGGGAGTATTTATACTCCAAGACCGGGGGTTGGAGAGGCTCTCTTGGCACTTTTAAAGGTTCATACTCCCTTGTAGAGCTCTTCCTCCCCTCTCTCTCACTCACTTGACTTAGTAGTGGTATTCTTCGTGAGATTGAGAGTTTCTAGTGCATTGCATCAAGGTTTTGATCTTTGTGGCACTAGGGAATCATCAAGCAAGTGGTTGATTTGTTACTCTTGGAAGTTGCCGCTTCCTAGACGGCTTGGTGGTGAAAGAATCCGTTGAAGCTCGCAAGAAGATTGTGCGTGGCTCCGGATTTCATGTTGTGAGAGGTATTGTGCTCACCTCACCGGAGCGGTAAAGAGCAACTCTAGTGGAATCGAGGTGTGGAGTGGTTCTCTTGTTCTAACCGGCTCAAGATCAAGTGGTATCTTGATAGAGGAGCGGTTGAACATTGAATCCACCTCAACGTGGATTAGGGGTGACCGGCAAGTCATCGATACCACGGGATAAAATTCGTCTCTTGTGCTTGGTTATCTCTTTACTCAATTTCCTTTCTAGCACTTTACTTTGAGCATTCTTTTTCTAGAGGTTGTTGTTTATCTTGTCACCCTAGGCCGCAAAACCCCCAACATAGGAATAGAGTAGGTAGAGTTTTATTCCCCCTTGTGGTTCTAATTAAATTTCTCTAGTGTTGTGGTTTTAGTTTTTTAAACCGCCTATTCACCCCCCCCCCTCTAGTCGGTATCCTAGATCCTACAAGTGGTATCAGAGCCGAGGACTCCTTATTTGAGAGATTTAACCATCTCGGAGTAGGATAAATGGGTGAGGAGGATAAGTTTCATGTTGGGAAGCCACCGGTCTTTGATGGGAACAATTATGACTATTGGAAGAAAAGAATGGAGGTTCACTTTAAGGCCTTGGGAAGAGAATTATGGAAGATTGTAATGGAAGGATATGTCATTTTGGATTCTAAGAATAAGACGGATCAAGATGATAAAAATGAAAAACTCAATGATAGAGCTTTGAGTGTACTTTACAATGCTCTTCCTCTTAGTGAATTCAATAGAGTGAAGGGACTTGAGAAGGCAAATGAGATATGGGAGAAACTTATGGAAATTTATGAGGGAACATCTACGGTTAAGGAGGCAAAACTTTATGTGTATAAGGGAAAGTTCAATGAGTTCACCATGAAGAAGGATGAAGATGTTTCAACTATGTTCAACCGGTTGAATGATATAGTGAATGAACTCAAGTGTCTTGATTTTGATGTATCAAACAAAGATTTCTCTCACAAGTTCCTTAGGTGCCTTCCGCAAAATATGAGACAATTGTGACCTTGCTTGTGAGGAGTGATTTGAGTAAGATGACTCCTACGGAGGTGCTTGGTGAAGTGCAAACTCATGATCTATTCAAGCAATCACAAAAGGAAGTTCAAGGCCAATCAATCAATGAAGAGAAGAAAAATATTGCTCTCAAGGTCAAGGCTATTCAAGAGGAAAATGATGATGAGAACCAAGATATTGACTCCGATGAAGAAATGGCTCTTATTGTAAAAGGACTTAAAAGAATCATGAAGAAGAAGAAGTTTGGCAAGATGGGGCAATCTTCAAAGAAGAATCCTTTTGAAGGAAAAGATTGCTTCAATTGTGGTGAAATTGGACATATATCAATTAATTGTCCAAACAAGAAAGAAGACAAATATGGCAAGAAGAAAGAAAAGAAGAGTGTACCTAAAAGGAAGAAATATTATAAGAAGGAGAAGAATGGTCAAGCATATTTTGTTGAGTGGGATTCCGATGCAAGCTCCGATGAAGAAGATGATGACAAGCCTTCAAGAGGACTTGCCGGGGTTGCTATTAAGGAAGCGCCTTCACTCTTCTCTAAGCCATATTGTCTCATGGCAAAAGGTGAATCTAAGGTAATAATCGACGATGACGATGATGATTGTGACAGTGATAATGATGATAATGCTTTATCTTATGATGATCTTGTCGCCATGATTATTAAGTCCGATGACAAATTGCGCTTGGAGAGATCAAAGTTGAAGGATTTGGAGTTGAAAAATATTTCACTTCAAAATTCTTTTGAGGAGCTAAAGACTACTCATGAAAATCTAAAGACTTCCCATGAAACACTTAACATTTCTTGGGAAACTCTAAAAGATGAGCATGAGAAGCTTAAGGAAGCTCACAACTCTCTCTTTACACAAGATGTCAAAGGAAAAATGAGTATGGGTGTTGAATGTAATATATTGAATGCTCCTCTTTGTTCATCTAACCCATCTTGTAGCACAAGCACTAGCTCTTGCATTAGTGAGGATATGTCTTATGACTCTCTATTATTGGAGAATGAATCTTTAAAAAAAGAGATTGAGTGCTTATCTAATGATCTTGCACGATATTTTGGAAGTCATGTACGGTTTAATCATATTTGGACAAATCAAAAATTCACCTTAAATAAAGATGCACTTGGTTACTTGCCCAAGAAAGGAAAAGAGGCTTTCATTTCTAAGAAAAGTGTCTTTATCAATTCAAGTGTGTCATTTGAGGAAGAAGAGAAGATGAAGACGTGTCATAAGTGTAAGACTAAGGTTGATGTGAATCACCAATGCAAGAGCAAGAAGACCGTATCCTTTGATCCTTCCTATATTCTTAAGAAAGATTCAAAGGGTGTTGTTTGTGCTCATTATGTTGGTCGCTCTCTTGGTAGTAGCAAAAAGAAATCTATTTGGGTGCCTAAAATTTTGGTCACTAACATTGAAGGACCCAAGAAAATTTGGGTACCTAAAACAAAGTAATTTCTTTTGTAGGTGAACTACAAAGCTGGAGGAAGACATTGGGTAATTGATAGTGGTTGTACAAACCACATGACCGGTGAAAGGAAAATATTCTCTCATCTTGATGAAGACATTTCCGATTTTGATAACATCACTTTTGGAGATGATAGCAAAGGAGGCGTAAAAGGCATTGGTGAAATACCTATCTCTAAAGATTATAATCTCTCTAATGTCTTGTTAGTTGATTCTCTTAATTTCAACTTGCTATCTATTGCTCAACTTTGTGATAATGGCTATAAATGTACTTTCACTAGTAATGATTTTGAGGTAACCTCACTTGATGGGAAAGATTCTATTTTTAAGGGTTTTCGTCATGAGAGCTTATATCTAGTGGATTTCTCATCGAAAAAGGCAAATTTGACTACTTGCTTATTCTCAAAGGCCTCTATGGGATGGTTATGGCATAGAAGACTTGGCCATGTTGGTATGAAACAACTCAACCGATTGGTGAAACATGACTTAGTTCTTGGCTTGAAAGATGTGAAATTTGAGAAAGATAAATTATGTAGTGCTTGTCAAGCCGGAAAGCAAGTTGCCAGCTCACATCCTAGCAAGAGTACTATGTCAACCTCAAGACCATTGGAATTACTACATATGGATTTATTTGGTCCTACTACCTATAGAAGCATTGGTGGCAATACCTATTGTCTTGTAATTGTGGATGATTATTCAAGATACACTTGGGTATTCTTTCTTCATGACAAGGCTATTACATGTGATATTTTCAAGTCATTTGTGAGAAGAGCCGAAAATGAATTTGAGCTAAAATTGAAGAAAGTTAGAAGTGACAATGGTAGTGAGTTCAAGAACACAAATGTTGAAGAGTTTTGTGATGAGAAAGGAATCAAGCATGAGTTTTCAACTACATATACACCGGAACAAAATGGTGTTGTTGAGAGGAAAAATAGAACCTTAATTGAGATGGCAAGATCAATGCTAGATGAGTACAAAGTTTCGGATTCTTTTTGGGCCGAAGCTATCAACACCGCTTGCCATGCCTCTAATAGGTTATATTGTCATAGATTCTTTAAGAAGACACCTTATGAACTTCTAAATGGAAGAAAGCCAAATATCTCATATTTCCGGGTCTTTGGTTGCAAGTGCTATATCTTGAGGAAAGGATCTCGATTGTCTAAATTTCAAAGTAAATGTGATGAGGGATTTCTTCTTGGATATTCTTCAAATTCCAAAGCCTATAGAGTATACAACAAGTCTAAAGGATTTGTTGAGGAAGCATATGATGTGCAATTTGATGAAACTTTGGGCTCTTAAGATGAAAAAGAGAATTTAGATGATGTGAGAGGCGAAAAGTTAAGCAAAGCAATGAAGACTATGGCAATTGGGGATATCATGCCTAGAGAAGAAGATGATGATGAAGATCCATCGGTATCTATTGAAGTTAACCCATCCACTTCCACAACAAATGATCATGGTCAACAAAATGGTAACTCAAGTAATAATGACTCACCTCAAGAAGATGATCAAATGGCCCATATGACCACACCTTCATCAACTCAAGAACCAATTGATCAACCAAGAATTCATCATCAAGTCGCCAAAGATCACCCTATTGATCAAATCATGGGTGACATTAGTAAGGGTGTTCAAACTCGATCTCGTGTTGCTTCCTTTTGTCAACATTATTCTTTTGTCTCTTTCCATGAGCCTAAGCGTGTAGATGAAGCACTTAATGATCCGGATTGGGTTATCTCCATGCAAGAAGAATTAAATAATTTTACTAGAAATGAAGTTTGGGAGTTGGTTGAAAGACCCAAGAATCATAATGTTATTGGTACTAAATGGGTCTTCCGTAACAAAGAAAATGAAGATGGTATTGTTGTGAAGAACAAGTCAAGATTAGTTGCTCAAGGTTATACTCAAGTAGAGGGATTGGATTTTGATGAGACTTTTGCCCCGTAGCTAGACTTGAGGCCATAAGAATCTTGCTTGCTTATGCTTGTTCCCGTAACATCAAGTTATATCAAATGGATGTCAAAAGTGCTTTCTTAAATGGGAAAATTAGTGAACTAGTATATGTTGAGCAACCTCCCGGTTTTGAAGATCCTACAAAGCCTAATCATGTGTATAAGCTCTCTAAGGCTTTATATGGGTTGAAACAAGCCCCTCGTGCTTGGTACGAAAGGCTTCGGGACTTTCTTCTCTCAAATGGCTTTAAAATTGGAAAGGTTGATACAACATTGTTCACCAAGAGAATTGGAAATGACATCTTTATTTGTCAAATTTATGTTGATGATATCATTTTTGGTTCAACTAATGAAGATTTTTGTAAAGAATTTGGAGAAATGATGTCTAGGGAATTTGAAATGTCTATGATTGGTGAATTGAGTTTCTTCCTTGGTCTTCAAATCAAACAATTGAAGTAAGGCACTTTTGTTTGCCAATCTAAATATGTGAGGGACATCTTAAAGAAATTTGGCATGGAAGATGCAAAACCCATCAAAACTCCTATGGCTACTAATGGACATCTTGATCTTGATGAGGGAGGTAAACCGGTTGATCTTAAGCTTTATAGGTCCATGATTGGTAGTTTGCTTTATCTTACCGCATCTAGGCCCGATATCATGTTTAGTGTGTGCATGTGTGCTAGATTTCAAGCCGCTCCTAAAGAATGTCATTTGACCGCCGTAAAGCGTATCTTGAGATATTTAAAGTATTCTCCTAACATTGGTCTTTGGTATCCAAAGGGTGCTCATTTTGAATTAGTAGGGTTTTCGGACTCGGATTATGCCGGTTGCAAGGTTGATAGGAAGAGCACTTCCGGAGGTTGCCAATTGCTTGGACGGTCACTTGTTTCTTGGTCATCTAAGAAGCAAAATTCGGTGGCTCTTTCAACCGCCGAAGCGGAATATATCTCGGCGGGGAGTTGTTGTGCTCAATTACTATGGATGAAGCAAACACTTCTTGACTATGGTGTGAAATTCAAGGAAATTCCTCTCTTATGTGACAATGAAAGTGCTATCAAGATTGCAAACAATCCGGTTCAACATTCTAGAACCAAGCATATTGACATCCCAGCACCATTTTCTTAGAGATCATGTGAGTAAAGGAGATATCAAGATTGATGGAGTAAGCATGGATGATCAATTGGCGGATATATTTACCAAGCCTTTGGATGAGTCTCGGTTTTGCAAATTGAGAAATGAGCTAAATGTGATTGACATCTCAAATGTGGCTTGAGAACTAGCACATGTGTTTATCCATATGCTTTTGCTTTTCTCTCTTATTAATTTCTAACTTATCTCTTGTCTTTTAGTTTCGTAAAGCTTGCTTGTGCATATTTTCTTTAGCATTACTCAGCACATTGCATCTTTAAATAAATTTCTCTTGTTATTCTTGAGCAATGATCCCAAAAGAAAGCCTTGAAAAACCTCTTCTTAAAGTTAATTCACGCTGAAATATAAAAAGGAGGTCGGACCGTCCGTCTCAACTGGGCGGACCGTCCGCCGCTCCCCGGCGGACCGTCCGCCAGGGCATCGCGGACCGTCCGCGTGGTTCGTGGGGGCAACGGTGCGGTTCTGGAGGTTCTGGAAGCTTTAACGGACCGTCCGCGCCCGGGGCCTCGGACCGTCCGCGCGCCTCGCGGACCGTCCGCGGGGGTGTCGCGGACCGTCCGCCCGTGTCGCGCGCGGGTGGGTCCCGGGACCGCGGGATGAAATCGACCCGTGCCTTCTCCCTTTCCCCACCGAAGGCGCTTGGCTTCTTCCTCCCTTCTTTTGCTCTCTCTCAAGGTGATAGCCCCTCTCTTAGGGATTTCTCTTGGGGCTCTCCCCCGACCGTCCGAGCACATCCCCGACTCTCCGCGAAGTTCTCCACCATGTCATCCGGTACTTTTTCGAATCTCTTTGTCTATCTCTTGGATTTTGAGCAAGGAGGTGGTTAGGGTTTGGAGGTGTGATCTAAAATTCGTCCATGATTTCAAGATTTTGGCTCGGTGAATGTGTTTGGGATATCAATGTAGTGTTGTGGCAAAATTTTGGTAAAGAAATTTCGGTTTTTGATGAAGATATGAGGTTGGAAAGGATCGGTGTCACTGTTCATGGGCGCCTGCCGTCAGGTACCGGGCGGACCGTCCGCCGCCTCCTCGCGGACGGTCCGCGCGGCCCCCGGGCCGAGGATCCCATGCACAGTGACCTTTCGAATGGGGTTCATTATCAATTCAAATTGCTTCCTAAAGTTAATACTCATTGAAATGTATGGTTTTGACAGTGCTCGCAAGGCTATAGCTTCTCTCACTAAAAAGGTGACCAAAAAGGTCACATCAAAGTAGAAGGGCAAGGATTTTGGGACATCGAAGAGGCGGAGAAAAGATGATACCTCTGAGGAAGAAGAGGAACCTGACAATCCAAATGACAAACGATTTCAATCCGCCGATGAAGCGGCAAGTGCCTCATTTATGATGGATGAAGATGAGATAAGTCAAGGGGGAGGTAACAATGTTGAAATCATTGATGTGGTTAATTACACAGCCTCCTAGAAGGCGGTGGACCCAAAGAGAGTTTGCTATTGCTAGAAATGAAAATGCTTATAATCAACCCCGTGACACCCACAATTTATTCTTCCACACTCTTGTGCAAGAACAAGCATTTTTCGGTAGTTTGATGGAGTGCACGGTTTTCTCTCATCAAAGAGTTGATTTTGATTATCTTGAGTCTAAAACCTGTCCTTGCCGGGGTGGCAACAAAATTTGAGAATTTGCGGTTAAAACCATTTCTTCAAAGATAGATGTGACCGGAATGATACAATAGTTAGACAATTCTATGCAACTTATGAAATGGATTTCATAGGGAAGAAAATGAAATGGATGACCGGTAAAAGTGAGTATGAAGCCACATTTGCGGAATTTGCACCGCTAATCATCTTAACTATGAGTATTTTAGTGAGGGTATTGATGTTTATAACGAGGATATTCTTGAAGATACAAATTTGTATTTTACGAGCCTGGCACTCTTAATGCAACCATAATGAACTCGCATGTCATCGGACTTAGACACCATCCAGTCGCCATCAACAACATCATTAGGCACACTTTTATGCCTAAAAGTGGTAATAAGGATAAAGTCCGGAACATTATTGGAATGTGATTGATTATGTTATGAATGGAACTAGATTTGATGTTGTGAAACTTATTCTTGATCAAATGATTTGCAAGAAACGTCTTGTTCGAGATAGTATTTATTTTGCCCCCTATATTATGTCATTGATCAAGATAAAGACAGGGTTCAATGGGTTATGTGATGTGAAGCATGAACTTTATCGCCCATTTTACAATGCTAAAGCCTTTTTGAACAAGCCATTGACACCCTATGGACAGAAGCGAGAGGCTCACAATATTGCGTGAAAATATTGAGGCTCATGGTGGTGATGATGAAAATGCAAATGTTGGAAACTTGGGAAATGTTAATGTTGATGAGGGTACTTATGCTATGCCTCCTCCTCCAGTTCCTCCTATGCAGCCACAGTGGGAGCCTCCTGCCGGATACTTTGATCCCTATTTTGCTAATATTCAACAATCAATGAATTCTCAGTTTCAGCAAATGCAGTCGGGGTTTCAATCTCACTTTGAGGCATATGGACAGCAGATGACTGACACCTTTCAGACTATGCGGAGAATTTTCAGCATCAGATTGATACTAGTCTAGACACCTTTGGTCATCATGTCTATAATACTATGCATGATCCCATGATGCAGCGGTTGGGTGAAATGCAGACTGATCTTCAGAATGATCTCAGTGCCCTCAATGATAGATTCTCTCAGATGTCCACCTCCGAGCGATCGGCGGTTACATGATCGGCGGACACGGCTTCAAAGACGATGTCCATGCCCCGAACTCGGCTTTTGGAGATTTCGAGATCATTTTTATCATTACTATCCGGCTCCTGCTCCACCACCAGAGTTCTGTCCCCCTCCGCCATTCTATCCTCCTCCGCCGCCACAGGATGACTAGGCCCTTTTGGTATTTGATGCCAAAGGGGGAGAGAGATTTGGAGGAGTGTGTTTTCTAGGGGGAGCTCACCTTGCTTGCATGAATTTGGAACTCTTTGCATTGCATTTACATGTTTAATTTCGGTCTTGCATGAACTTCGTGTGGCTTGTAATAATTTCTGTGAAACTTACGTTTTGTTGTGTGATGTGTTTGAGAACTAGAACTTGTGGCTATCTTGTGATGTTCTACAATTATGTTCTTGCTTTGTTTATCTTATGATTTGTTCTAGTTCCTATAGTAGTTCTTGATGCTAACCCTTAATCCCTTTGGATATATATTTGTGGTTGTTGCCTTGATCTCTATTTTGTAGGGAAACTCCGTCAAAATTTATCATATTTAGGCATATGTGTGAAAATCAAATGGAAATTATATGCACATATGTAGGGGGAGTTATCTCTATATTCTTGTTTTTGGAGACAATTACTCTATATATTTATTGAATTTATTTGAGAAGAGTAAGTGATTCCAAAACACAAAACCTTTATTATATCACTCCTTTAAATGGTTGTCATCAATTACCAAAAAGGGGGAGATTGAAAGCATCTAGGCCCCTATTTTGTGTTTTGGTAATTAATGACAATCATTATGGACTAACAATTTCATTTGAGTTATAAGAATAGGTTAGTCCGGTGAAATGATGAGATCATGTGAGGAACATGAGAAGGTCTTGGTTGACTTATGTTGGAAAGGGCTCAAGGCAAAGGTAAAAGATAGGGTTTTGCTTTTACCGGTCATAAGGTGATTAGAGGATGTTATATGACCGGGTTAATAGGATAGATAGCCGTACTATCAAGAGGGATCAATTTCATTGGCTTGACTTTCCATAGTGCCACTTGGATCAAAAGTTTGCATGCATTGCATTTAGATGAGTGGTGGTTTCTCTTGGTAAAAGGTTTTCATTGAAAATCAAAAGAAAAACAAGTTTTCTGGCATCTGGCGGACAGTCCGGGCCCTTCGGCCGGACAGTCCGTGGGTAGCTGGTTTTTATTTAATAACCGAGTTTTTGGCGAAAGATTTCGAAAAAATGCGCTTCAGGGCGGACGGTCCGCGGGGACCAGGCGGACAGTCCGCCCGGACCAGGCGGACGGTCCGTGAGGTAACGCGGACGGTCCGTTATTTGCAACAGAAAGAGGTGCCGCTCGGGGGTCCGGGCGGACGGTCCGCGGCCCGGCCCGCGGACGGTCCGCGTGGGCCGGGCGGACGGTCCGCCTAGCCCCGGCGGACGGTCCGCCCGCCCAACGCACGCCCCGCCTCGGCCCGTTGACCTAGCGATTTTACCGTTGGAATTCAAACGCGGACCGTCCGCGAGGGCATCGCGGACAGTCCGCGAGGCACGCGTTTTGTGTCTAACGGCTAGTAGCGGAAAGGGGGAGTATTTATACTCCAAGCCCGGGGTTGGAGAGGCTCTCTTGGCACTTTTAAAGGTTCATACTCCCTTGTAGAGCTCTTCCTCCCCTCTCTCTCACTCACTTGACTTAGTAGTGGTATTCTTCGTGAGATTGAGAGTTTCTAGTGCATTGCATCAAGGTTTTGATCTTTGTGGCACTAGGGAATCATCAAGCAAGTGGTTGATTTGTTACTCTTGGAAGTTGCCGCTTCCTAGACGGCTTGGTGGTGAAAGAATCCGTTGAAGCTCGCAAGAAGATTGTGCGTGGCTCCGGATTTCATGTTGTGAGAGGTATTGTGCTCACCTCACCGGAGCGGTAAAGAGCAACTCTAGTGGAATCGAGGTGTGGAGTGGTTCTCTTGTTCTAACCGGCTCAAGATCAAGTGGTATCTTGATAGAGGAGCGGTTGAACATTGAATCCACCTCAACGTGGATTAGGGGTGACCGGCAAGTCATCGATACCACAGGATAAAATTCGTCTCTTGTGCTTGGTTATCTCTTTACTCAATTTCCTTTCTAGCACTTTACTTTGAGCATTCTTTTTCTAGAGGTTGTTGTTTATCTTGTCACCCTAGGCCGCAAAACCCCCAACATAGGAATAGAGTAGGTAGAGTTTTATTCCCCCTTGTGGTTTTAATTAAATTTCTCTAGTGTTGTGGTTTTAGTTTTTTAAACCGCCTATTCACCCCCCTCTAGTCGGTATCCTAGATCCTACACACACGAAATTCTCTAGAATGACTAGCATAACCTAAGAAAATCCCATCGGAAGACCTCGACTCAAACTTATCAAGCCTACCCTTCTTGAGAATGAAGCACCGACAACCAAAAGCCCTGAAATGGCTCACTCTAGGTGCTCGCCCGTGCATAAGCTCATAGCACGTCTTGTTCAAGAAGGTCCTCAGAAAAATCCGATTCCCAACATGGCAAGCGGTATTCACCGCCTCAGCCCAATATCTCCTCGGAGTCCTATGCTCATCAAGCATCGTCTGAGCCATCTCACAAAGGGAACAATTTTTCCTCTCAACCACACCATTCTGACAAGCCACATAGGGAGAAGAAAACTGATGTTCGAGACCTAAATCACGACAAAAGGTTTCAAAACGAGAGTTCTTAAATTCACTGCCATTGTCGCTACGAATAGCTCGAACAACATCTCCTTGTCTCTCACTCTTCAACCTCAAGATCAGATCCCTCACAAAACCAAACGTCTCCCCCTTGTCAGCCAAAAAGAAGACCCAAGCATAGCGAGAATAGTCGTCCACAATCACAAGGACATACCATTTCCCACCCGCCGAGCACACACGAGCTGGACCAACCAAGTCCACATGGAACAACTCGCATGGCCTCTTTGTCATAACGGGTGTCAGAGGCGGATGAGAGGCGGCGACCATCTTACCATGCCTACACGGAGCACATACCAAATCCTTTTGGTATTTCAACTTTGGCAATCCTCGGACTAATCCTAGCCCACTCAAGCGTGACAACAAGTCAAAACTCAAGTGACCTAGTCTCCTATGCCATTTCCAAAGCTCCGCCGAAACACCAGCAACCAAACAACGAGAAGAGCCAACACACTGAGAAAAATCGGCTCTGAAAATTTGACCCTCGGGGACGATCGTACACACAAGATCGCCTCGAGAATCCAAAACACGAGAACAACCTGTTTTGAAACGGACTTCAAAACCCTCATCAAGAAGTTGGGAGACAGAGAGAAGATTGTACCCCAAAGACTTGACAAGAGAAACACGCCCAAGAGTCACAGACTCTCTCACCTTCACCATGCCCACTGAAAGCACTCTACCTTTCCCATTATCCCCGAAAGTGATGTACTCGTTTGTCATCACCGGGGTGAGGTTGGAGAACCACCGTCGATCTCCGGTCATGTGTCGAGAGCAACCGAAGTCGATCAACCAAAAACCCTCCAAGCCTCCCACCTGCAAAATCAATAACGAGAGCGAGAGTGAGAAAAGGACTCAGCACTGGGGTTAGTACAAAACGAATCAAACCAGTGCCTTGCCATTTGCTCAAATGTGGGGTTAGCAAAATCCATCCTATCACTCCTAGGTGGAACACCCACACGTCCCCTTGGAGGACTACGTGTACCACGAAGGGGAGACCGTGGTCCGTAGCTCCTCTGGGACCTAGAACTGTGATCGTTCCCCCCATACTCGTATTGGCCACGAGCAAAGGAACATCCAGCAAACTCACCACGCCCAAACCCAACACGCCTACCACCTTCTCTATGTGGTGGATCACCTCGAGGCACAAACTCATGCCTCCCACGAGGATGAATGGTACGCACCATTCCCTCACCTCTTGGCACCAACCTAGGCTCAGGCACACCACGAGAAGGGCGGTAAGGCCACCCTGTTATACCATTTTGGGAAAGGAGGTGTATACACATGCCCTTGGTTCTTAGGCTTTAGTCCGAATTGATTTTGAAGCACATCGGTCATCCTCTGCATCAGGAGATCAATATTAACGTCTTGATTACCTGTTCCTCCAAAAGGCATCGCTGCAGCGCCACCATATCCAGGATTCGGGAGAGCATCAATGGCACTGTAATCCATGAACTCTGAATACCCGGTGCCGTACATGTTCTTCTGCAACTTGTTGTTTGCTGGGGCTATCCTGTATGTAGAATCAGGTTGAACTCCAAGAGAGCCAAACACCATCTCTCCATATGTACGTGGATTAGGCACTGCTTGACGAGGATTTGGCCGAACTAGTTGGCTATCCACGTGTTGAGTTGGCTGACCATTTACGCTCTGTGGAGGCGGTTGAACACTTGTATCTTGACGAACTGGTTGGCTATTGACAGCAGCACTTGATTCTCCTTCAAAATGCTTGTTCACTCCAGGGCCAAAGATGCCAACCATCATCTGTTGAAAGATATTCAGAAATGCAGTATTGTGCCTGGCCATTATATCTTCCAAAGTTCTCTGTACCATGCGAAAAACCTCCTGTTTCTCTTTAGCAGATGTGGAATCAGGTTCTCCTGGCAATAGAACCCTTGGCATATCAGACTTGAGGTATGGTACACCGCTTCTATTTTTAGAAAACGACATTAGGCACTTCTGCTGAAATTGATCAATAGCTTCCTTTAATTGCAATTGTTGTTCTGGAGACAGCTCCTCTATGGTGACATCCATGACATCATGAATATCAGGCATCTTTATCCACTAGATGGTCCCACCGGGCGTGCCAAAAAGTGTGTTGACGTAAAATCAGCACCTCACGCCAAGCACACAGCAAGCCGAACAAAGCTGGCTTAACACACGTGCTGAATCCAAAGCGTGCCAGTCAATTTTCCTGAAACTGACAAAGGATGAAAAGCAGTTAGATAAAACCTGGAACTTGCCGAGTGGTACCAGACAGTTCCGTATTTACGCCTACAAAGCCAATTAAAATGACATATAGCTACAACAAGCTATCTGTCAGCAATTTGAATATCATTCGGGAACTCTAAAATATGAAACCAGGATATAGCCGAATGCATGATGTAAGCATGACGAAAGATCGGTCTTAATCTAAATAACATTGCATGCACGTAGTCATGACCGATTTTCGAGGATAAATTACAATAAAATAAATAAATATGAAGCATGATTATAAATTTGTAGTAAACATGCATGCATAGGCCAAAAGTACGAGTCTACCGCATGTCTTGGTACTTTCAAACCCGTCGAGCGTGACACCAAACAAGTTAATCCACCGCATGATACGACTTGTTTGAAACCACACCACCAACCAAAAATAGATCAATCCACCGCATGATACAATCTAAATATGGAAGGCTAAAAGCATACATTATTTAAAACGAACTTATAAACACGTTTCACTCGTGGCAGGATTGCCGAATACAACTGTACAGCCGATTCGGGTTCCATGGAGAAGGAACAAACTATGCTAGATCAACATGCTTGAACCCACAACACGTGACAATCTAGATTGATTCGGGTTCGGCTATTAAAGAGCACGTGATCCATGCACCACATCGAGTTGAAGGTTTGAATACGCATCATATGGATCGTAAAACAAGATAAAGCCGAATTTAATCAATCTAAATTGGGCAAAAGAGTGTTACATGAATTAAACATAAAAAAGTAAAATTCAAAGCAACACATGGTAACTTAATGAATCTATTAGATCTTGCCAAATCTAATAGAGCCGATAACTAGCTCCAAGCTAGATCTTAGCCTACCGCATGACTCATGATCTAACAAGAAACCCTCTTGAACCAAGCTTAAATCCACCGCATGATACTAAGCATTGTAACAAGACTACTTGCATCACGTGCTAAATCCACCGCATGATACTAGACATGATACAAGGTTGCCGGTACTTACGGAGGTCGACGGATCGATGGCTCCTCTCGAAGAACTCGACGACTCGACTAAAGGACTCGAAAGATGGCATGGGGCCAGTTTGTTGTAAAATTGTTCGATCCCTATTACAAACACTAAGGGTTTATATTTATATCCTTGTCCTAACACGACTCCTAGTCGACCACGAGTACAACATTTATTGCCTTAAATTAATGCTCCGGTGCCAATGTCCGTCTCGCACCCGTCATCAATTCGTCCCTTCCTTATATTCAGGCCACGTCATCACGTATTCCTGAATGCTTCCTTTTCCAGCGCAAAACAGCCCTTCTGCCGAATGATGGTGTGCTACCGACCGCAAGTACCTTTACCGAATGCTTTGAGGAAAATTTTCTGTCGAATGGTGTTTCTTTACCAAACTCGGTCCACAAGTCAGTCTCTTTCCTGTACCAATTTTTGGTGTTAACAGCGGTACCAGCTCTGCGGGAGAAGCGTGTTAGGATTGGGCTTTCCGTTTCACGAGGGTGTACGGAGCCTGGCTGCTGTTTGGCCCTTGTTTCCGAGACCCTCGACACCATTGTTTGGCCAGATTAGAGGTTCACGATCCCGGGGCCGTTCGGTCTTCCGAATGGGTCCAGACCCAGGAATACATTCTAGTACCGTTCTGCTAGTGAGTCTTGGTTGTGGGCTGTGTCTCAAGATGGCGGCCACCGTCTGCAGCCCGAGTGGGTCCAGGTGTACACACTTTGCAGAGTTTTGATCTATACGTATAGCCGCGTCCTCGGTTATGGACACTCCTACGTTCTGTTACACTGATTAGTGTTTTGGGATTTCTATCTCCCCTTTTTATAAAACTATAGGTTGGGTTGTGAGAGCTACTTGTTCAGGAATAGGATCCAGCGTTGGCCGTTGATATGGGAAGGATAGAAGCTTTCCCATCGACTCGAGAGGAGTTTCGGAGGTGAGGTTGAGACGGAGCCTTGGAATGCCAGGGAGAGCCGCGGTGTTGTGATATAGTTGGGATGATGGAGATTTACTACTTTGCTGCTGCTACTGCATAGGAAACCCTAGCTTGCTCCTTGACTACTTTTCTCACCTTTAGATTTAGGCCACTTAAAGCTTGCATATGGTTGGTGACGTGAACCTATCCCATTCCTTGGGGATAGTTTGTGGGTGTGCAGGATCGGACTTGGAGTGAGTTCCGAGTCTACATGGAGAACATCGTGGATGAAGACTTGAAGCCCTATTTACTGCTGCGCAGGATTTCTACTTGTCGTTTAGCCCAAGGGGCTTGTACTGAAATCGTACCGAGTTGTTTCAGATGTAATGTATATTATTTTGTACTATGTTTTCGTTGTATGGAAATGATATTCCACTGCAATGAGTTCTGTACGTGATAGCTACTGATCCAGGGACTATCACAAGGGTACATGGAGTTGGGTTTCTCTAACCGAAAACCCGGGTTGTTACAGGTGGTATCAGAGTCGTACTTGACCGTAGCACGCAACCCTTAGTTGGTCGATAGCATAGGAACTTTCTATATTCTCTATTTTATATATACTCCCTTGAACCATATTAAATTTACCTTCCTTTCTTCAAAAAAACTCTTCTATCTTACCAGCGTCAAAGAAATCTCTTATGTGGACTAATCAGAAACCATGAACCACTAAGATTAGAGTCTACCCCGTTTGTCATGCCACGAAGTAGCTACCGATTAGTTTGCGAGATCTCAATGGTTTGTGGAGTCAGCCTTGATATAGCACTACTATAATGTATTGAATGTTTGAGTGCTTGCATCTTATTGAATTTCTTGGGATCTTATGACTCTTAATATTGAGTGTAGGATTATATACTTAGTAAATATTTTCATGTTTGTATAAGACCCCATTTTGGTTGATGAGTGACGTTTTCTAAAATCTCTTTTCCCTTATCCTGTTTTCAGAAGGATGTCCATGAGAAGATCAGGACGTCTGCCGGCACGCCTCAATGCGGTTGCCGAAGAAGAAAATGAGTCTGAGCCTATCCAACAGGTTCATGGCCGTCAACAAGTGGTCCAACCACCACCACCACCATCGCCCGATATAGTTGAGGTGCTCGCGAACCAGACTTAACTGTTGCGGAGGATGGTTGAAGCCGTCGAACGCCAAATCAACGATGAAGATTTCCAAGGTCCACCGGAGGAAGACCTCATGCAGAAGATCGAGAGGTTTATCCTACTGAAACCTCCTACCTTCAGTTGCTCGGATGATCCACTTGATGCCGATGATTGATTGAGGGTGATCGAAAGCAAGCTCGACCTCACCAACTGCACCGACGAGGAGGGCGTCGCCATCGCCACACACCAACTCAAGGGATCAGCTAAATCCTGGTAGGATAACTACTCCGACAGCCATCCAAACCCAGCCCACATCACTTGGTTGGAGTTTTGCAAGGCTTTTCACGAGCAGTTTCTGCCAAAGGAGCTAATGATTCAGAAGGCACAAGAGTTTCGTACCATGACCCAAGGTAACATGACGGTGGTACAGTATGAGCGACACTTCATGAAGATGATGCGCTATGCTGAAGATGACACCAAGACCGACGACAAGAAGCAATTTTGGTTCATGCGAGGTCTTCACTACGGCCTTCGCAAGAGCTTGAAAGCCAGTGAGCACAAGTCACTTCGACATCTGGTGAATAGGGCCATCGCCTTGGAAGAAGAAAGGAGAATACATGAAGAATGCATGAAGGGTAAGAAAAGAATGAGAGGTCAGAAGCACCATGATTGGTCGACCCAAAACCCAAGCAATGACATCAAGCAAGACTTTTATCAGCTTCAGGAAAGACACCTTGGAGCAGCAATCTGATGAGATTGATACCATGGAGAGCTTTGTGATCAGATGTTGTAACTGCAGAAGACTTGGACATAGAACGTTAGAATGCCCTGGAAAGAAACTGATAAACAAGACTAAGTCAATGAAGACATCAAGACCCACTAAAAGGACAACTCAACCACATGAAAAAGCACCTGAGAGAGCAGTTCAAGAAAGATTGAACCACTTGATAGAAGAAGATGGAATTGATGCACACATGGTGTACCACAACATCGAAAGAACCATGGAAGAACTACCCATGAGTTGTGTGAATCCGAGTGTGTTTCCAGACCAGATGCCCACGACTGAAGAAGGAGTTGTGAACCCCGAGCTAGTTGAAGCAGTGATAGAATGGTAACGACCGAAGGACGTGACCGAGATCAGAAGTTTCCTTCGAACGACTAGTTGCTACAGAGGTTGTATTGAGAACTTGAAGATTGCAAAGCCAATGACAGATCTGCTCAAGAACAATGTACCATTTGTATGGTCAGACAAGTACGAAGCCACCTTTCAAGAGCTCAAGTCCCGACTCACCACTATTCCAGTGTTGCCCCAGCCTGACGTACACAAGGATTTTGTGGTGATTTGTGATGCTTCGAGAGAAGGACTCAGATGTGTGTTGAAGAAAGATGACAAGGTCGTCGCATATGCTTCTCGCCAGCTGAAGAAACATGAAGAGAAGTACTCCACTCAAGACTTAGAAATGGCAGCCATTGTCTATGCACTGAAAATTTGGAGACAATACTTGCCTGGAAACAAGTGTGACATCTACACTGATAAGAAGAATCTGAAGTACTTCTTCACCCAATCGGTTCTAAGCTTGCAGCAGAAGAGATGGTTAGTGATGAACAAGGACTATCAACTAAAAAAATCACATGAAAGGTTATAACAACAACCTGAGAGTGAACGAGAGTCAACCAAAATTGTATCGAGAGTTTGAGAAGTTGAAGCTAGAGATAGTCGAAGAAGGGCAACTAAATGAGATGAAAGAGCAAGATGACCTCGAGGATCACATCAGGCAAGCGCAGAAGCAATGCCCAGAGACTTAGGAGTTGATTGAGTCAATCGAGAAAGGAGTAGCCCCTAACTACTGCATCGATGACCAAGGAACAGTTTGGCTAAAAGATCGGATATGTGTACCTCAAGATGTAGAGATTAGAAACATGATCATGACAGAAGCCCACAACTCGAAGACCTCCGGCCACCCAAGATGTACCAAGACATGAAGAGTCGATTCTGGTGGAAGGACATGAAAGCAGAAATTGCGGAGTTTGTTGCACATTGTGACACATGTCAGAGAATCAAGACCGAACATCAAAGGCCCGCTGGATTGCTCAAGCCGTTAGATCTTCCCGTTTGGAAGTGGGATGATGTCAACATGAGCCTCATTACGGGATTGCCCCGAACCTAGGAAAGAAATGATGCTATTTCGGTCATCGTGGATAGGTCGACAAGTGCAGCTCACTTCATACCTATCAAGGCCACACACCCCGTGAGAAAACTAGCCCAACTTTACATCAAGAAGATTCTAAGGTTGCATGGAGCACCAAGGAGGATAATATCGAACAAATGACCAAAATTCATCACACAGTTCTGGCAGAGTTTGCAAGATGCAATGAGAACTTCTTTGGAGTACAATTCAGCTTACCATGAGATTGGTGGTGAGACAGAAAGAGTGCATCAACTAATGAATGATTTGCTAAGAGCATGTGTTTGGACCTATGGTTCAGACTGGGGGAAGAGCTTGTCGTATGCGGAGTTCTCATACAACAACAACTATCAAGCTAGCCTGCAAATGACTCCATTTGAAGCACTTTATGGAAGGAAGTGTCAGACCCCGTTGATGTGGTCTGAGGTGGGGGAGAGGACCTTTTTCGGTTCAGCCTCCATCTTTGAAGCTGAAGAAAATGTGGCAAAAGTGAAAGAGCACTTGAAAATAGCCCAAAGCAGACAAAAGAGCTATGCTGATCCAGAAAGAAAAGATGTCTCCTTTGAAGTCGGTAATTACGTCCATTTGAGCGTATTCCCGCTCAAAGGGACGAAGAGGTCCCATGTGGATAGCAAATTGTCACCAAGGTACATTGGACCGTATATGATCACAAGGAGAATTGGGAAATTGGCATATGAGCTTGAATTACCTCAGGAGCTCATCGAAGTGCACCCCGTGTTCCATGTATCTCAACTTCAGAAGTGTGTCAAGTCGGAAAAGAAAGTTTCCATTGAAGGTCTGGATTTGCAAGACACTCTTGAGTACTTAGAGTTTCCTTTCAGGATTTTGGACACAACAGAGAAGTCGACAAGA
This sequence comes from Cenchrus americanus, assembly GCA_947561735.1. Lineage (NCBI taxonomy): Eukaryota > Viridiplantae > Streptophyta > Magnoliopsida > Poales > Poaceae > Cenchrus > Cenchrus americanus. Next base: position 176,743,133 of record OX387244.1, on the reverse strand, counting down.
AACAACATGACTCGCCTTTGCAAGGTGCAATGGAGCAATCACACTGAACATGAAGCAACTTGGGAGAAGGAATCTATTATGAGGGAGACATACCCTCACCTCTTCAACCGGAAGTAAGCTCTTAATCTCGGGGACGAGATTCCTGTGAGGTGGGGAGTCCGTAACATCCCATATTTTTACGTGATGTTTTAAATGTGAAAAATGTGGATTTTAAAATTATTGGTGCAATTATATGCACGTTTAAAATTTATAAGATTGTCTTCTCACCTTATCCCAATTTCCTAGATTTATTTTGAACTAAATTATAAATTTTAGGATTTATAACTGTTAGTGTGATTTATTTTGGAGTTTAATGGATTTTATTTGGATTTTAATTGTGTGGAGTTCAAATCTGAATTCAAAATTCAGATTTGAATTATATTTATATGTGGATGCTTTATAAACCAGAAATAGGAAAAACCCCCTCAACCACCGCTGGGCCTTATCTGGTTCAAAGTTGGGCTTAACCTCGTCGTTGAAGTTTGCCGGACCACCTTGAACTTTGCTGTCAGCCCGCCTGTGCTGCTAGGACGTCAGCCTGTTAAGGCCCGCCTAACCCTTTACCTCCACCCTCCACCTTGAGTCACCGCCAGCCGGGCCCCGCTTGCCAATCGCCCTCTCCACCTTTTCCCCTGTCTTCTCCCGTGACACCACCGTGGGGGCGCCGCGAGCACAGGCTCGGGAGGTCGCCCATGGCCGCCGCCTGCAGTGGTGCTGGCACCCCAGATGCTTGCCACGCCACCCCAAATCGCTGCACACCGTCCATCTCGCCGCCAAACCCTAGCCACATCCCTATAAATCCCATCCGCCCAGCCATCTCCCAGGAACTGCCGCCGCCAGGGCTTTTCCCCCAAATCCACCGCCACCTGAGAGGAGAAGGGGAAATGGGAGGAATGGAGTAGAGGAGCACCTCCGGGGGGAGCAGGAGCCGCCGGAGACCCGGGCGCAATTCCATCCGGCAGCCTGTTCGTTTGGCTGGTGGCTGATGGGTGGTGCTGAATTATTCTGAGAGAAAAGTACTGTTGGCTGGTTGTTGGTGGCTGATTCGTTCTGAGAGAAAAGTACTGCTGACCGGTGGCTGATAAGCCAGAACAGGCTGCGGGCTCCTCAGGGGATTTTCCCCAATACCAACCGCTACCACCAGTTAAAGAGAAAAAAGAGTAAGAGGAGGGAAGAGGCGAGCACGCACTGGAGACGAAGCCACCCGCGCAGGAGCACCTCGCCACCCGAAGCTGCAGTTCTCGCGCGTGGACCTGCTTTGCTTCATCCGCCCGGCCTTTGCTGCAACCAGATGCAGTGAAGCCGGTGTTGGGGGCCGTCTTCGCCAGGACGTCGACACCGCCGTGAAGCCAGAGGCGCGTCGCGGTCGCGCTGGAGCAGTCCTCGTCGTCGACCACGCCAAGTAGCTGAAGCCGCGAGAACATCGACGTCGCCACCTTCGACACGAAGACCTGAGCGCCGTCCTGGAGCTGCTGCGGGCATGTGAAGGAGTGAAGCCGGAGCCGCTTGTGTGCTGGAGCAGTCCTCGTCGTCGACCACCACGGACCACCACTTGTTCGGTAGAATGCCCGAACCATGACCCGTCCCGCTTCCTCTTCACCGCCGTTTGCCACCGCAGCCCAGACCACAAGGTGAGCCTCGTGTTTCTCCTTCCGCCTTGTTTGCCGGCCTTCGTGCTGATGGGCCAAGCCCGTGACATGAAGCCAACCGGTGCCTGCTTGCTCTGCGCCGCCGCGCAAACGCCGTCGCTTGTGTGCCGACCTTCGAGTCGTGGCTTACGCCTCCAGGTGCCGCTGACGACGTTCGGCGTGCGCACCACTGCCTGACCACCCCTTCTGTCCTTCGCTGTCGAGCACACCGCCTTTCCTGCTGCGCCGTCGCGGTCCAATCGTCGGTTTGCACGCGCACAGAAGGATGGCAGAGGCTTTGCCTTTTAGCTCGCCGTGCCGATCTTCAACCGTACTGTCCTGAACTGTTGCTTGGTCGCCCCGCCGCTTTCTCCCATGAGCCGGTGCACGCGCGTTCGTCGAGCAAGTGGAACAAAGGCCGAGCCTTTGGCCACCAGAGGAACCCCAACCTCGCCAAGCACATGTGTGCGCACTCGAGCACAACCACGCCCCCGCTGATGTCCGTCTTGCCCTTGAGCTCGCTGTTGTGCCCGCGACTTGAGCTCACCGCCGGTCGTCGGGCACCCGAAGGGCACCAAAACCCCAGCCTTGTACCATGCCACATGGCGGCCCTCTCACAGATGTCAGTAGTCACATCTAAAGAGGAGCCCTGCAGATGATCAGTACCTTGGACGACCTTTCTGACCTTCCAGCAGTTCGACAGCCAATCTGCAGTTGCCAACTCTGCTTGGCTTCTCAACAACTCTGCTTCAGCAAGCCAATATATGATGTTTGCCCTTTGTGCACGACCCATGGTCGGCCTTGGTTCGTTATAAGTCACTGCTAAAACACGCCTAAGGCCGTGCCTTTCTGCCTCCTAAGAGCTGATCATTGCCGGTTATGGCTGCGTAGCGAAACCTCCTAACCTCGGCAAGCCGCTACCTTCCTGCCATCTAGGTGTTGCCTAGCTGAGAAGAATTGTGCTAAATAATTCTTTTTCTATGGCTCTATGCACTCAGCAGGCCACCTTGTGCTCATATCACAAACCTTAGGAAAGATCGACCGTTTTGATCCATGTTTCCGCATAATTTTGCAATTCCAATTTATGAGAGCAAAGCTTTGTGGCATGATCGTTTCTTGGACCTGTTCGTTTCAAAGCCCATCCACCTAAAGCTTCCAGCCTCCCTCTTCAAGCAATCTGTGCACCTGCACAAACCTGTGGATGCTTGCTGGACAGCCATCTCCTCCCTAAAGCCGCTTGCAGCTTGCTGCAGCTACCTGCGGGGCAACCATGAGAGCGGCAATAGCTAACCTCCAGCCAGTTATTAATGAGTAACCAGTAGTCCACCTACAGCTAGATAACAGCCCCTCTGACCCAGCAGCCGCCCTGCAGTCAGTCTGCAGTTAGTTTGCAGCCAACAGCAGCTCGGTTTGACTTCTAACATCTCTGTTGCAACTAGCCAATAGAAGGTCTTTACCCTTTTAGGTAGCCGTGCAGCTAACCTATAGTTAGCTTATAATCCTATCTGTGGTAATGATTTTAATTTCAGAATTGGGGTTTAACTTCAAAAATTCTTAACTAATTATTCTGAGCTCCGAAAAATATGAAATCAGTTTCATAATCTTTCTAAGAACATGACACACCCGTTAGTCTAGTATTTGCTCTCTTTTTGGAACTTATTGCTTCTCTTTGGAGTTTATTTGCTTTAGCTCTCGTATTTATTTATTTATTTATTTATGCGAATCTAGGAGCTACCGGAGCCGAGGAGTTGATCCAGAAGATCGAGTACGACTACGGTGACTACAACGACTACTCGCTCACAGGTGTTCACGTCCATCCGATTTTGAATACCTATTAGGCATTGCTTATTAGAATGCTAGCTTTATTTACTCGCATGATGATGATGATGAACCTTGCGTAGTCTATTTTGATATCATGTCCTTGATTGACCTACTACTATTATACTATATATATGCGTATATATATGGTGAGCTTCGCTATGCATGTGTGGGATTAGATGTGGTTTTAAACCTCTTGGCGTGAGTTGTGGGTTGGGAAAACTTGGAGAGTTTCGAACCCCCGACTGGAGTAAGTAGACAACAACCGACTTTCGTGTCGGGGACAGGAGGTGACCTTGGACGCCTCCTACGGGTACGAGATGAGGATTTGGAGAGGCGATACCTGTGATGGGTGCCGTAGCGGACCACGTTGTGGAGACGCATTGGTAGACTTGCTGCTCCGGTCTAGATGAATCGGTGGAACTTATGCTTCGTGGGAATATGTTGACGTGCGCACCACTTACCCTATGGGAAGGGTTACAGCCATTCTCTAGTTAGGCGGTACCAGCTTTGCGGGAGAAGCATGTTAGGATTGGGCTTGCCGTTTCGCGAGGGTGTACGGAGCCTGGCTGCTATTCAACCCTTGTTTCCGACACCCTTGACACCACTATTTGGCCATGTTAGAGGTTCACGATCCTGGTGCCGTTTGGTCTTCCGAATGGGTCCAGACCCGGGAATACAGTCTGGTACCGTTCTGCTAGCGAGTCTTGGTTGTGGGCTTTGTCTCAAGACGGCGGCCACCGTCTGCAGCCTGAGTGGGTCCAGGTGTACACACTCTACAGAGTTTTGGTTTATATGTATATCCGCGTCCTCGGTTATGGACACTACTACGTTCTGTTACACTGATTAGTGTTCTGGGATTTCTATCTCCCCCTATTCTAAAACTATAGGTTGGGTTGTGAGAGCTACTTGTTCAGGAATAGGATTCCTGTGGAGAAGATCATGGATGAAGACTTGAAGCCCTAGTTACCGCTGCGCAGGATTTCTACTTGTCGTTTAGCCCAAGGGGCTTGTACTAAAATTGTACCGAGTTGTTTTGGATGTAATATATTTTATTTTGTACTCTGTTTTCATTGTATGGAAATGATATTCCACCGCAATGAGTTTTGTACGTGATAGCTACTAATCCAGTGACTATCACAAGGGTACAAGGAGTCGGGTTTCCCTAACCGAAAACCCGGGTTGTTACACCCTAAGCACGTTGTAGTCGGTAGTAGTAGTTTGAGTAGTCTTGAAGCCTCTTTCTGTAGTTCTTGAGCGTCCTCGAGTACTGCTTGGAGAAGTCTTCAATAGTACTTGAACTTCCACTAGGCTGGAAGGTGATCCAACTCATCAGTCTTGAAGTCAAGATTATATGGAAGTGCAGTTGCAAAATCGCACTCCATATGGAGTAGCCCCCGAGCCTTAGTTTGAGTCGCGGACTCTAGCTGAAGGTCAATCTTGATTCCGAATCTTCCGTCTTGAAAAAATTGAATGATGGGTGTAGTATAGCAGCCCCCTAGCCTTGAAATGATTAGGTAATCAATCCAAAGGTCTTCAGTATTCGCGAAAGCCATCATCCGAGTACTCTTGTGATGTGTAGCCCCCGAGACAAGAGAGCCGTATGAGCCACGTCGAGTAGTTGTTGTTGTAGAGCCCCCGAGCTTGAGAGCGAGCGAAGTCTACTAGAGTTGTTCTCGAGTAGTAATTTGAATGCAGCCCCCGAGCTGGAGAATTTCCGAGTAGTAATTTGGCGTCGAGCTGTAGAGCATGAGAAGTAACCGTGCTGTCAGCGCAGACTTTAGATGAGACCGAAGTCGACTTTAGATGTTGATAGAACGAACTTTAGAATGTGACTTGAAAACCGAAGTCGACTTTGTGCCGCGCAGAGCGGACTTTGAGATGCGACTTGAAAACCGAAGTTGACTTTAAATTGCCGCTTAGAGCGGACTTTGAGATGCGACTGAAGAAGTCAACTTTAGATTGCCGCGCGGAGCGGACTTTAGATGCGACTACAGTAGTCGACTTTGTGCCACGCGGGGTGGACTTAAGATGCAAAAAACGAAAAGCACTTCCAGAAGGCAAAATTGAACGAAAAATAAGAGAAAACGAGTAATTTTGCCACTGGAGCGAGCTTGAGCACCTGAGCCATGGATTTCAGACCCAAAGTATGGTTGTCTCTGGAGCGGTCTTGAAGGTGCGACCAGAGTCGACTTGAGTACCTGGGCAATGGATTTCAGACCCAAGGTATGATTGCCACCGAAACGGGCTTGGGTGCGACCGTTAGCGACGACTTGTGCCATCGGAGTGGGCTTGGGTGCAACCTTTGAAGTCGACTTGTGTACTTAGGGTACTAGGACCCATGGTACGGTGCGCGAGTACTTAGGGTATGAAACCCATGGTACGGTGCATGAGTACTTAGGGTACGAAACCCATGGTACGAAGCGCGAGTACTTAGGGTACGAAACCCATGGTACGATGCACGAGTACTTAGGGTACAAAACCCATGGTACGGTTGCCGCTAGGGTGGGCTTGAGATCGCCTTCTTGGGATACAACCATTGTGACCTTTGGAAATTCAGTACACCCAAAGCCTTGGTCAAAGCCCTTGTGATGTAATGTACTGAACTCGTGGTGAAGCCTCCGAAACTTAGTGTACCAAACTTGTGGCCAGAGCCCCCGAGATTCAGTGTTGTAAGCCCGTGGCAGTTTAGTCGATATATCCCAAGAGTAGTCGGCAGGGTGTAGCTCTCATGAAAACCCGTCGAGAAGCATACATAGATGAGTAGTCGACATGTTGTCCTGCATGATGAGGAGAACAAGCTAAGAAAAGAAAACTGTAACCATTTAAATAAATGACTTAGTTGTTGCTGCCTAGGCAGACTGTTGATGAAACCGTGGCAGTCGGAGATGGAGCCGCGACAATTGTTGCTGAAGTTGACCAATCATAGTTGATTCCGACTAGTTGTTAGGGACATGACTGCTGTTCTCAACTAGTTAGGAAAACTAGTCGAGATGAGTGGTCGATGGGATGCGAGCGGAAGACAATGTCACGGTGGTGCGCGGAGTACTGGAATTAGAGCCAGTGTTGTCGTGAGACAAGTAGTCGTGACGCACGGCGTTGCTGAAGTAAAGCCGGTGCAACCGGACAACAAATCGAGCGACGACGCACGGAGTAGTCGAGCTGCGAGACGAAGTGACCGAGCGCAAGGCGAGAGCCAGTGCGACTGACCGACGAGAAGTCGAGTGGAGAGACGGTGTATCCGGATGCACGACGTAGGCGCAGTAGAGCCGGTGCAACCGGGCGATGAGTAGTTGAGCCACGAGACGGAGTAACCGACCGGACGACTCGTAGCCACGGCGTACGGCGGAGTAGTCGCGACGCACGACGTAGTTGAAGTAGTGTCGATGCAGCCAGGTGCAGGCGTAGTAGTGCTCACGTATGTTTTCTGTGTACCCCAAGTGATGGTCTTGAATAGTTTTGTGGTGCATCTTGGGTGTGCGTGTAGCAAAACTTGTGAAGTGCCTTAGGACTGTTAGCTGTTTGCCTCTGTGTGCATGTGTCAGGAGCATCATCCAATTGCACTAAAAGTCTCCAGGTGTTGTTCGCCGCGAGAAATCAGGTAACCAGTGGTTTTTGTTGTGCGAGACAACAGCTCGACTTCCAATCGGAGAGGAGTCCTGTGCAGATACGACCAGGCTAGAAGCTGGGTGTGTGCCCTTTTTGCGTGCAGACTTCGACGACTTGTGAACCCAAATCAGAAAGAGAAACGATGTTGATTCCGCTGACCGAAACTCGACTGCTGATTTAGCTTTGTTGAAGTATGGCAAGTCACTGCAGTAGATTGATCTGGTTGATGAGAGGTCCTTTGAATTCGCCGGTGATCATGACGATCACCCCTACCTGGTGCACCAGTTGTCGGTGTTTTAACCCGGCAAGCCTACCAAGGGGTACCCGAGGTAGATGATTGTTGTGGGGATTGCCAAACCTAGAACTTGAAGATATGCGCAAGGACACGGGACACAAGATTTATACAGGTTCGGGCCGCTAGAGTAGAGAACCCTACGTCCTGTTTGGGGATTAAGTATGGCGCCCTGCGCTTGGTGTTGGGTTGTCCAGATGCCTGACTAGGTACCCGACCCTCCTTTATATAGTCTAGGGGTGGGTTCCTAGTCGGTTACAAGGTAGGAGTCCTAGTAGAATTACACGAAACGAGTCCTAATAGGATTACATGGGAATTCTAGTAGGAGTCCATCTTCATCCTTCCTCGTATGGGTTCATCCTTCCTCGTATGGGTACCCGAGGAGTTGAAAGTGCATCTAAGCCCCTCGGTGGATTTTGGTGAATTGAATTACAAAAACGATTAAAGGACTAATGTATTTGTCTAAGTTTGTGAGCAGGTTTATTTAGATATTCATGGGCAATTATTGAAGTATTTATTTGTGAATAAATATTATATGGCTCACATTGGAAAAGACAAATACATGGATGATTCCTTATGCACATTAGTTAATGACAAGCAATAAATGAATTTATATTTTTGGGATGTTTTGTGAAGTTGAATCACATGTCTCCAAAGAAAGTGGTAGCTTGACTAAAAATATAAAGGGATCATTCAAAGAGAAGTTGGTAATTCTCTCAAGTCAAAGTGCAAGGCTTCATGTGGTAATTGCAAGAAGATATAAGGATGAGTGTAAACTTAATGGTTCCTAAAAGGAACCTTGCATATTCGTTGTCAATCAAGAACAAGCATATGAAGCAAAGTGGATTGGGTAAGTGATGAAGAGATCAACCAAGGTGACTAGGGTGAGGGACTAAGCAATTTTTGGGGTCTTGGCCCGGCCGCCATTAGTGTTTTGCTAAGGTGAAGTTCTAGCATCCGTGGGGTCTCCAAGTACCATATCTAAGCCTTAACCGAGGGAAGCAATGTAACACATCAAAATGCTATAATTGGCAATATAGAGTGATTTAGGATTAGACTGTTCACTCTCATGCAAAAAGGGAAAATCCTAAGTCACTAGCTCAAGTATGAATTTGCTCAAGACACCGGCTATGTTAAAAGCCCTCATATTGGAAATGCAAAAGTATGGCAAGATTGAAGATCTACAAGCTCAAGTGATTACCCGATTTTATATTTATTTTTGAGTTTAGGTACACCATACTATCAAGAGGGATGCAACATTAGCTCTAAGACAAAAGATCAAAAGTACTCATTAGTTGACCTAAGTGAGAACTAGCATTGAGAGAGTTCCTGAGTAGTCTAACAAACCTCTAACCCATCCTTTGCCATTTCAACTCGTGTTGGAGTGCTTGTGAAAAGAGAGAAGAGTTTTGGGGCTCTCTTTGCCCAGGGCGGTTTAACCGCCCCAGGGGGCAGTCTAACCGCCCCTGACAGCCCAACGACTAGTTTTTCAAACTGACCGTTGGGAGGCGGTCTAACTGCCCTGACCAGGCGGTCTAACCGCCCTGGCCAAAATTCTAATAGCTAGTTTTCCTTGTGAGGGGTATAAGTACCCCACGAGCTCCACTTGTTGGGGCTGCTGATTCTAGCGTTGTTGAGGTGCTTCCCCTGCTGTTTTTCATAAGCCAATGCCAAAGAAACACTCCCCAACTCTCTCTTTGTGATATTTGTTTTTCAAGACATATCCTTGTGTTGGGTTCAGAGTTTAAGCCTTTGTGAGCTTGTGTGAGCTGAGCAAGAGCATCCCATAGCTTGAGCACTTGTGATTCGCATCGGAAAACCATTGAAGAATTTGTTACTCTTGGAGGTTCGCCTCATAGACGGCTAGGCATTGCCTGCTAGCTCCCAAGATTGTGGTGAGCAGTGGCAAGTTTGTGAGGCTATGATCTTACCTCTTCGTGGAAAAGATCACCTTAGTGGAAAGGAGGGAAGCGGTTGAAAGAGACCCAGCTTGTTGTGGGAGATTTCCCTTACAAGCTCCTCAACGGAAACGTAGTCGTTCCTTTGTGGGCGGTGAACTTCGGGAAAGAAATCCTCATCTCTCCTTTGTGGTTTGCCTCACTTGCTTTGATCTCTAGCATATTTACTTTGCTTCCGCTCGATCTACTTGGGTGTGCTTGTCTTTGAGTGCAGGGATCATCACACTACTTGTGATCATCTACAGGAGCCACTCAAGAACTTAGGTTCTTGTTAGAAGTCAAGAGAAGACTTGAGTTATTTTGCAGGTTCACTGGGCAGGGCGGTATAACCGCCCCAGGACCCAGTCTAACAGCCCCCTCTAGTTCAGTACGTCAGGGGCGGTCTAACCGCCTGTGTCAGTGAAGCTCAAGTTTTCGGGGGAAAAGTTTCATTTGGTCGTCTCTCCTATTCACCCCCCTCTAGGCGGCATCAAGGTCCTTTCAGGAGTACGCCCGACAGCCGCCCTGTCCCCAGACTCCCCCGTCCCGCTCTCTAGTCGAACGCCCACCCCTGTGGCACGACATCGTCCAACTCCACTAAACTTCCATCGCCGGCGATGACGCGGAATGAGAGGCCCTACCCAACGAAGCGGCTGTCGCCGCTGGTCCAGATCTGTCCCCAGTTCTGCAACATGTTCACCCACTAGCTGTCGCGAGACCCCCTGGCCGCCACGACCTTGACATCCCCGGCGCCAGCGACATTGAAGATGAGCACACCGACCCACCACTGGTTGCTCTTCATCTCAAAGTGCACGCCGCCACGCTTGGCGCAGGGCACACGTCGGTATGCACGGGGATGATGCCGACATGGAAGTTGGTGACGAGGCGCAGGAACATGGGCTTGGATAGGTTGAAGTGCCGTTGCGCGGCGGAGGAGCTGAGGAAGAAGGTGATTTTTTCCCTCTCCCACTGACGTGTGGGGCCCACCGACGGCTCACTGACGACATCCATCCCTCTAATGGTTAAGCTGACGGAAATGGCATAGAGTACATGAAAAATTACAATCTTTAGCATAGAGATCAAATCTGTATTTTCTATGACACTACAAGAGTGCCCGTGCGTTACTACGGGCAAGAAAAATATTTACAATGCAACATATATTGAATTCAACATATGGATTACATGTATCATTAAAACAGTAGTTACACATTTATTTCATATACAAAGAATACAAAGAAGCTGAAGCGTGCAAGGATTATTAGCTCATCAGGGAAAGTGTGTTGTTTAGTCTCGGAAAAGAAAATAACCAAGGATAGCCTAAGGTGGAAATTCATGATACAAGATTACACATACAGGGGAGCAAATGCCATCACATACAAATTTGGGCTGGCCCTCCTGATCTGGAGAACATAGTAGAGAGTACCTTATTATAGGGACTCAACTTGTTGATTGCAAACCCCTCAAACACACACAACATTAGTAGCTTGTGCCAGAAAAAGCTATGCCTCAATACCCTAAGTTTCATCACTATGACTACTATGGAAGCCTGTAGCTCTACATTTAGCTAGAGATCTCCAAACCTGCATGATTAACAAACGGCCACTACATGGCAAAGAAGAGAACACAATAGGTGCACAGTAATACCACACAGAGACTGAGGCTTGTAATGAATCCACTATCTCCCATTCAACACAGAATATCATACTAACAGAGGTCATGTACAAGTCAAGAAAACTAAGAATGATTGATTTTGTAGAACTACACCTGTAGAACATCTTTTCTAGCAAAAAAATATATTATGTAACATCTGGTGTTAGCAGTCTAGATTAATATTTCTAGCCAAAGTATTAGTGTTGCAAAACTTTCAATTTCAAATAATAGGTTCAAACAGTTGCATTTTTACTAAAGAAATTCACATATCATCCTACGTTGATGGGTTGTGATTTGTGAACATATCATCTAGTATTATATATTTGAGGTAGACAAAGTATGTTGTTTTTGTCTTGGTCGGAGTGGGCTTCAGGAGGAGGCAACGCCAACAGGCGGGAGGCCAATAGTTCCTTGGCGTGGGCCTCAACTTTAGGAGTTAGATGGCAATTTGCTGAGATTTGGTTAGTGATTTGCAGAGAGATTTGGATAGAATTAGGGATTGTTAGCAAGTTTGTTAGGCTTGTAATCTTGGCTACTTATAGGCAGCCACACAAGGAATAAAGCAAGCCAGATTAAATCTAATCTCTCATCTCCCTCTCCTTTGTTCCCTCATCCACTGCTCCCTTGTTACCGTCGCCGTCAGGCGACCGCTCGCAGTCACGGGAAGGAAACCGGCAGCCCAGCGGCCGGCCACCTTCCACGACTACCCTCTCCGGTCACTACCGCACAGTCGTGACAACTTGGTATCAGCTTGGGGGACTTCCATGGGCTCCTCGTCGGAGATGGACAAGTTGAAGAAGCTCATCGCAGGCAACCACGCAGAGGCCAGGGCCTGGTGCCAGGAAGACACCGCTGCCGCAACCACACTCGCCGCTACGGTCGACTCCCTCGCCACCAAGGTCCAAGATCTCACCGCCTGCATCGCCAACCTCGAACTGTCAGACCCCCCCCCCCCCCGCACCGGAGATTCCGCATAGGAACACTGATGGCAATTCCTCTGCGCCGCCGCTTCCCAACCTGACCGAGACACGCGAGCCCGATGGCACCGTCCGCCCGGTGCTGGCCGGCAAGGGCATCCTCAACGTCGACGACACCCTGCATCACAGCCTCGAGCTTTTCCCCAAGAAGCCCTTCGAGGAGACCCGCTTCTTGAAGACAGCCGGGTCTTCGTCCAGCGCCGGCAATTCGTCGGACAACCTAATGCCCCGGTATTTCAAGCTCGATTTTCCGCGATTTGACGGGAAGAAGGACCCATTGCCATGGCTTAGCCTCTGCGAGCAATACTTCCGGGCACAACGGACAGACGCGCCCCAGAAGATTTTGCTAGCCACCTTCCACCTCGACGGTGACGCCTTCCACTGGTATGTGCACCTGGAGCGCAGCCGCGGCACCCCCTCCAGGGAGGAATTCGTCGAGTTCTACAACGTGCGTTTCGAGCCGCCCATTCGGAGCAATCCGCTGGGGGGACTCCAGCTCCTACGCCAAATAGGGACAGTGGCGGAGTACCAAAGTCGATTCCTCAACCTGCTCAGCCGTGCCGACCCGCTCTCGGATCGCCAGGAGCGCCAGATGTTCACGTCCGGCCTGCACAACGACATTCGCGTTGACGCCGAGTTGCAGGACTTGCGGGGACTTGGAGCAAGCCCTTGCGTTGACACAGGCCTACGAGAAGAAGGCAGCGCAAACCACGCCACGCTCGGGCTCCTTCCGGGCGTACAAGCAACCGCGACCACCTCCTGCACCGGCACCACCAGCTGTGGACTCCACACAGACCCGCATGATCTGACGCCTCACGCCAACGGAGATGACGGAACGCCGCCGCTAGGGATTGTGCTTCAATTGTGACGAGAAATTCACCTGCGGGCACAAGAGCGCCCACCTTTTCCTCATCAAGTACGACGACTCTAGCATCGACGACGACACCGGCGGTGACGGCGCACCAGCGGACGACGAGCCACGTATTACACTCTACGTCGTGGCGGGCGTCCAAGTGGCTGACACAGTGTGTCTATGCGTCTTCATCCAGGGTCACACGTTCTTGGCCCTCATCGACTCTGGCTCCTCGCACAACTTCATCTGCGACGAGGTGGCGCAGCACCTGTGCATTCCCCTACACCCGGTTCGTGACGGCCTCAACGTCATCGTCGCCAACGGGGATAAACTTTCGTGTCAGGGCTTCTGCAGCGCCCTCAACATCCCGCTGGGCATGGAGCCCTTCAACCTGTCGTCTTCTCCCTGGCGCTCGGCGACTACGACCTCATCCTCGGCACCCACAGGCTCCGCACACTCAGGCCAATCCTGTGGGACTTCGCGCGCCTGTCCATGACCTGCTTCCTCGACGGCCGATGTGTGACATGGCAAGGAGAGCCAAGTAGAGCACCCGCGTCATGCCGCCAGCTACAGGCAGAGGAGCTCCTGGATCATTTGCTGGAAAAATTCACAGACCTCTTCGCCGAGCCTATTGGTATGCCAGCTGCACGTCGCCACGACCACCACATCCACCAGGAGGATGGCGCGCAACCAGTGGTAGTACGCCTGTACTTTTATCCTCAGCTGCAACCAGCTGCACGTCGCCACGACCACCACATCCACCAGGAGGATGGCGCGCAACCAGTGGTAGTACGCCTGTACTTTTATCCTCAGCTGCAGAAAGATGAGCTGGAATGCCAGTGTGCAGAGATGCTGCACCACGGAATCATCCGCCTGAGCACGTCGGCATTCTCTTCACCAGTGCCTCTCGTCAAGAAGGCCGACGGAACATGGCGTTTCTGCGTCGATTACCGAGCGCTGAACGCCATCACAGTCAAGGACAAGTTTCCGATCCTGATGGTCGAGGAACTCCTCGACGAACTCCACGTGCGCAGTTCTTCTCCAAGTTGGACCTTTGCTCCGGCTATCATCAAGTCCGCATGTACACCGGCTACGTGGGGAAGACGGCGTTCCGCATGCATCAGGGCCACTACGAGTTGCTGGTGATGTCGTTCGGGTTGATGAACGCTCCGGCCACGTTCCAAGCGTTGATGAATGACATCCTCAGTGGGTACTTGCGTCAATTTGTGCTTGCTTTCTTTGATGACATACTCATTTACAGTGCCATGTGGGCGGAACACCTCCGACATGTCCACCTCGTCCTCGACACGCTCCGCCATCATCAACTCTGGCTCAAGTGCTCTAAGTTCGCGTTCGGCGTTCCATCCGTGTCCTACCTGGGGCACGTGGTGTCGGCTGACGACGTGGCGATGGATTGCCAGAAGGTCCCGGAAGGCGCCGACTGGACACGCCCGCGCTTCGTTCGCGCGCCCTCCGCGGCTTCCTCATCCTCGCGAGGTACTATAGGCGCTTCATTCAGAACTACGAGGCCATCGCAGCGCCGCTTACACGTCTCCTCTCCATAGACGGGTTCGCAAGGACTGACGCGACGGAGAACGCGTTCCAGGAGCTCAAGCACGCCTTATCTACAGCTCCGGTGCTGCAATTGCTGGATTTCACCCGCTCGTTCGTGGAGTGTGATGCGTCGGGCTCCGGCATGGCGGCGATGCTGCACCAGGGTGACGGGCCGGTCGCGTTCCTCAGCCGGCCCATGGCACCCCAGCATGCTGGCTTGGCGGCGTATGAGCGTGAGTTGATCGCCTTGGCGCAGGCGGTCAAGCATTGGTTCCCGTATCTCTGGGGCGCTCGTTTGTGGTGAAGACGGACCACTATAGCCTCAAGTTTCTGCTTGATCAGCGTCTCTTGACGATTCCGCAGCATCAGTGGATCAGCAAGCTCATGGGCTTTAACTTCGTCGTCAAGTACAAGCCAAGGAGCGCGAACACGGTGGCTGACGGCTATCTCGGCGCGACGCGGACACGGTGGAGGCATGGCCCTATCTTCTCCGACACTCGACCTCTGAAACGAGGTACGGTTGCAGGCGCACGACGACCACGAGTACAAGCGTGTACAGGCGGAGGTCCAGGAAGAGTGCAAGGGGCCCGATTGGGAATTGGTAGACGGCCTGGTCGCGAAGGATCGCCGAGTGTTTGTACCAGCCTCGCTGCCCATCGTCGTCGTGCTGCTGGAACGCGCCCACGACGCTGGCCATGAGGGCATTTCGCGTACCCTCCACCGGCTCAGGTCGGACTTCCACATCCTCGGCGACAAGGCACTGGTATAGGCATTTGTCCGCGACTGCTCTATCTGTCAGCGCAACAAGACCAACCATCTCCAACCGTCGGGGCTTTTCCAACCGCTGTCGGTACCAACGATGATATGGAGTGACATTGCCATGGACTTCATCGAAGCCCTGCCCAAAGTAAACAACAAGACGGTGATATTGACAGTTGTGGATCGGCTGTCAAAGGAAGCTCACTTCATTCCATTAGGCCATCCTGACACTGCAACTTCAGTCGCCAAGGCATTCTTTGATGAGGTGGTGCACCTCCACGGGTTGCCATCATCCATTGTCAACGACCGCGACCTGGTCTTGACCAGCAACATGTGGCGGTAGCTCTTTCTCTTATCTGGAACGAAGCTGCACACTAACTCAGCATTCCACCCCAAAACGACATGCAGTCTGAGGCTACAAACAAGGTGATTGTGATTACCTTCGGTGCCTGACCGGTGATCGGCCTAAGCAGTGGCTATGGTGGCTTCCCTGGATGAATATTACTTCAACACGGCCTACCACTCAGCACTGCGCACAACCCCGTTCAAGTTGGTGTATGGACGGGATCCTCCGTCATTGGTGGGCTATTACAAGGGAGATGTTCGTGCACCAGTTGTGGATCAGATGCTGTGCGAGCGTGATGACTTCCTGAAGGATGCCCGTGAACGTCTGCTCTAGGCTAAGGAACAGGTGAAGCTCTTCTATGATGCCAGGCACACAGATGTGGCGTTCCGTGTCGGCGATTGGGTCTGGGTCAAGCTGCTGCACCGACCAATTGCTTCAGTACCTGCTCAGACCAGAGGAAAGTTAGCACCCAGATTTTATGGGCCATATCAGATTGTGGAAAAAATTAGGGACGTGGCCTACAGGGTGCAGTTACCGGCCGGAGCATGAATTCATAATGTGTTCCACGTCGGGGTGCTCAAGGCCTTCCATGGCGAGGCTCCTACAGCCACTCTGCCATTACCACATATGCTTCACGGCCGCGTTCTACCCACACCGGCATCGGTGGTGAGCAGCCACCTGGCCCGTGGGCGATGGCAAATTCTGGTGCGTTGGGAGTCTACTCCAACAAGAGAGTCAACCTGGGAAGACGTCGAGGACTTCAAGCAGCTCTATCCGCCGACCGCCGTTCGAGCTCGAAAACGAGCTCTTTCCGGAGGGAGGGAGAGATGTCATGGTCAGAGTGGGCTTCAGGAGGAGGGAATGCCAATAGGCAGGAGGCCAGTAGTTCCTTGGCGTGGGCCTCAGGTTTAGGAGTTAGATGGCAATTTGTTGAGATTTGGTTAGTGATTTGCAGAGAGATTTGGGATAGAATCAGGGATTGTTAGCAAGTTTGTTAGGCTTGTAATCTTGGCTACTTATAAGCAGCCGCACAAGGAATAAAGCATGCCAGATTAAATCTAATCTCTCATCTCTTTCTCCTCTGTTCCCTCATCCCCTGCTCCCTTGTTACCGTCGTCGTCAGGCGACCGCTCGCAGTCTCGGGAAGGAAAACGGCAGCCCAGCGGCCGGCCACCTTCCACGACTACCCTCTCCAGTCACTGCCACACAGCCGTGACAATTTTGCACTGTTATAATGGAAGAAGCTATCTCAAAAGTTGAAAAGTCAAGTCTAATTCTTCCCCCATCATCTAGGTCTACGAAATTACCACGCAGAATGGAATCTGAGCGTCATGAAAAAAATACAGGAGACCATTATTAAATTAATATGATACCTACTGATCAAAATACGATTTAGCTAGCAATAGAATTTACAAGGTTGAGCCAAGAGCAGGGAGCACATTTAACAAGATTGAGCTTAACAGTGTCTGTTGGATGACATGACTCATCCCTATAATCATTTTCATCGCATTTCCAAATGCAACATTCAGGAACCCCAAAATACATCTTGAGACAAAAAAAAGTTTTGTGTTGGAAATAGCACAATAAAAACCAAAGAGCATACCTATTGGTCCAATGTAGAAAGCATGGTTCCTGCACAAGACACAACAACATTGATTAGAACATATAAAAATACAGCTCCAGTAATCCTAATTAGCATAATTGAAAAATCATGTTGGCCCATGGCTATCCTAATAAACCAAGAGCAACAACAGAAAGTGGAACAGATGTATGTACGTCTCCAGTTGCACCCATCACATACTAATGTTGTATGCGGCAGTGAGGTTAAGGAGCATAGGCATGTACCTTCTTCATTAGAGGTACAACAGATTGATGTAACATCCAAAAAACATTAATTTCTTCTCATTTTTGAGAGGCAGTAGTAGGGTCAAAGTCCAAGAAAATTTCCCATGAAGATTCTACTGACTGTAGTGGAGATATCCTCGGTTCTTAGAGGGAAAAGGATGAAATGATTGTTGCTCATAAAAATCAAATGTTATCTTACAGTGACAACTTGCAAAGATGTAAAAGACTATAACAAAATGAAGCAACCATTCTTGCATTGCAGATGCAATGTTACCTTTGTTTTATCATTAACACCAATGTAGTCGCATAGCTTGGGGTCCATGGCTAACTCTTTTTCAGTCCATGGCGTCGAATGAGCAACCTCCCATTATGACTTCGAAACATATGGCACTAGATGAACTTATGATCATCCAATATATACTATCCTGGGCTCTATAAAAGGCCAGTAGTCCAGGATTATGGTAAAAGATCATGGCAACATACCTGTTGGATGCGAGAAGAGACATTTAGGATCGAAATAATACTTGATTCGATAAAACAACAACATAGCCTTTTGTCCCTAGCAAGTTGGGGTAGGCTTGATACTTGATTCAATAATAAAATGAAATTTTGTGCAATAGTGAGCAAAAAATACTTACCATTTGAGTTAGGATTGTGGTGAACTGAAATTCACATTAGAAAATTTAGTACTCAGCGAGTAACTACGCAATGAGTGGATAGCCTAGTTGATTATACCACCTACAAGTAATTAATATTTGTTTACTGAACACTAAATTGTAATTTCAAAAATGGACTTCATCCAACAAAAATTAACAAGAGTGACGTGAGAAATTTTAATAAGCACAAGAGTTTTAGCTGCTTCAGCACATCATTTCAACAAATGATTAGTGTGCACGATAAGCAGATCACATACCTTGTTTAATTGGTGTGACTGATGCATTCCATTACCTCCCGCACTTGTTTGACATGAAGAGGAAGGAAGAGGCAGGCTTCTCCTGTTGGGATCAACATTCTCCTGCTTCTGCTCACAAAAAACATTCTCCTGCTTCTTCTGACGCTTTATTTTGGTTAGCTATAGAGAATTAGCAGCTATTAGATCAAAATAAACATATCATTGAACAGGGATGCACTTAATAGACAGAAGGTGATAGACACTCACTTTGGCAGAAGCTCAGGTGATAGACACTCACTTTGGCAGTTTGGCTCAACAGCGTTGTCAGTGACTCCTTTGTTGACCTGAAGCAGAAGCTATAAGCGATTATCTATTTATACATGCAGCCCTACGAAGCTTGCAGGCTTGCCACTGATTTGAAACAGGAACCCTGCTAAGAATTGACTATTGATGTGCTACAAAATAAGAATTCCATAGGTGTCATCACAATCCTAAAAAGGACTCAACCAATTTCTACTGCCTAGTAATAAGGCTGAGTTAATTCAGTAAGTGAATTTCAGTAAAATGGTAATATGCCACATCAAACAATAGCATTGCTTTAACAGGTTGTCCGACCAAGTAAGTACACACAGGAGCTGACCTTGATCGCATCAAGATTCAGGAGATTAATGGAGAACATGAGCAAAATGAGATATGCAGATGAGGGGAAGATGTTACCATTTACAGTAGGCTCGAGGACGTGCTTGAGGTGAGGTTGGTGTGTTCGTGATGGCGACGGCGGCCACACGGTCGTTGCCCTCACGACCGTTGTTGTTGCCGCTGCGGATGTCGAGTGGTGGTGCGCCGACCCGACGCGGCGGACGGTCAGATCGAACAGCAGGCGGTCGTGTGAGGCGGCGACATAGGATTGGGAACGAGTGGTGGCGGGGGAAACGGGGATGAGGAAAAACGGAGTCACATTGAGGATGGGGATAGACTGGCGGTGGCGTTGGCGGCGGCCGCTCGAGATCGATGATGGGGATTGGGAAGGTGGCGGCATAGAAAGGACGCGAGGTTGCGGCGGCACGGAAAGGACGTGAGGTGGCGACAGCGCAGAGAGGATGCGAGGTGGCGATGGCGCAGTGCAGATCGAGGGGTTGGTGCCCGGGCGCAGGCGGCGGGGGTGCGCGTGCGGCAGCGATGCGCATACCGGGCACGTCCGGGGCAGCAGTCCGGCGTCCTCTACCTCCCCTGCAGTGCCGTACAAGCAGATGGGGTTAGGGAGGGGCGTTGGGGAAAACGGATTGGCGGCGGGGAAAACGAATCGGTGCCGACGCTGGGTGTTGGGGATACCAAAAAATTCGGATAACTACCCAAACACGAGTGGAGTTCTCAACACGTTCAAGTACACAGTTAGGGCGCAAAGAGACCGTGATGCCCTCTGCAAGTAGCTCAAGTCCCAAAAAAGTCTGAATCCGTTTACACGTGCCCTTGCGCCCCCTTTTATAGGGAGACGAAGGGACTTTTACATGCCGATAACACCCTCGGGCTCGCGAGAATATTCCTAATGTGAACGCACACAAGAATGTCTTTTCTCCCCTTTTACATTTACAAGTCCGCCACTAGTTCACACTCTAAACCCGACTTTCCGGGACTACAACTTTGACTTTGCTTCTCCCGTGATTCGCGAATGTCTTCGCCCGAAATTCCCGAACCGAGTCCTTCACGGATTCTCGAAATGGCTCCTCGCTTCCCGCGAGTTCGTGCATGTCCTTGCTCCCCGAGTCCCGAACGAGTCTTCACCGCATTCCCGAACCGACAAATCTCCGAAGTTCGGACCTTCCGCAAGGGAGGTTCCGGCTTCCGCGTGTTCATGACTTCACCTCTTCACCGAATCAAAATCTCCGAACTCGCACATTCGCGAATTCGAGACTTCGCGAGTCTCGGACTTCCCGGATTCGCGAATTCCCCGCTCCCCGAAAAACATACTTTGAGAGTGCCATTAGACTGCGACGTTTCGAGGGCGATGTGTTTTCCTGAATTCCCCAACACTAGCCCCTCGGGGAAGCGGGTTGACTCCGACGATCCGATTCCACGAACTTTTCGGAAATTTAGTAAAAAACGTCACCCTCGGAACGTCGGAGGGGACACACGTCACTCAAGGAGCTAACGGCGGTTAAATCGAGGCGCACTTCGCGAAACTGCCCCTCCCCGTCCCTATAAATAGCGGGCCGGCGCTGTTAAAAAATTTTTACTGCCCTCGCGCCTTTCACGACTTTGACGTTTTCCTTCCTTCGCGGAACTAGCTTTCTCTGCTAGACAACTTGCGAACTCCAGGCCTTGTTCGCGCTTTTCTAAGGTATTCCTTTATGCTTGCTATGTTGTTTCGTTAGTTCGTTTAACTTTGGTGTAGTAATGTTACGATTTTCGTAGCTTCTTTTTCGACTATTAGCCTAAGTTTTCTGAATGCCCATACTCGCTAGGTGGCTCGTATCAGACATACAGCTAGACCAATGACTACTGAAGAGTTGATCGCTGCCGGTCTCCCACTCGATCAAGCTGCTGAAAGTGCAGATCGTGCTGCACCTACCGAAGATGCTGTATCACCTAGCGGTTCTCGAAGCCACGGAGACGGGGATGCTGGGTCCGACGGCGGCGAAGACGTCGGAGATGTTGACGCCGGTGTCGACGATCTCGTTATGTTGAGGACCTCTGGCCCATTGCCGCCCTCGCTTGCCTTTGGAGAGTCGAAGGTGACGAGCGACATCATTCGTGAGTACGAGAAGGCTGGATTCTTCTCTCTCGGGGCCGGCGCGCCCCCACTTGATGAAACAATTCCCACTCCCAAGCCCCGGGGAAATCGTGGTTTTTCGGGACTTCTTCATCTCGCGGCCGCGATTCCCTTGTGATCCGGTGCTACGGCGATTCTTGATGCCTTCTCATTGAAGATCCACCAGCTTACCCCGACGTCTTTTCTTGAAATATCAAAGTTTATTTGGATTCTGAAGACCTTCGGGTGCACTCCTACCATCGACGCCTTCACCCGGTTCTACGAACCGGTGATTATTCCGAAGTTGTGAAGGGCGAAGACGGCAGCTTCTATCACGGCCCGGACGCCCGCCGTACCTTCAATACCCGACGCCAAAACACTCGACAAGGAATTACCCGAATCCGCATTTCTCCCCCGCCGCAAGACTAACCTCTCCGACGATTGGAAGTCCTACTGGTTTTACCTGAAGGTCAATGTGCCGAAGCTGCCATGCCCGATCGCGCCCCTCACCGCAGTAAACGTGGGGAAGTACAATCAGCGGGCCCTAGGAATTCGGAATTGTGAGAGTGCATTCCATCTGGCCAGCACGATACTCGGCGGCCGCGACATCATCGAAGAATTCGTCGCCGCGCGAATCTGGCCTATATCGAAGGGCTGGTCCCCTGCCGAAATCGTGGAGTACAACGTCAATCGGGCGGACGGCAGGTTCCTTTCCCGAAGTTCGGGATTAGACTTCGCGAGGGCCAAAGCGCCAAGGACTTTATGGACGAAGTTGAGAAGAGGGTCAATGTCATGGTCGGCGAATACACCATGAACGAATACAAAGCATACAAGGCCCTGGTGAAGCACAAGAAGAAGATCAACCGCGTCTTTTCGGAGGTCTGCGGTGACAAATTTTTTAGCTCTCGAAGCCCTGGTCCGAAACTTAAACTTCCTGTCGTCGCCGTGGCCAGCTGCTCAGCCGCTCCAATCAACGCTCCTCGAATCAGATCGTCGAAGCGTGGCTCGTCGCCCGCCACCGAGGGAACCTCTTCGGGGGTAAAGCCTTCCAAGACCAGATCTCTTGAGTCGTCGAAGCGGAAGCGAAAGACCTCCGAACCTCAAACTTCAGAAGCCGAACTCCGGTGTCGCTTCCGGCTTGCCCGGATGGGCCGCAAGAAGTTGAAGAAAGCCGCGAAGAAGGTTTCTTCCTCCGGAGTTCGGCGAGTTCCGTCCGCCTTCGACGACGACATTCCCACGAAGCCGATAGCCCCAAAGGTGTTTTCCTCTCGGCCATTATTTAACTTTCGAGACATTTGTCCCGCCGGTCCCGAAAATGAGTTCGTCGACATCGATTCTTTTTCGCATGTTGCTCCCGAAGTCCGAAGGGAGCCGTCTCCTGCTGTTGCTGAGGAACCCACTGTTGCTGCCGAAACTATTACTCACGCTGAGTCCCCTGCTGCTGCCGAAATTCCTGCTGCCGAAATTCCTACTGCCGATGTCACCGCCGCTGATCAAGTCTCCTCCGATTTTGCCCGTGATCTTGAGCGGACCATTCAAAGGGATGGCCCTCCTACCGAAAATATTCCACTGATCGAAGTTCGGGAGGTCGTCCCCGAAGACCAAGCGCCTTCTCCTTCCTTGGCTGCCTTTAACAAAAGCTTTGGTACGTCTCATCGCGGCAACCGTTGCGTGTTGGTTTCGAGACAATTGGCGTCGGGGGCAAGGCGTCCAAGTTTTTAACTCTATGGAAATCGTCCACAATTGTTGATGAAACAGGAGAAGGTGCGCCGAACAACCCGAAGAAGCCGCTCAAGGCTCCGAAAAAAGGCCTCTATCTATTTCCGAAACTACCCCTTCACCTCAGGGGAAGGCCTCTTCGGGTTCGACCAAACAAGTCACTATGCAGCACTTCAGCAAGCAAGGTTCGTTGATTCTCACTGTCCCCTTGTGCGATTCGTGACTATAGAATTTTCACCTGAGATTTATTCCTGAATTTTTCAGAATTCAAGAGTCTGTTGCATTCTTATTCTCCTTCGAAACTTGCGCGCTTCCATGAAGACTACACTCTCAAGTACTCTATGCTCGGGAAAGTTGCCATAGAGCGTCTTTCTGAGCAGGAGAAGATTAATGAAGAACTTTCTCGGAAGTCCAAGGAGTTGGAGCGCAACTTTGGTCTCGCGGAATCCACGAACCTAGAGCCGGAAAAGAAGGTATCCGAGCCGGGCCGAGGCTTTGAAAAGGAGTCAGGACGAGAAGAAGGTCGCCGAAGCCGCGCTCGAGGATTCCAAGAAAGAACTGGAGAAGGTTCGGAAATCTCACGAAGATGACCTAAGTGTGATCGAGAAACTTCGGCAACAACAAGAGCGTGCTACAAAGATTGCTGAAGATCTCCGCATCAACAACGCCAGCCTTGCCAAGTCATTGAGCTCAAAGGACCAGAAAATCGTAGATCTTGAAAAAGCACTGACGGCTGAAAGTGAATCTTCGAAGAAACATGTTTCGGAAATTCTGGGAAGATTGAAGTTGCTTTATGCTGAGTACCAGAAGTCCCTGAATGAGTATGGTGTTCGTCCAGCTCCTCTTCCAGATAACATTGATATCCCCGATTTCATGGACTGGCTCGAGGAAGAATTCAAGGCTCTCCCCGAAGTCATCTCTGGTGCCGGCAATTTTGCCGTATCTTTTTCTGTGGAAAGCATTCTGAAGGTCCTTCACGACTACGGCTGTGTTGACTTGGCAAAGTTTCGCGCAAACCTTTCTCAGTTCCCAGGCGTTCTCAGCGAAACTATACTTCAAGACAATCCTGACGTTATTGCTATAAAGCTAAAGTTCGCGAAGGAATTCTGGATGGTTGGCGGGGCGGACATGGCTAAGACTGTCGCGCGGGCAAAGCTCGACGAGGTAATTCTTTTGTCTATTTCGTGACTTATGTTCGTCGTATGTGTTCCAGCTTCTTAAGATTTCCTTACTATTCTCTTTCCTTCGCAGCTAAGAGAAAAGGAGGAGCGAGAACGCGTCGCCGCGTCTCCCGAAGTATCTACTTCCGGGGAGAGTTCGGGAGGATCCGGCGAGGATGGCTCGGGCAGCCGACAGCGGCGGCCAGCCGACGGTGGCAACGATCGTGGACAAGTCCCCGAACCAGAAGAAGACTCACCGAAGGTGGATGTTATGAATTAAACATCATGCTCGAACTTTTGTATGGATTGGAGATCGGGTGTACATTCGTGTAGATTCATCAAACTTTTCTGAACAGACGTTTTGTATATTTTAATCTGTGCAGGTCCTGCAAGCTGGGCCTGCGCAGGACGTGCTACCACTACGAATTCATCGAGATAGAATGTTTGTTAGTGGTGAAGCATGGCGTCTATTCAAACAAGCACATCCTGAGCAAGATTTTTCCGATTTTTGGCTTGAGGCCTCGCTTAAATTTTCTATAGGTTGTTTTGATCTTACTTCGTTTTTCTTGCTTCGTAAAAAGAGCCGTTCGCATCCTCTACCTCGCGATCCTCAAGGACCCCGAAGACAGAGCCCCTTAGCCCCTTAGCCGGTTCGTCTGACTTCGCCTATGCAAGCGATGTGGCTGACAGCAACGTTCGTGAACCAGGACATGTAATAGAACTTTCGTTCTAAGTTTCGTATTGATTGTTGTAATTTTTGAGGAACTATTCGGGAGTTTTTATGCGAATAAGGCAATGAATATGTTTTTTCTTTGAAAAAACGTCACCCTCCCCCAGCTTGCCGTTTCGCATGAAAACTAGATTGCGGTTCACGAACTTTAGTATTCTCGGCTTTCAAGCATATCTTTCTAAGAATAGTCTTCCTTAGTTTTTGCGAACCTCGATTGCTAATGCGCAAGTCGACAAAATTTGTTCCGAATTTTGTGGACTTGACCGATCGCGTACTTGCCTCGGTTGATACAGCAACCCTCGGTTGCTTCAACCAAGGTTTTTTTTGCGATCGTCCGATGGAGCCCCTTGCCCTCTTCTTACAACGATGATACCTGAAAAACTTTTAACAATCTATACCAAGTGAGAATACACAGGCAAATCCTTAGACATTCATTTTCTCGACATCATTATGCGAATTTTCTGATGGGAATCCCCTCGTGGATGGGATTTTTCTAGGCCACAACTTGTTGTTGTCTCAGGCCTTTTCGATGGGAATCCCTCGATGGATGGGATTTTTCTAGGCCACAACTTGTTGTTGTCTCAGGCCTTTTCGATGGGAATCCCTCGATGGATGGGATTTTTCTAGGCCACAACTTGTTGTTGTCTCAGGCCTTTTCAGTGGGAATCCCTCGATGGATGGGATTTGGCTATCGAAGCCTTTCTCACGAACTTTTTCTTTTTTCACGATGGAATTCTGGCTATCACGAAGCCTTTTTCACGAACCACTTCTTTTTTCACGATGGAATTCTGGCTATCACGAAGCCTTTCTCACGAATTTTTCTTTTTTCACGATGGAATTCTGGCTATCACGAAGCCTTTTTCACGAACCACTTCTTTTTTCACGATGGAATTCTGGCTATCACGAAGCCTTTCTCACGAATTTTTCTTTTTTCACGATGGAATTCTGGCTATCACGAAGCCTTTTTCACGAACCACTTCTTTTTTTCACGATGGAATTCTGGCTATCACGAAGCCTTTTTCACGAATTTTTCTTTTTTCACGATGGAATTCTGGCTATCACGAAGCCTTTTTCACGAACCACTTCTTTTTTCACGATGGAATTCTTGAGACACAAGACACGAAACATGCGATTTGGGGGAAGACTCTTTTCATATATATATCGGAAAGAGTATTTACACGGGATCCGCCTCGTTAAAAACCTTGCCTCTTGATTTAGAGCCCCCTTTGCAAGGAAAAGAGTACGGTCCTTCTTATTCTAGAACTACGATTAAGACATAAAACTAATTTTTTCCGAAGTCACTTATAGACACGTGACTCGGGTTTTTATTTTCTTATGATATAAACTTACGAAAATTGAAAAACCGCTATCTACTACACTTATGTACAACTAAGATCTTCATGGATAATACCTCTTTAAGCTGTCGGCATTCCACGAATACGGCAACTCTTCACCATTTTGCTCCATCAGGCGAAAAGCCCCTGGCATATTTGTTTCCTTAGCTATGTAAGGCCCTTCCCATGACTCATGAAGCTTTCCGGGTTTTCCCAATTTTTCTTTCTTTTCAAGACAAGATCACCAGCTTTGATGTCCTTCCGACCACCTTTTTGTCTCTCCACGCTCTTGTCTCTCTCTCGGTATTTCTCAATGTTTTCTCGCTCGCTTCGAGGATTGTCGGCTCTATCATGTCTTTCTCCACCTTCTTGTCAATTTCCTCTATCTCTTTTCCTTTCAAGACTCTCATGCTTTCATTCTTGATCTCCTCCGGCGTCATAGCCTCGGCTCCCGAAGAGTAGGCGAAAAGGTGTGAAACCCGTTGCCCTTGAAACCGTGGTGTTGTGAGACCGCATCACCTTTGGAAGTTCATCCACCCATTTTCCCTTTTTCTCGATCAAATAAGCATTTCTTGATTCCCGAAAAAATCGAGCCATTGGCTCTTTCAACTCGCTCCATTGGACCGTGGATGATAAACGACGAAAATTTCACTTGTGTGCCCGGGGTTCTCGCAATATTCTTTGAAGGTATAGCAACAAACCGTTTGCCATTATCAACCGTCGCTTCTCTAGGAACTCCGAACCCGCGACTATGTTCGCCAAAAGAATTTCGAACCGTTGTCGCCGTGATGTTCGCGAGTGGTTTTGCTTCTACCCACTTCGTGAAATAGTCGACCGCTACGGCCCGCAAATCGGCAATTACCCCCGAGCCGTTGGCAACGGTCCTACTAGGTCCATGCCCCATCTTTGCAAAGGCCAGAGTTGGAGGAATTAAATGAACCGGCATTGAAGGCGGCTCCCCGCCGATTTGCCGTCTTCTCGGCATGCTTCACATTGCCGAACCAACATCTTGGCGTCGATGTTGATGGTTGGCCAACGTAATCCCCCGTTTTATTGCCTTGCCGCCCAAAGCCCCGGTGCCTATGTGTGCCCCACAAAATCCACTGTGAATTTCTTTCAAGAGTTCACGACCTTTTTCGGATGTGATGCAGCGTAGCCAAGGTTCAGTGATTCCTGATTTGTACAATTCTCCATTTACCACAGTGTAGCCCCCGAGCCCTTTGCCTCAACCTTTTCTCTTCCAGTTCATCTTGTGGTTCGTAATGTCCCCTCAAGTAGGCCATTATTTCTCGCTCTCCACTCCGGAATTTCCACCATGTTCACAATTTGAGTTCGTGAATCTTTGATGGATGGCTCTCCGATGATTTCAAAGAACACATCCGGTGGTAGCTCTTGATTTCTTGCCGCCGCCTTTGCGAGCTTATCTCGCTTCATTGTTATCATCCCTTGGGATATGCCTCGAACCGAATATCCTCTCGAAGTGTCTTTCCATTTCTCCGACTTTTTCAAGATACTTCATGAGAACTCGGATTCCCCGGCCTCGCTTTCCTTCTCGATGTGTTCTTGGATTACTTTCGAATCCGTTCGATTATGAAGGTCTCGTTGCCCCAAGGCTTTCATTTTTCTCGCGTGCCAAGTAGAGCTTCGTACTCCGTTGTATTATTCGTGGAGTATTCATTGTTCGCGAATACGAGCCGTGCCGCATATCTTATAACCACGCCCGCTCGGTGATGTTACAACAAATCGAAATTCCAACCCCCTTGTAACACCATGCTCCATCACACCGCACTACCCAAGGTTCGGGCATGTTTTCCTCCATATTCCGAGTAGGTGAGGTCCAGCCCACGACGAAGTCCGCCAAAGACTTGTGATTTTATTGCACTCCTTCTTTCGAAATCCACTACATACTCGCAGAGTTCCGCACCCCACTTGATGATTCGAGTAGATGCCTCCCCTGTTTGCGAACAAGTCACTTAACGGTTGGTTGGTGATAACTCTTATTCCGTGGCCCTCGAAGTAGTGCCTTAGCTTTCTTGCTGCCATGATGACCGCATACGCGATTTTTTCCGATTCGGAATAGAAAACCTTGGAACCGTACAATGCCTCGGAGGCGAAATATACAGGGATTTGCCTCGCCTTTCCTTCTTCTTCCTTCTCCCGTACCAAAGACCGCGCTTCCTGCCGAATTTGATGCAGACACATACAGCAGAAGCGGCGATTTTGGCTCGGGAGGACAGAGCTTGGTCATGCTGGACAAGTAGTCTTTCAATTCGCGAAAAGCTTGTTTCTGAGGTTCGGCCCACTGGAATTTCTTGGCACTTCTGAGAACTTGGAAGAATGGCAGACTTCTTTCTGCGGCTCTGGGAATGAATCTGTTAAGGGCAGCCACTCTCCCTGTCAACTTCTGAACATCTTTCACTGAGGCCGGCTCTTGCATTTCCATCAAAGCCTTGATCTTGTCAGGGTTTGCCTCAATGCCCTTCGTTGAAACTAGGCATCCGAGAACTTTCCCCTTGTGAATCCCGAATACACATTTTTCTGGGTTCAGTTTCAAGTTCGCTGTCCTCAAGTTCGCGAACGTTTCTGCCAAATCACTGATATGGTCTTTTCTCTGAACACTTTTGACGACTATGTCATCCACATAAGCCAAGATATTTCTCCGAATCTGCTGGTGCAGCACTATTGCTATCATTCTTGAAAACGTGCACCCCGCATTCTTCAGCCCCTCTGGCATTCTTACGAAACAAAATGTTCCGAAAGGAGTGATGAAGCTTGTCTTCTCTTCGTCCTCTTTGCGAACTCTGATTTGATGATATCCGGAGAACATGTCCGGAGCGAAAGCATCTCACCGTTGGTCGCATCATCCACGATTTTGTCTACCCTTTCCAAGGGAAAATCGTCCTTCTTGCACGCCTTGTTCAAATCGGTGAAGTCAATACACATCCTCCATTTGCCATTTTTCTTTTTGATCGGCACGGTGTTGGCTAACCAAACCGGGTACTTGACTTCTCCGATTACTTGGGCATCCCGCAATCTCTCGAACTTCTCGCTTCCACCGCCTTGACCTTTTCGTCGGACATTTTCCGAAGTTTTTGCTTCTTTGGTGGTATCTTGTCATCCGTTTCGAGGACATGCTCGATTATGTCTCCGTCCACGCCTTGCAAATCTTTGGCCGACCATGCAAAAACATCCTTGTTTCGTTCGTAAATCGCATGAGTTCATCATCCTCTTCGGCGCTAAGGTTCGCCCCTATTATGACCGCTTCCGTCGGGCATGTCGTCCGGATACACTCTCTTTGTTTCATCTTCTCGCGGCTATGTTTGTTTTCTCTTTGTCCCGCTTTGGCTCTTCATAGGTTCCCTTTCTCTCTTCAGCAGCTTTCAGCTGATACACATTCGTTTGACCAGGCGTGTGGCCCTTTTCTATGTTTCGGGCCTCTTGTTGATTGCCGAATACTGTGATAACCCCTTTGGGCGCGTGCATCTTCATGCGGAGGAACCGTTGCCTTATGACAAGATCGAACTTGTTCATGAAACCCCCGCCAAAGATCGCAAGATACGGTGATATATGTCAACCACATCAAAGGTGAGGTTCTCGCTACGGCGTTCTCAAGATCCCCGAAAGAAACCGGGAGCGATATTTTTCCAACCGGCTCGATGGGCTTGCCGCCGAACCCCCGCAATGGGTACTCGGTGGGTCCAACATGTGCCGGCTCGCATTCATTTTCTCGAACGTTTTCGTGAATAAGATGTCCGCCGAACTTCCGTTGTCCACCAAGATTTTTCCTATGACCCATCCAAAGAATGTTGACTTCAATCACCATAGCATCATTGTGGATTGTGGATTTGAGCCCGAAATCTTCTTCCGTAAAGGTGATTGGCACCTTTGCCCACTCCCAAGCGGGCAGCCGGACCATCATTGATGATGGTATTCACGGATCCGAAGTAGTTGCTTCGCCGCTTCTTTGTTTCAAACTCCATGGCATCCGCCCGTGATTGGCATGATGGTCCCGAATGATGGCAATGCTTTGGAATTCGAGGTCCCGAACTTGACCGAGGCCTTGAAGAGCTTTCTCGGTGGCGGTGGCAAGATTTCCCGAATGGGTTGTGGCCGCCGGATTGACCGTATTGCTTGTGACCGAGGGAAGAATTGCCGTGAAGGTCGCCATGTTGATTGCGACCGTGGAAATTGCCGAACCGGCACAGAGCTTGGCCGCGGACTCGCGAATCGCGGCGGCCGAAGTTCGGCCGAAATCGGGTTGGCATCGAGGATGCGATGCTCATCAACGCCTTCTCTTGTTGGATTCGTGCCATGTTCTTTTTTGTCTCAAGGCACCCTTCGGTGCTGTGGCCTCTTCCATGATACTGGCAATAGAAGTGAGGATCTCTTGGGTTGTGGTTCGGAAGGTTTGGGGTTCCTCTTCCTCTCCCCCTTCCTCTTTGACTGAATCCTCCCCTGGCACTTGGCCTGCTTTCTTGCTGTTGCTGAGGGTTTCCAACATTGTTCACATTTCGCGGATGCTGGGGTGGTGCCCTCCAGGTCATATCTCTGCCGCCCTGTCTTGCCTCGTTTCGTTCGGCTACTCTTTTGCGGTGGTCATCATCAGACAGGATGTAATCCTCCAATTCCCGAAATAATTCTTCAACTGTCCCGAGCTTCTTTCTTGTGAGGTGGGAAGCCGTTGGCCCCGGGGTGAGACCCTTGATCGCGTGCCTTGATCGTTGTCTTGTCATCGGCATCGGGGATCCGAGACCTCTCGTCCGCATGAATCTTCTCACGAAATTTCTTAATGGTTCCCCGTCCTTCGCTTGCGCTTATACAAATCCGAAGCTTCGGTGGCCGTTGTGTCATGGAACATCCGAAACGCTTGCATGAACTTTGTTTTGAGATCTACCCACCGTAGATCGAGTGTGGAGGCAAGCAAGGTGAGTACCAATTCGAAGATCGGGTCCTTCGCAAGCTATGATGAAGGATTTGGCAAGTGCAACACCATCTCCTCCCCGCCGAATTCACACCGACTCGTATCTCATGAGAAATTGCCTCGGAGTTTCCGTAACCGTTGTACTTTGGAAGAGAGACCGGCTTGAACTTCGGCGGCCAAGGTGCCTGTTTGCGGCCCTATTGACGCGTGGTGACTCGAATCCACGAAGTGTGAGACTCCATTTCCCGCGAAGAAGTTTTCCTTCGGGGATTCTCTTGCGGTGCGCGGTGTTCGCCGCGGTGTTTCTTGCCACAAGGAGCTATTCTCTTGCTCTTTCATTTCGTCAATTTCTCTTTGAATTGCCCGTATTTGCTCTTTTGCTTTGTTCACTGCTCCAGCCTTTTCGCAGATTTTTCTTTTCGCCCGCAACCGAGCCGCGAACTTTTCTTTATCCCTCCGTAGTTGTTGAATCTTTTGGTGGACCATGGCTAGCCGTCCGTCTATGGCATCATCATCGCATCAACATTTTCGTGCTCTTGGTGTTCGGTGGGTTGTTCTTGGATGTGAGTCGTTTTTCTCGCTCTCGCCTTCATGAGGGCTTCGAGCTTCTCTTTTCGCCGCCGGTCCGTTACGTTCGAAGATTCGGAACAAACGAAGTTTCATTTCCTTGGGTGGGAAGGTGATCATCCTGGTTCGCCTGTACTGGGGCATTCTTCTTGGATTTCTTTTGAGGTGGCATCGTGAGTTTCTTTTTCGGCTGAGACACGGTGGGCGCCAATGTTGGGGGGATACCCGAAAAATTCGGATAACTACCCAAACACGAGTGGAGTTCTCAACACGTTCAAGTACACAGTTAGGGCGCAAAGAGACTGTGATGCCCTCTGCAAGTAGCTCAAGTCCCAAAAAAGTCTGAATCCGTTTACACGTGCCCTTGCGCCCCCTTTTATAGGGAGACGAAGGGACTTTTACATGCCGATAACACCCTCGGGCTCAGAGAATATTCCTAATGTGAACGCACACAAGAATGTCTTTTCTCCCCTTTTACAATGTCTTTTCTCCCCTTTTACATTTACAAGTCTGCCACTAGTTCACACTCTAAACCCGGACTTTCTGGGACTACAACTTTGACTTTGCTTCTCCCGTGATTCGCGAATGTCTTCGCCCGAAATTCCCGAACCGAGTCCTTCACAGATTCTCGAAATGGCTCCCCGCTTCCCGCGAGTTCGTGCATGTCCTTGCTCCCCGAGTCCCGAACGTAGTCTTCACCGCATTCCCGAACCGCAAATCTCCGAAGTTCGGACCTTCCGCAAGTGGAGGTTCCGGCTTCCGCGTGTTCATGACTTCACCTCTTCACCGAATCAAAATCCCCGAACTCTGCACATTCGAGAATTCGAGACTTCGCAGGTCTCGGACTTCCTGGATTCGCGAATTCCCTGCTCCTGAAAAACATACTTTGAGAGTGCCATTAGACTGCGACGTTTCGAGGGCGATGTGTTTTCCTGAATTCCCCAACACTGGGAAAGGAGGAGGGTAGGCGACGGCATCGTGGGGATAGGAGAGGAGAGGATTACGACTCGTCACGGGGAGAGGAGAGGAGGGATGGGTGGCGGCGGCGGGCGGAGAGGTGGGAGGAGGACGAGAGTCGGAGGGGCAGCGGTGGGCGCGATGCAGCCGTGGAGGGGCTGGGCGGGGGGATTTACATATTTGCCATTATAACGGTTTGGCACTAGCTCGAAAACCATTCTTAGGACTGACCTTACAATTTTGCCATTGTTATCTGAGACTCAATTCAAAATAGCCATTTTCGCTGATGTGGCACGCCACGGCAGCATCGGCCGCATGCCACACGAGCATCATCGTGCGAAATTCCGACCGTGCCCCTGTTTACAACTCCCTTCACCCACTGACATGTAGGATCCACATGTCAGTGTCGTCTTCAACCTCAAGCCGAAGGCCGGTGCTTGCAGGTCCGGCCACCGTCCCATCTCCTGTGCCCGGCGCCCCCTCCCCAGGTCTGACGCGCCCTCTTCCCGTGGTCGCGGCTGCGTTGGCGCCGAGCGGCCGGCGGAGCTCGTCGACAGCGAGCAAGATCCGGTCGCCGCCGAATGCGGTACCGCGACGACATCCCACATGGCGAGCAGGATCCGGCGGAGCCTCATCTCCTCGACATCAACGACGAGCTCTGCCACTTGACCGAAGGCCGACGCCCCTTCCCCTAGCCGGACATGGCCAGCGCCCCCCTAGACAGAGCCAGACCGGCTGCCGCAGCTCCCAGTCGGTGTCGCCTCCTCGTGGCTGGGCCGCCGCCGCCTCCTCCCCATGGCCGGTGCACCCTCCCAATGGCCGCGCGCGCGCCTCCCCGTGGCCGGCCGCTGTCGCTTCCTCCCGGTCGGCACCCTCCCTGGAGAGAGGCATGCCGCCATGGCAGGGGCAGTGAGAAGACAAATTGAGGGGGAGGAAGAAGATGACAGGGGTATTTGGGTCATTTCGCGCTCCAATCCACGTTGGCACAAGTGAGCTGGGTGCCACATCAACAAAAATGGACACGTTGGGCTGCCACATCAGCAAAAAGGGCAAACTTGAATGTGTTCGCGAATAAGAGTGGCAAATATGTAGGCGCAATCCTAAGAATGGCTTTCGAGTGCTTGCCATTCGTTATAATGGCAAAAATGTAAAAAGCCCCTGGGCGGGTGGGCGGCGGAATCGGATTGACTCGTATCCGTAGGAGCGGCAAATCCGGGTAGGGGGCGACGCACGGAGAAGATCAAATCTGTATTTTCTATGAGCACATGATCTCCTGGGTCCCGTGTTGGTTTTCCCGGGGGGAGCAGTCAGGCGTGCGCGGAACAAAAACGGCCGTGCGTTTCTTTTTTTTATGTGACGAGATTGCCTACAGCGGGGAAAAGTAGCTATGCAGTAGTACTACTTTTAAATCAAGTTGTCGTTTCTCATGGCCAACGAACAATACGTCAGTAGCCAAATAGCAACATAATCAGTACCGAATTCCTAATTTTAACAAAGAAAAAAGTCATCAAAATACAAATATTGTCAGCACGTGCTCAATTCATCAATACCC
Source organism: Cenchrus americanus (assembly GCA_947561735.1). Taxonomy (NCBI): domain Eukaryota; kingdom Viridiplantae; phylum Streptophyta; class Magnoliopsida; order Poales; family Poaceae; genus Cenchrus; species Cenchrus americanus. The sequence goes on along the minus strand of OX387244.1, from coordinate 176,709,245 downwards.
ACATCACACATGAGGCATTCAACATTTAAACTAAGATACTACTCCCTCTATATTTTTTTCAACATTTAAACTAAGATACTACTCCCTCTATATTTTTTAATATATAACGTTGCTTAGTTCAAAAATAAGCTAATCAGTGTCATATAATAGAGAGCGGAGGTAGTATAAATCTCATTTCACTCATTGACCTCCCACCTCTCATGGCTGATTGCTTTACATTCAAAATAAGTGTTTGTAGTTGCTGCCAAACATTTGCCGAATGCGACTGTGTTCGTAAAAAATTATAAAAAATATTATCTGATTGATCAAACTTGTTGTAAAAATGTGAATTATTTATTATCCAAAGCCAACCTTTTCCGCTTGTGATTGACGTTCTACTACCTCTCTCATGGTTGATTATTGCCCCAAGTTCAAAATAAGTGTTTAAAAGGGGCCAACAAATATTTGGATTATGGAACTCGTTTGTCATAGAAAAAAGTATTGAGCCTTTATGATTCACGACAGTGACTTTTATCTTAAACAACCAAAAGGTACCTTCTCCTCCTCTAAATTTAATCACCAAGCTGTACAAGCCAAGCATGATCCACCCGGCGCAACCTCACACGCAAGCAAATTGAAATTCAAAGCCATCATCTGCCGCTCCACCCTCGACGATCATTTCCACCGCCTGCCGATTAATGCTTGCGGACGGTCAGCAAGTAGATCCTCCTAATCGGGGAAGTGGCAAGGATCTAAGGACACGACTCTTGAGGCACCAGACAGCAACAAATTCTTCCAGGTTCTACCACTCATGCGTGTGCGATTTTCAGCAAGCAAGCAACTGCTCCAGCACATGCAATCGCCAGCAAGGAGTCTTCACGACCGGTCCACTGCACAAAAAAACAAACATGATTGATATATATCAAACTGAATTCACATCCTCCCCTTTGACACTATGCCTGAAATGAATTATGCATTCCATGAATGACATAAGAGTTTGGTTGAGCAAGCACAAAGGTAAGGTCCGACCATTCTGTTTCGGTTTAGAGGAAGCTGACTTGAAATATAACCTCACTCTGTTGGCTTTTTTGTTGATTGACTATCCATTCCATAAGGCCGGCTGGAAGTAGGTTGTATTATATCACTAGCAGCATCATAGAACATAAGGCATATTAATCAGAGATGACAAGTGGAAGTAGAACATCATAGAACATAAGGCATATTAATCCAGCCGGCCTTAATATGCCTTATGTTCTATGATGCGGTTCAAATTCAGTTGGTGATAATTTGAAAATTTAGTGATAATTTGAAAATTTCAGTTGGTAATATGCCTTAAGGATAGAAATTGTCACCAAGATAATTTGAAAATCTAGTGATGGTTATAAATCTCATGAAAGAAAACTTATCAGATATATGTTTGCAGGACAGGAATAACATAAATCTAACCATTTTTCTTAAAAAAGAGAATTGGTGCTACTGTACAAGTGAATTAATTTTGAAGTCAATGGCTAGCATCATTTAGTATTGTGTCGAACTTCAAAGTAAAGAAACATCATGCCTGAAATGAACATATTGTCAGCACTCCCAACCCTACATTTGTTAAACACATCACATGCATCACAGATTTGCTGCCTTTGACTGAGCTGGTGCTGATCCTGGTGCTCCAACAGAGGCATTTTGTTCCATTCCTTGGAGAAGTTGCTGCCGAGGTTTAAGTTTCCATGGCTATCATACCACGGCCAGCCGGCCGCCTCCAAGTAAGCAGACAAGAACACGCCCTTCACTACTACTTGATGATGGCCAATCCCTACCCAAGCTCTTGGAACCTATACCCGACCACGAGTACATCCACCATGCTCCTAATGAACCTGTGGAACATGTCGATGTCTCTGATCTGCATGCAGGAGAAATCGATTATTATTCATTCGTATGAGATAATCCTAAAAAGCATTTACTAGCTACCGGAAAGACTGAAAGAAGAAAATATCATATGAGCATTTGAACAAAATTTATCCTACCCAACAACATATAGTTTGATCAGCACTACTGATTGGAAATTACAAGAAAACTAAAGAAAGGTTAATTCATATATGAACTAGTGACATTTTTCTGGTCAACACACACGAGCGCTAGATCGCGCGGAACGTCGAAACGCTGAGCTCGTCGAGCTCCTGCCCGGACCGGTCTGACCAGTCAGGAGCACCGGTCTGACCGGTGGCTGCAGAGGTGCGGTGAAAGCCTAAGATCGCCGCCTCGGGAGGGACCCCTCGGAGGTGGTGCGCCTAGGGTTGCTCTGAGGTCGGCAAGGCCACTCAATGTCCCTGGCCGTCGTCGAGACAAACAAGGAAAGCACAAGGTTTGAAAAGCTAGGGGTTGAGAGACAAAAATTGTAAAAAGTAATGATCTATTGGGTGATAGATCATCAACCGGCCGTGGCCCTTTGAGGACCATGTGTGGTTCGAGGACCGGTGGATGGTCGTTTCCTTGTGTGATGAGTGATTGACAATGTTGTGTGGATTGATTCTTGGCTAAGTATTGCAGGTGCAGGTTGCGGCTTGACTGGTGCTGGTGCAGGTGAAGAACAAGCGCGAAAGGTCGTCACCGGTGAGGCCTCCAGGTGTGGAGAAGACAAGTAGGCTTCGTTTGTGGGACCCGGTGGCCAGCGGGGTCAAGTGCGGGCCGCATGATGGCATGAACAACAAGATGAAGTCATGGACGGTTTCTTGGTTGAGCCTCAAAACCAAGGTCGAGCCGGGACTATGTGGGAGCCGAGTCATGAGTGGCGATTGGCGGAGGCTACACCGAGTTTGCGGGGTTTCTAGTGGTTCACCAGAAAACCACTGGGTTCCTTGGTTGATCCACAAAGCCAAGACCGAAGAATCGAAGACGGTGCTTTGCAAAGAAGGTGCGGGCCCGGTCTGACCGGTGGGTCTGATCGGTCTGACCGGTGAGGAGCACCGGTCTGACCGGTGTGCGATGACGCAGTCCGGAATCTTCGAAGCGGAGGACACGCGTCGGGATCGCAAGGCTTGCGTCGAGGCTAAGCAGGTTGCGGTCGCTGGGCATCCGTCCGATGGAGAAAACTTGAAGACTTCCAAAACCACCCTTGAGGGGCTTGTATCCCTAGTTATTAAGTAAGGGTAGTTTAGACTTCCGGTTGCCTCCATATAACCCATGAGGTGAGAGGATGGCAGCCATCTCTTGGAACCCTAGTTCATTTGCTTTCCTATTTTCCCTTCCTATTTTCTTAGGATTTCCATAGGACTAGGTTGAGAGCTTCATGGGGAGATTTTGTGAGAGGGTTGGAAGATCGGGCGGCAAGCTAGACCTTGTATGAACCTTCTTGGTATGTATAGATGATTCGGCGTGGTTCCTCAAGGCCTTGTTGTGTCGTTCCCGGTTGCTCTTGGTGGTGATTTTCGGAGCCCTCTCTTGGTGTTTTTCTTGGGGTGTTTTCAGGACCTTGCTCTTGGGGATTTGATGGGAGAAATTTGTGGGAACCCTTCGTGGTTCTTTGGGCTGTGATTCCCCTCCCAAATTCGTGAGTTAAGGGGCTCGATTTTGAGATTTTCGGTGCTCTAGGGTTAGAGGAGTTCTTGGTGGGATTTCTTCGATTCTCTTGATTTGGCAAGTTTTGGTGGACAAAATCGTGGCTATGGACTCCTCATGAGGTGTTCCTATCATCCCCAAAGTCTTGTTCAAGTCCGTGGAGCGATTCGGGAGATCGAGGTTTGGATTTGGAGGAGTTGACCCGCGGGTGTTGTTCATCCCGAGCTGCTCAGGCTACACCAGTCTGATCGGTCTGACCGATATGAGTCACTTGTGGGATTTGCCTTGGATGAACTGCTTGACTCGTGTGTCTTTGGGTCTTGGTGTTGCTGGTCAGTTCTTGGTCTGTTTGGAGTTGTTTTGTTAGGTTTTGTGTAGGGTTTTCCTTCAGTGCAGGTTGTGTTTTGGGGGTGGTTTTGTTCTAGGGCCTAGAGAAGTCACTCAGGCTCTCTGGAACGCTTGTTGTGCGAGTGCTTGTAGCCACCGGCCCGACCGCGCCCCTTCACGGCTCGACTGGTGCGGCACGAAGACAAGCCGTGCAAATTTCCGCTGTGCGTGTTGGTGTGTTTTGGCTCAGAAGGTTGTTTGTTGGTTTCTAAGTCCAGTAGCACTTTGTGGCTGCGTGGGCTTGGCCAACTTGGGTAGTGAGTTAGAGAAGTGTGTTGGAAGCCGTGTTCGTCTTGTAGGAGTCTCCATCTCCTTCGAGAAGAATTTTTATCGACTCCCATTCACTCCCCCCTCTTTGGTTCGCCATATCGGTCCTTCAAGTGGTATCAGAGCCGGTTCGGGTCTTTATTGTCTCTAACCAATCTAAGATCCAAGGATGGCGTACTAGGAACGGGGTTGGGGTCCTCCACACTTCGATGGCAAGAACTACCAGATGTGGAGTAAGCGGATGGTGGCGTTCCTCCGCGGAAAGGGTCAGATCCTTTGGGATGTCACGGTGGACACAGGCTATGTCCAGCCGATGAACTTCCTTGCTCCAGGATCGAGGGACATGTTCGACGCCAACAATAAGGCGATCTACTACTTGTTTCGTGCTTTGTGTCAGCCTGAGTTCGATCGGGTGCACACCGAGCACTTGGCTTGTAGAATCTGGTTGGTGTTGAAGGAGGCTCATGTTGGGAATGCCAAGGTTCAGGCTCGGATGTATGCGACCTACCGGAGAGAGTACGAGAACTTCACTCATCTCCCCGGTGAGTCCATCGATGCCTTGTTTCAGAGGTTCACGGTGGTTGTGAACAACATGAGGGTCAATGTGGACGTGCTCCCGTACGATGATCATGATAGAGCTATCAAGCTCTTACACTCCTTGGATCGTACGATTTGGGGCGGAAAGTTCGAGGCCATTGTGGAGTCGGAGAAGTATGACACTCTGACGGTGAACGAGCTGTTCTCGAAGCTCAAGTCGGCTGAGGTGGATAGGGGCATGACAGCCAAGCTCGAGGGCCCGACTGACTCTCATAGTCTTGCCCTCGTTGGCGGTTCGAAAAGAAAGGCTAATACTAACCCATCCACCAGGGTGTTCTCTTTGTCCTCTTTGATGTCTATGCCATATGAGGAGTTCAACGTACTTGGAGAGGACGAGCTGGCGCTGCTGACGAGGAGGTTCGAGAGGCTGCACGAGAACCGGGTGAACATGAGGAGGAACACAAGGACATGCTTCTAGTGCGGCAAGCCGGGACACTTCATCGCCGACTGCCGGAGAAGGTCGAGAACAAGGATGGCTACAAGCACAAGTCAAGGACGGATGGCAAGTACCGGTCGAGGCGTGACCACAAGAGCAAGCACAAGAACAAGCACAAGGTCTCGTGCTCTGATGGGTCTCGTGCGGGCCTGAGGCCGGGCCAGAGCGGCTGGGTCGGATGGGTCGGGCCACCGGGCTCGGCCCAGTAGGATAGGTTATGTTTTTTTCGAAATATTTTCCAGTGCAAACACAATTCAGGAAATTCCAGAAATTGCTTTCAAGGCACGAAAAATACTCCGAAAATTCCCAAAAATCTAGGAAAATCCCCAGAGGCTCATTGGGACATGAACAATCCAAATAAAGTATTTGGAGCTCATGAAAAAGATTTTAGAGCCTTCTAATAAATAGAAATAGCTCAAGTAAAATGAGAATAAATTCTAGAAAAGTCCGGAAAATTCTCAGAAGGATTTGGACAGCTCCTAATCACACTTTTGAAACCTTTTGCACTCAAGAAGCACCAAGATGCATCGGCATGAATGCAACACTCACATCGAACCAATTATTTTTATTCAGAAAATCAAACAATGATTTTCTCCTATACTAGATTTCCTGTGAACAAAATAAATGTTGAGAAAATTTTTAAAATTATGAGAAAACTCTTGTTTAATTATTCTTTCTATTCACATCCTGAAATTGGGGAATTTCAGGCTGTGACAAATCTACCCCCCTTAAACGGAATCTCGTCCCGAGATTCGAAGAAAGAAGAGACAAGGAGGAGGGAGATAAACAAAAACATTGCTCCCAAGTTAGGTAGGCGGTCATCCTCTTTTGTTGATCGGTGTGAAACCTTTAATCTTTTTCTTTGTTGGTTGCTGGGGTCTTCTTCAGAGTGAACTAGGTGGGATAAAAAAGCATAAGGTGGGAGAGAAAGTAGAGTGAGGTCTTCTTATCTTCAACTTACTCACTCCTAGATGGTGACAGTGGCAGTAGCAGTGGCTTGTTGGTGTGGGCTTCATTTTCTTCTTCCGGTGTCCTCCACTTGATCAGGTAGAGAGAAAGAGAGATAGCAAGGATGTGGGAGGCACAAAAGAAAGAACCCATCTAGACAACTGATGTTATTGCAGATATAAGACCCACAATACACCAATACTCACATCAAAGAAGCGAATCAATCAAGTTCATAAAACCAAGCATCATCATGCAAACACTGAATTCCACCAATCAAGGCATGGTTAAGGGAACGACACTAAATGTTGTTAATAAAGTCAGGGGGTATCCTCCTAATAGATCAGATGTAGCTCCCAGCAAGGATATCCATAAATAATGGATTTTTTCTCCAGATCAAGGAGGCCAAAATTATGAGTTCATCACAACTGGAATCACCTCAATCGGAGGTTTAGAACTCGAGATATGAATTAAACAAGATGGTTAGGTCAGCAGTGTTGGCAGATTCTGAATGCTCCACTAATTCGTATGTATCTCCCTGGATACAAAACTAATACTGCTGCATTTTGGACAGAAATTAACACATGAAATTCTGGAACTAACCCAACTGATTTCATGTCAATCGGGGTTCTGTAGCTCGAGATAAAATTGAAACAGCGCTGATGTGTCAGGGAGCTGCGCTAGCAGATAGAATGTTAAGGGTATCAGTTCTACCAATAAATCAAGGGGGTGTTATTACTTGAGAGAATGGACAGGCAAGATCAAAGAAATGTTCAAGGAGAGTGAAGATAAATACACAAAAATTCCTAGTATGGAGAAAAGGAGATGGTTAAGACGTGAGATCAAGAGAGGTCAAGGATAAGATAAGGATGGATTGTAGATCAAAGAGACATTAAGAAATGACCAGTGCCAACTAGGCTTATGTCCTACAGTCGATACAACTCTGATACCACTCTGTCACACCCGATTTTCCGAAGGAAACCAAGTGCAAGCCTATATGCATGCCAGGATCAAGTTTCATGCATATAGTGACATATAAGTGTATACAGAAACAGTATCACGTAAGAAAAAGAAACATTATCAGAGATTTACGCTTAATCCTGGAAATGAAGGCTCCAAACATCACAGGCAATCGACTGGGGGTTGCGTATGCCTAGCTCCAGCAACATCTTCATAAGACTTCAAAGCAACATCCTCCTTCTGAGCAACATTGTTTATAGCAAGGGTGAGCACTTGTCGTACTCAGCAAGTGTGGGGAAAGACATGAATGCAAAGGCTTTATAGTGGACTGGGCTATAAGCATTTAAGCAATTTTAGTTGGTCAAATTTTATTAGCACCTGATTACTAATAAAGTATAAGTATATACCATCCCACAACTAAGCATAAGGTAAGAAATACGCCATAAGCATATGGCAAGCATAACCAGAGAACACGATTTGAGTCCATCTTCAAGTTCAATTATCATGTGAGGGTCCAGGCCGCCCGTAATCGTGGGCACGGCTAATTAGTCAGTTTTACACTCTGTAGAGGTTGTACATCTTTACCCACAAGTCGCGTAAAAACTCCGAAGAGCTTTAGACCCAACCACGCGATGCTGATCAGGCATCATACCACACTACCGAGGTGTGATTGCATAGGGACGCTACGAGGCCATTACAAAGATCCCCAGATGCAGGCTGCCCGCTAGGTTACCTGATCAGTGCAGCATATAAAGCTCCCAGACGAGTACCGTGTCTTAGCCAAGCCCACACCTACGCTCGAGCAGGTCCATACGCCACTACCTGTCAACCCCCAACCCTTATCAGGTAAAGCATACCTAAGAGCATCTCCAAGAGTTTGCCAAAATTTACTTGGCAAATCCTGTGTTTTGCCAACTTCTAAAAAGCTATGCAAAGTAAAAAAAGAATTCATCTCCAACAGTTTGGCATAATTCACTTGCCAAATCCAGATCTAACTTACATCAGGAATCCTGAGAGGAACAAAATTATGTATGTGCCCTTCCACCTCTTGAAAAACTTACATCAGGAATCCTTCTCTATTCTTTATTTCTTTTTCACCCTCCCACCTAGAGGGAAACAACGATGGCAACCATGATCCGCGCGCGCATATATGCGCGTGGGGAGGTGAGTTTTGCCAAGTTTCTATTTTTGCCAAGTTGGTTTGCCAAACTGTTGGAGGCCAATTTTTCTTGTTTTGCCAAAATTATATGGATGCCAAGTTGGTTTGCCAAACTGTTGGAGTTGCTCTAACACCTAGTTCTCTAATTATTAATCCAAGACAGGGCCATATGTCTTGTGGTAGTACTGTTTTCCTGGGTGGTTCTCCATGTTCCGATTAAACATATGGTCTTGTATATTAAACATCCAAAGATATATCATAAAGGTATAGCATGATCCATCATTATTGTTCATTAAAACCACCATAACCCAAGTATAGCAACTAAGCATAGCTACCCAACATAAATGTAAACCCAGGTTAACAAGGAATGATCATTAAGACTAGGTAATCCTTAATAGGAACCCATCAAAATTAATGCAAGCAATGTAATGAATGATTAAATATAGTTCTTAGGACAAAAGATCAAGGACACACTTGCCTTTAACCAAAGTAATGTCGTTGCTCAGAATATCTTCAACCTCTTGCTCTTCAAAGCTTCTCGAACGACGTTTACTCTAAGCGCATCAATCATCGGGCACAAACATACACAAAGCAAACAAACAAACATACTAAGAACAAAGCATAAATCAAAAGAAAGCTTTAAAAGAACGCACTAAAGGATAGACTCGATTAGATGGATCACTAAAGCACACAAACTGTGCTTAGAGGAAGAAAGGCTTGGTTTGCTTTAAACAGACGATTGCGGAAAATTGAGCAAGGACCAGAAAGATCACACTTAGATTGAGCTGAGAAAAGAACGTCTAACGAACGTTTTGCATATATGATAGAACAAGGCTATGAGCTAGGTTCATTTTAATTAACAAAACAAATATAAAGGATATTTCAGAAATAAAATACCCTATGTTGATATTAATGCAATATTAAACTTTATTTACGAAACCGGTGTAAATAACTAGTCAAGTTATATTAATAAAGATTCATATATTGATTAAACCGATTAAACATTTAATTTAGAAAAACTAAACTATATGAACAATCTAAAGGAAACTTTGTAATTCGAGTAGATCATATTATTATTAAAAACATTATGGTATTGGCATTAATCAAATTAATATTTATTATAAAAGCCGATGTAAAAGCCTAATCAAATTTTAATTAGAAAAGATTAATTAACTATTAAACAAATTAACATTTGGCTTACGAAAACCGAGATAAAGATCTAATTAACTTTTATGTACAAAAACATGTGATAGAAACATTAATCAAATTAAATTTGATTATGAAAAACGGTGTATAGATCTATATAGCTTTTATTTAGAAAAGGCATGTTTGATAAGTATTAACAAAATTAATATTAAATTTATTTTCAGAAAACAAACATGATGAAAACACACCACTAATGCGTGCTTTATTTTATTATGAACCTACCGCAACTTGAACGGATAAAAACGGAGGTAAAACAAAGAAACTATGAGCAAAACAAGATGTAAGGGCCTAGACGCGATTAACCGTAGATAATAGGGGCTAGCAGACAAGATTCGCAAGACACAGGGAACAGTGCTCGCAAAAGATAAAAGGTCGGGGTTAGATTTGTAAAAGGGCGCTGGTTGGATCTGGATGCAAAGAATCTAATAGATGTAAGGGGTTATTTGGAAAACTTGCAAGACATAAAGAAAAACAGATTTATTACATGGTTCTCCAGGGGCTAATCCGCAAAACGACCTTATCTCTTCAACCTCCAACCTGGGATGGACAGGAGCTTCTCACGAACACGAATGTGCTCCTGATGCATCGAATCGGCAGGGCTACAGGCGACGAGGGACTTGGGTAAGACACAAAACGGAGAGAGTAGGTTGAGGGGATCGCAGGGGCGTGCTCACCATCGGTGGAGACGGACGGATGTGGCCGAATTTTGGGAACGTCGGCGCCGGTGGTCGAATCGGGTAAGCACGGGAGGCGATGCTCCGGTGGGTCTCTGGCCATGCGAACCGGTGGAACGGCTCCTGCTCGGCGTCCTGGAGGTCCTGGATAGCTCGACTTTGCTCGTCGACGTCCTGGCACGGCGAATCGGCGAGCGGTCGGCGGCGGTGCTCGGCCTCGGTTGTCTGGACGGCGGCGCATAGCGATGCAGGCGACGGGTGGCAGCGGAGGGAGCAGGGGACGCATGAGGAGGCTCGGGACCCGCCTTTTATAGGCCGGCGGAGGCGCTGCGGCTTGGCGCGCATGCCAAGGAGGCGGCGGCGGCGCCCTGCCGTGGAGGCCACGGCCTCGCGGCCCGTGCTCGATGGGTCTCGTGCGGGCCCGAGGCCGGCCGCAGCGGCCGGGCGGATGGGTCGGGCAGCCGGGCTCGGCCCAGTAGGATAGGTTATGTTTTTTTTTCGAAATATTTTCCAGTGCAAACACAATTCGGGAAATTTCAGAAATTGCTTTCAAGGCACGAAAAATACTCCGAAAATTCCAAAAAATATAGGAAAATTCCCAGAGGCTCATTGGGACATGAACAATCCAAATAAAGTATTTGGAGCTCATGAAAAAGATTTTAGAGCCTTCTAATAAATAGAAATAGCTCAAGGAAAATGAGAATAAATTCCAGAAAAGTCCGGAAAATTCTCGGAAGGATTTGGACAGCTCCTAATCACACTTTTGAAACCTTTTGCACTCAAGAAGCACCAAGATGCATCGACATGAATGCAACACTCACATCGAACCAATTTTTTTTTATTCAGAAAATCAAATAATGATTTTTTTCCTATACTAGATTTCCTGTGAACAAAATAAATGTTGAGAAATTTTTTAAAATTATGAGAAAACTCTTGTTTAATTATTCTTTCTATTCACATCCTGAAATTGGGGAATTTCAGGGTGTGGCAGCTTCACTCGAGGATGCTAGGACTAGAGTGGCTGAGCTAGAAACACAGGTTCATGATAGCAAGCTTGAAATTGATTCCCTTAAGGCTAGCCATGTTGTTTCTGATGAGGTTGATTGTGCTGATTGCTCTATTTTCCTTGCTGATCTTGCCTTGTTCAAGGAAAAACATGCCTCCAAATGTGAGGAACTAGATGTGCTTAGGCTTGAAGTGGCCGAGCTTAAATCTAGATCTGCTTTGCTAGGTGCTTGCACTTCTTGCCCTGTCTTGCATGCTAAAATTGATGAGATGCATGTTTACACTGCTTCCCTTGAGGCTAAGCTGAAAGAACCAATTCCTACATCTTGCTCTACATGTGAAATGCATGCTTTGAATAATTTGGAACCACATTATGTTGATCGCTTGCAGGATGAGAATGATGAGCTGAGAAAGTTGATGGGTTGGTTGTCTGGTCATGAGCCTCAATTGAGGATATTGATCGAGACATTCAAGAGGCAGGATGGTGAGGGACTTGGGGCAAACAAGGTTGGTGAGGGACGTGGAGAGAATACCCCAGAGCCATCAAAAACCCACCACAAAAATGATTTCCCTCCCAAACCTAACCATCTTAGGAACCGACTAGACACAACCCCAGCTCCACCCGTGTTTCCCCCACAAACAAATGATTTCCAAAAGCCTATCAAGTTTGTGAGCACTTCGGGGAAAGTGTTCTCTGGGAAAGAGAGTGAGAAGGCTAGTGAGGCGAAACTCGTGGAGAAGTCGAGTGGAGAGAAACCAAGTGAGCAGCGCCAACCCAAGCCTAAACCGAAGCTTGTGAGGTTTCATTGTGGCTATTGTGGGAGAGATGGCCATAAGGATGAGTTTTGCTTCAAGAGGAAGCGAGAGGAGAGAATGGTGAAGTAGTGGGCTAACAAGGACAAGTACCACCCTTCTGATGGTGTACTTGAGCCTCGTGTGCAGATGCCCAGGGCCAAGGCAAGTGTGAGAACAGTTCCAACTTGGGGAGAGAGAAAGGCTGGGAGGTGCTGCTGGCCGGGCTACACCGGTCAGACCGGTGAGGGGAACCGGTCAGACCGGTGCAGGCCTGGACAGGCAGCGGTTTGGGTTTCGTGCTCGTACAGGTGCAAGGTTTGGTTATGGAGGTCGTGGTTCTGGTGGTTGGGCTGGAGAGTTTGCCGGAGGTCAGTTTGCTAGGAGTTCTCCTCCTCGTGCTCAATACGTGGATGGGAGCATCCATAGCTTTGAGATGGAGAGGAGGAACCGTCAACGGGCCTTCTTTCGTGGTTTTGGTCCTCCTCCAGGTAGGGAGGGTTGGTTCCCTCATGGTGGTTACTGTGGTGGTGTTCGTGGAGGTAGCTTTGGTAGGAAAGATGGTTTGGTTTGTGCTAACCCCACTTTCGAGCAAATGGCTCGGCACTGGCTTTACTCTTTTGGTATTAACCCCATGCTGAGTCGTTTGTTCGCTCACGTGCTCGTTTTTGAATTTCAGGTGGGAGACTTGAAGAACATTTGGTTGATTGACTCTGGTTGCTCGAGGCATATGATCGGAGACAAGGGGTGGTTCTCAAGTCTCGCCCCGGTGGTGACAAGGAGGTACATCACTTTTGGGGACAATGGGCGTGGGCGTGTGCTTTCAGAAGGTGAGATTAAGGTGAGTGACAAGATCAATCTGAGGCGTGTTGCTCTTGTTCAATCGCTTGGATACAATTTGCTTTCTGTGTCCCAGCTGTTGGATGAGGGTTTTGAGGTGTTGTTTCGGCTTGGTGGTTCTCGGATTTTGGATTCTCGAGGGGACCTTGTCTGTATGGTCTTTCCCGAGGGTCAGGTGTTTCGTGCTGATTTTTCTCAGTCTTCTAGTGTGGAGCCTTGTTTCTTGGCTGGTTCTTCGAGTGAGTTGTGGAAGTGGCATAGGAAGTTGGGTCACTTGAGCTTCGACCTTTTGTCTCGCTTGAGTAAACTCAATTTGGTCCGAGGATTGCCACGGTTGAAGCTTGAGAAAGAGTTGGTTTGTGCGCTATGTAGGCATGCCAAGATGGTAGCCTCTTCTCACCCGCCTCTCACCGATGTGATGACTGAGCGTCCATGCGAGCTGCTCCATATGGACCTTGTTGGCCCAGCTCGTGTGCGATCTGCGGGTGGGAAGTGGTATGTCCTTGTTGTAGTGGATGACTATTCTCGGTATGCATGGGTGTTCTTTCTCGAGGATAAGGGGGAGACGTTTGCTTTTGTTCGAGATCTTTTCTTGAGGTTGAGGAACGAGAGGCACGGAGATGCCATACGAGCAATCCGCAGTGACAATGGCTCAGAATTCAGAAACTCTCGTTTTGAAACCTTTTGCCATGACTTGGGTCTTGAACACCAGTTTTCGAGTCCGTATACGCCTCCCCAGAATGGTGTTGTGGAAAGGAAGAACATGACCTTGTGTGAGATGGCTCGGACGATGCTTGATGAGCATAGGACTCCGAGAAGGTTCTGGGCTGAGGCGGTGAACACCGCGTGCTATGTGTCGAACGAGATCTACCTCAGAGTGCATAAGAAGAAAACCTGCTACGAGTTGATGCACGGTCGCACACCCAAGGTGAGTCACTTCCATGTCATTGGTTGCATGTGTTTTATTCTGAAGAAAGGGAAGAAGCTGGATAAGTTTGAGGCTAGGTCTGTCGATGGTGTTTTCTTTGGTTATGCATCTCATTCTAGAGCATATCATGTGCTCAATCTTGAAACTAACCAAATCGTGGAGACTTGCGAGGTAACCTTCGACGAGACACAACCACATAGTCAGCTTGTCTTTGAGTGTGCAGGTGATGATGAGCTTGGCGAGGAGATCTTTCAGGAGGATGAGCATGAACATGGAGACGATGAACATGGCGGTGTGGTGCCCCCGGCTGAACATGTACATACTACTTCGACTACGGTTGTGGACGGCCCCTTTCCTACACCTACGACGACGAATCAAGATCGAGGTGAAGCTACAATTGAGGGGGAGGTGGCATCAAGGCGAGAACCTCCCCGACGAGTACAAGTGGATCACCCAGCTTCAAGGATCATCGGCGACATGAATGAACGCACTACACGGTCGAGGGTTCGAAACAATTCTCATTTCACTCATGCTGCATTTGTTGCCACCTTTGAGCCCAAAGACATTGGACACACACTATCTGATCACTGTTGACGGTGTAAAACCGTTCTCAAGTTCACCGCAAGCCTACGGGTGACTTGGTGCCTTTTTCACCAAGGAGGGTTCTCCCTAGATTTGTCAATCCAAGGATCGGAAGCAAACCACCAAGGTTCTCTACCTAACCTACCGGTCTAACCCTATGTGAAGCATTGATTGCATAAAGGTAACATACAAACACGAAGGGATGTATGGATCACATCCACCTAGCCATAAAGGTAAGCAAACCAAAGGTAAACCTAGCCTATTGTCTTCTCATTGCCGTTCCGGCCTATGTGATAAACCAATCTAAACCTATACTATGATAAGGATTACACTCGATATGGAGTAACCCGATATGGAGTGGTCCGATGCACGTTCACTCGCCGCTTTCTCCTCTCTCGTATTGTCACTACGCGAGGATATTCATCACCGAGCAACAACCTAGGTCCGTGCACTACTATGGTGTATCCGCAAGACAAGACTAATCACCATGATTCGATCTAGTCCTACTAAAGGCATATGGTAGCTACACATATGAATAAGCATAACTCGTAGTAGATCAAAGTATGACAAGACATGATTACATCACCGAATGTTGAAGGTACAAACGACTTGACGAATTCAAGTCGCGGCTCCGAAACTCCACCATGGCTTCACCACGCAGGGCCAACCATGGCGGCTAGAGCATGGCCTAAGCCATCTCCTAGGCAACTCGAGGACTCCCGGCGGCCGTCGGCTTACTCACGGTGCTTCTCCTTCGTCTCGGCGGCTCTCTGATGATTGGATGGATGTGGCGGCCGGCGGAGGCAGAGACAATTTATAGACAAGCACCTAGGGCAAAAGGGAGCGTGAACGGAGCCTGGAGTGGGCTGGGCCGGCCGGCCCAGGCCGGCCGGCCCAGGCCCTTTTTGGCCCGGTTCGGCCCCGGTTTCCTCCGCGGTTGCATCTCGCGTGATCCCTTATTTGTGTGCACTTGCATGTGGGCCTTTGATGTCGTTTCCTTCACGGTTTAGGCTTGAATCCTTGTCATGCAAGCTTCGTTGTTTTCTAGTTGAGTCCCTGAAGACTTGCACGTTGACGCTTCGGTCCTCGGGTCATTTGGAGTCATGTTCATCGCGTGTCTTGACTTGTGACGGGCTTTATGATATTCTCTTGAAGTGCTTGATGAACTTATCCCGAAAGTCTCCTCTTTAACGTTAATTTCCTGCGTAAACAACAAACTCCAAAATCGACATGCAAGTGTGAACTTGTTACATCATTAGTATGCCTAGTGGCGGGTTAGTTGCAAATCATAATCGAACCAATGTATAACAAGTACTCTAGGTTGACGGAAATTCACCGTCAACATCTCCCCCATGCTTAAACCTTGCTCGTCCTCGAGTAATTTTTCAATGGATATCAGCATTGCCTTTCATTGTTCATACCCTGCACTTGATCACACATGAGAAAGCATAATGCTCTCCAAGTTTATATTTGTTAAAATTCCATAATGTAACTAGCTTTCATCTCTATGGAGGGTAGACATAATTTAAGCTCTTTCCACAAGTAATCAATCATGCTCCACAAAATTCGAATATGTCTTAGAAACTTTTAAAGTGAAGAACGAGGTGAATAAAAGAGCTAAACCAAGTACAAAAATTTAAACCTTCTTGCATCTTGCTCACGAACTCTCTCATCTCACAACACTTTCAAGCCTACTTGATCTATATCCTTTCCCTCTCATGTTTGTTGGCGGAAGGGTTTTATTTGGAGCTCATAGGAAAGTTTTTATCCTACCAAGATGCTAAAGTTGAGACTATTATCAAAACAAGGCAAGCTTCTCATGGACTTATCATGACTCGTCAAAAAGGTCATTGGAAAAAAATGTTCACAAGAAGGGGGAAGAGAAAGAACTCACACTTTTAGATAGGTGGACATGTGCAATTGGCAAAGAATGATCCCGAGGCCCCAACGAAGTCCTCGTTATCGGATTGCACATGGTTGGAAAAATGAGTATGGGTCTTGATCTTGAAGTCCTTGGAAAATCCTTAAGCAACTAGAGAACCGGGGGAGATTATCATTACTCTATTTTTTCCTTTTTCTTTTTCTTATTTTCCTCCTTTTTTCCTTCTTTTTTCTTTTGACATGTGAGGTACTTTGATTTTTTTGTTTCGTCCTCTTATCTTATTCATTTTTTTATTTCTTTTGTTGCTAGCCTCGTCATGCATATCTCCATCTTTCGTCTTTTATCTCCTCTAGAACTCTAATTTGCATAGTACCTACCTCCTCCCCCATGCTTAGACGTTTGCTCATCCCCGAGCAAAGAGGAAATGGTGTTAAGGTAGGTATCGGATGTCTTGATGATAGGGAACTTGAATCCTCCCTTTGAAGCACCTTCTTGTGATGTGTCGTCTCCATACTCAAGTGATAGGTAGGTAGGTCAAGGAGGTTAACACAAAAGATGATGTTGGTTTAAAGGGTGGATATCCGGCGAGATTTGCAAAGCTTCCGATGTGGGAGCTCACAATGCACGGATAGAATAGGCTAGCAAAAGATAAATTACACAAAAAATAGAATGACCAGCTTCTTAGTCAATAGCCAAAGAATCGAGCCTTGAATCAATTCACCCAACAATAACTCTTGTAATCTATGGTTGCACTCAATATAAGGCTTTGGATAGGTAGAGCAAAATGCAAGAGGTATTAATGACAAGGTTAGCATGACTTTTAAAAGCAAAAAGTAATATGTTCTTCGACCCATCTAAAGTTGAGAGCATAAAAGAAACCATGGGTCTTTATTTTTATCATGACCTCCACAAAAGATTAATCTAGCATTTAATTAATTTCAGATTGGTATTAGAGAGAGCAATAGCTTAATCATACATAAACAAGCACAAAGTTTAAACAAAGTGGCAACGGTCATCATATATCAACGAGCAAGATCAAGCCAAAATTATTTCATCATGGTGAGCACAAGGTGATGACAATAAACAAAAACTAAAACTAGGTTGTACTCCTAGAAGCCATGCTATTTAATGAGAGAGACATACAAAAGTTGCATCTAAGGTTGTTGAAGGCATATACAAATATACAAGCATTTAGAAAGACAAGGACAAAGAGAGGATTGAGGAATTGTTACCGTCCTTTGATGTTCGTGATGTAGCGCACCCTCCCCCATGCTTAAGCATTGTGCCAAGCATGGAAGAAAGAAGATCGGCATCCATAGCAACCGTGATCCTTGAACTCCATGCGGTCTTCTTTCGTCCACCAAGTCTTCCCCCATGCTTAGCATGTTGCTAGGCACGGAAGATGATGAACCATCTTAAAATTCTTGAAGTCCCACCGCCATGCGTGGAGATCATCATCACATTGTTGCCTTTGTTCATCCTTCAATATCCGCCCTTTGCCACGAGCCTTGCTCCCAAATGTTTCTCATCTCATCTTCTCCTCCTTCCATGTTGTCCCTTACCGCTGGTTCATCTTCCACGAGTTTTTCTTCTACTTCCAAAACTGAGTATGCACTTAATAATAGCTCCATTGCAAAGTGCTTGAAATTATCTTTCCAATGAGTGGTCATTCATCCCGATCGGACTCCGAACAAGAGATTTACGCCCTTTTTACTTTGTTGGTGCAAGCTGTCCCAGGCTGATTTCAGAATGTGTGACGCCCAAAGATTTGGTTGTAACTTCTTGCACAGGTCTCCTAAAATGTTGATTCTTGATGTATTGGAAAGTAGACTTAATGGAGCACTTGAATATCTGATTTTCCCTTTTGTACATCTCTAAACATGTGCTTAATCTTGATGAAAACAGCAGTGCTCCCTTCGGGATTTTGGAGGTGTTGATGATCTTGATTTCAGCTTTTATCACGAACTCATGGGAGTGATTCATCATGCCTGCAAAATAACTATAATGCACAAAGTACCCCTGATGTGACGGTCGGGAATACTCACCCTATGCCAACAAACTAGGACATCCCTATGATCTTCACTTGTGGCATAGTTAATCTAGTGAAAATCCTAATGGGTGTACGTGAGTGCAAGTGTGTATGCAAATGAAAGGATGATATAAAAACAAAACAATGTTTACACCAAATTCTAAGCTGCATGCTTACAAAGTGGTTGCCAAACTTTCTATTCCCATAACGATTTGTTAACCAAGGTCAAAACACCATGTTCATCCCAAGATCAATAATTCTTTATGGTGCAAGAAAAGTATGGCGCATTGCTAAGTTTATAAACCAACTAATGCAACATGATAGCTCAGGATATAAGACTAAATGATGGTGGTCTCCAATCATGTATAAACACGATGTTTACACAAGATTACAAAAATGCCCATATCGTCATATGAAGCATTAACATAGGTACGAAAGCATTCATCATAAAGCTTCACAAGATCCCAAGCTAACATAAAGTGGATGAAAGAGATGGATGCAAAATGAAAATGCAAGATGTTAGCACAAGCAAACATTAGCAAGGTTTTAAAAACACTTTCGATGTGGTCTATAGGAAGCAAAGGACAAAGCTTAATCTCACACTTCATACAAAGTAAGCATTGTCAACAAGGAAGTCACCCATCGAAAAGAACAATCAACCAAACTAACAAGGTTTAAGGATAGGTTATAGGTATTGTATTTGGCTCAAACAAGGATTTTGAAGAGAGGAAGTCAAGTGTAGAAATTCTAACTAAGGTGGCGCTACGACTCATTTAAAGAAAAACTAACCTATGGTTTTAGGATGGCTAAAGGTGTGAAAGGTTTTCCTAAGGATTTTATGGGGAGGCTAGTCAAAGTTTTTAGTTAGAAGAGAGGAAAGAGATAGACTTGTTCAACCCAGACACGGTCAACACAATCAATCCTACCTCTATTGGCTATGGTTTTTGGTGGGAGTTATAGGAAGGCTTAGGTTGGTTGGACGAAAAGTTAGATCAAATCAAACATGCAATGCAACATAACATGGATGAACAAAACAACATGATATGGAGGTTGTCTAAAGCAAAAACAAAAGTTAGCCTAAATTAACTAGCAACAAGTTTAGAATCAAAGGATGGTTCCAACTTCATATATCTCTCTAAAAAGACACAAAAGAAAAAGACTCTAAACTCTAATAGGCACACAAAAAGGTCTACAAGTTTTCCAAGATCAAATAACAAAGCGCTCCCTCAATAGCAATTAGATCATACAACATGGTGTTGTGGTTTTTTTAATTAGAGCAATGTTAAAATGTTACTTGATGGTTCGATTAAAGAGCACAATGTAGACAATCATGTATATATATAAATAAAAACCGGGTTGCCTCCCGCAAAGCGCTTCATTTGAAGTCATAGAGCTCGACTTTCTCACATACCTTCTTATTGTTGCGGAGCCATGATACTTCATGCAAGATTTGAAGGTGTTCATGCAGCCTTGATCCACTCTCCATGCTTGACACAATCACTTATGCTCGATGAGAAGCTTGACCAATCATCTCATTGCATCATCATCATCACCTTCTCCATCGCACTTTATCGCTGCCTCTTCTTTCACAAATTTTCCTCTCTGTCCAGATCAGACCATGTAGAGAACAATAGCTTCCATGCGTGGTGCATGAAATTGTCTTTCCATCAAGTATTTATTCACCCCCAACAGACTTCGATCGAGTGAGTTATGCCCGTTCTACTCCGGCGCTGCAATCTGTCCAAAGCTGATTCCAGACTGCACATCGCTCAATGTTTTTGCCATATCTCCTTGTACGGGTCTTCAAATTCATCGATCTTGGATGCGTTGGAACCAACACTTGATGGAGCTTCTGATTTTCAACTTTTTCTTCCTTGAACATGTCTGACCAGGTCCTCAAAATTGATGAAAACAGCGACGTTCGTTTTTGTGGTTGGGTGACGGTGATGCACGGGTTTGCAATTCCTTTGGGCATGAATTCTCTCATATTAATTTAAATTTAATGCCCTGCATGGTTAGTGAAACTTGTGATTTCTCCCATAATTTGCTCTTTTAAGGTCACCAGCTTGACCGAGCACAAAGCAATTCCAAGATTTACAAATCATATTGCAAACAAACGCATCCGTAACCACAATTTATGACAAAGTAAGTTTTGATTAATTATAGCATAAGTTTCTTGCTCAGCACTAAGCTCTCATTAGGCAAAGGTTCATAAGGCATGTAACAAATTTTAAGCACAACAAAGCCTCTTTATCACTCTCAAGAAGTTCTAGCCTATCATGATTATCATATGAACAAGGCATAGAATTGAATCCACCTCACTATTGGATATGAATCATAGATATATCAAAGGAATAATATCAGCTCCAAAAGTGTCTTGAGAGGTTAATTTGTACCTTGGCCTTCGAGCTTTTCATCGTGAGTGGTCTCTCGGAGTTGAAAGCAAACAATCTTCAATGATCGGTGGCTTGTATCGTCTTTTCGCAATTCCTTCGTTCGTGCCACACATCATCAAGGTTGCCTTGTATGGACTCACTCTTCTTATTCATTTGTGGGACTTCACATATGTCTCAAATATCTTCATGTAACTCCATGATCCTTCATGTGAGAGCCCGGAGTATCCGCGCCATTAGATGCCATCATTTGTGTGTAATCCATCGTGATTTGCTTCTAACATCTCCTAGCGTCGGATGCTGCCAACTTGTGCCTTCTTTTGCCAATGCTCTTGGGGGCTTTGTTTTGTTCCAAACTTCTGAATTTCATCTCGTGTGGTCCAATGGAAGCGTTGCCCAAGCTTCTCTTTGTTGTCGTCGTCCTCATCTCCACTATCTTGTTCTCATCATGTTGCTGCTGCCTAGTTTTTGTGGATTTTTCCCTATGTACATAACAGAACATATACCGAAATATTGTTCTATTGAAAACTTTATAAAATTACTTTTCCAACGGGTACTCATTCATCTTAATTGGAGCCCAAATGAGGGAGCTATGGCCGTTTTGTTTCTGCTCTTGCATGCTGTCCAGAAAATTTCAGAACGCGCAACCTTCGGTAATTCGGCCATACCCGCTTGTAGGAACCTCCGATTGACTTGATTCTTAATTCGTTGGAAGCGTAACTTCATGGGGCTTCTAAATATCCAAAGATATACTGTTGTTCTCCCTTGAGGTTGTGCAGATATTGATGCGAACAGAAACTCTTGTGAATTGATCCGAATATGTTGACGACCTTGATCTTGTGGTCTTCGGGCGTTACATCGCGTCTCCTTTGGCTTTAAGTCCTCGCCATTGCCGGACCAGCGAGTAGCATGACGGCAATGGTGTGTCTTCTTCATGATTTTGCTTTAGCCAAAGTGACGGGTGCTTCTTTCATGATTGCTTCCAACACTTATTGCTTGGACAAACAAACCTCCACGAAACATTAGTCTTACAACATTAATTGACACATTGACATACCTTGTTCAACATCACTCGTGTAGGTTGTACACTCAATAGCGGATGATGGGACACTAACAAAAGTTAGCACCTACCACTAAAGAGTAAATCTTGATGTAGTCATCATCTTGTCGGAGTGGATGTGAACTTCCCGAACGTCTTGTGTCTAGCTTTTCACCTACTTTCAAGGACACAAGCAAGAAAGCAAGCATATATGCAATAATAAAAATTAGGATTAGTTAAAAGAAAGATAGATCACCTTAGGGTTCGAGTTGCCGATCCCCGGCAGCGACGCCAGAAAAAGGGGCTCGTTGACGGTGTAAAACCGTTCTCAAGTTCACCGCAAGCCTACGGGTGACTTGGCGCCTTTTTCACCAAGGAGGGTTCTCCCTAGATTTGTCAATCCAAGGATCGGAAGCAAACCACCAAGGTTCTCTATCTAACCTACCGGTCTAACCTTATGTGAAGCATTGATTGCATAAAGATAACATACAAACACGAAGGGATGTATGGATCACATCCACCTAGCCATAAAGGTAAGCAAAGCAAAGGTAAACCTAGCCTATCGTCTTCTCATTGCCGTTCCGGCCTATGTGATAAACTAATCTAAACCTATACTATGATAAGGATTACAATCGATATGGAGTAACCCGATATGGAGTGGTCCGATGCACGTTCACTCGCCGCTTTCTCCTCTCTCGTACTGTCACTACGCGAGGATATTCATCACCGAGCAACAACCTAGGTCCGTGCACTACTACGGTGTATCCGCAAGACAAGACTAATCACCATGATTCGATCTAGTCCTACTAAAGGCATATGGTAGCTACACATATGAATAAGCATAACTCGTAGTAGATCAAAGTATGACAAGACATGATTACATCATCGAATGTTGAAGGTACAAACGACTTGACGAATTCAAGTTGCGGCTCCGAAACTCCACCATGGCTTCACCACGCAGGACCAACCATGGCGGCTAGGGCATGGGCTAAGCCATCTCCTAGGCAACTCGAGGACTCCCAGCGGCCGTCGGCTTACTCCCGGTGCTTCTCCTTCGTCTCGGCAGCTCTCTGATGATTGGATGGATGTGGCGGCCGGTGGAGGCAGAGACAATTTATAGACAAGCACCTAGGGCAAAAGGGAGCGCGAACGGGGCCCAGAGTGGGCTGCGCCGGTCGGCCCAGGCCGGCCGGCCCAGGCCCTTTTCGGCCCGGTTCGGTCCCGGTTTCCTCCCCGGTTGCATCTCGCGTGATCCCTTATTTGTGTGCACTTGCATGTGGGCCTTTGACGTCGTTTCCTTCACGGTTTAGGCTTGAATCCTTGTCATGCAAGCTTCGCTGTTTTCTGGTTGAGTCCCTGAAGACTTGCACGTTGACGCTTCGGTCCTCGGGTCATTTGGAGTCATGTTCATCGCGTGTCTTGACTTGTGACGGGCTTTATGATCTTCTCTTGAAGTGCTTGATGAACTTATCCCGAAAGTCTCCTCTTTAACGTTAATTTCCTGCGTAAACAACAAACTCCAAAATCGACATGCAAGTGTGAACTTGTTACATCATTAGTATGCCTTGTGGCGGGTTAGTTGCAAATCATAATCGAAACCAATGTATAACTAGTACTCTAGGTTGACGGAAATTCACCGTCAACAATCACAATTGGGTTAATTCGATGCACGAGGAGTTGGAGAAATTTGAGAGGACTCAGGTTTAGGAATTGCTTGATCCTCTCCCAGGGTGTAAGCCGATTGGTTCAAAGTGGGTGTAGAAGGACAAAGAGGGAGAGAAAGGTGAAGTGGTGAGAAACAAGTCGAGGCTTGTTGCTCAGGGGTTCAGTCAGAAGGAGGGGATCGACTACAAGGAGACCTTTGCTCCCGTAGCCCGTTTGGAGGCGATAAGGATCCTTCTAGCCTTTTCCGTGCCTAAATGGTTCAAGTTGCACCAAATGGATGTGAAGAGTGCTTTTCTGAAAGGTGTATTGGAGGAAGAAGTGTATGTGAGGCAACCACCGGGGTTTGAGAGTGAGAAGTACCCCCACCGGGTGTACAAGTTGAGGAAGGCGCTTTATGGGTTGAAGCAGGCGCCTAGAGTTTGGTATGGTAGGTTGAGGGGGTTCTTGTTTGAGAGAAGTTTTGAGATGGGGAAGGTCGATCAGACCTTGTTTCTACTTAGGCAGGGCAGAGATATCCTGATTGTGTAGGTGTACGTGGATGATATTGTCTTTGGTGGCTCGTCTAACTCTCTTGTTGCAAGGTTTGCAGAGGATATGAGCAGAAAATTTGAGATGAGCATGATGGACGAGTTGCAGTTCTTCCTCGGGCTACAAATCAAGCAATCAAAGGAAGGAACATTTGTGCACCAAGCTAAGTACACCAAGGACATTGTGCGGAAGTTCAAGATGGAGGACTCCAAGGCTATGGCGACGCCGATGAGTACGACTACAACTCTTGATGTGGACGAGGAAGGTGAACACATGGACCAGAAGGAGTACCGAAGCATGATCGGGTCAATCCTCTACTTGACGACGAAGAGGTCGGACATCCAGTTCTCGGTATGTCTGTGCGCTCATTTTCAAGCGTCTCAGAGGACTTCACATCGGCAAGCGGTGAAGCGAATTTTCAGGTACTTGCGTCACACTCCCGACTTCGGCCTTTGGTACTCCGCGTCCTCTTCTTTGGCGCTTCATGGTTTTTCGGATGCGGATTTTGCCGGGTGTCGGTTGGATAGGAAGTCCACTTCTGGGACTTGCCAGTTTTTGGGATCTTCTTTGGTGTCTTGGTCTTCCCGCAAACAGTCGAGTGTTGCTCAATCCAATACCGAGGCAGAGTACGTTGCCGCTGCTAGTTGTTGCTCTCAGCTCCTTTGGATCACATACACCATGAGTGACTTTGGTGAGGAGTATACCCATGTCCCACTTCAACGTGATAGCACCAGTGCCATAGTCGTTGCAAAGAACCCAGTGCTCCATTCCAAAACCAAGCACATAGAAGTGAGGTATCATTTTCTGAGAGACAACGTAGAGAAAGGAAAGATAGTTTTGATCCATGTACCCACACATGACCAGCTAACCGATATTTTCACCAAACCCCTAGATCAAGCAACTTTCACTCGTTTGCAGGGGGAGCTTGGTGTGTGTTTGATTTCTTGAGTTGAGTGTGTGGGAGCTCCTTTGTAGCATATGTATAGTTTCCTTTGTGCATTTTTGCATTTGGCATGGCATATGTAACATGATGTATAGGCATCCTTGTATCTTAGATTGCATGCATTTTGTATCATATGCATTGGATAGGAAAAGCTTCTCCTATATACATTGTTCACCATGAAATGTTATTTATGTCTTTGTGAGCTTGTTTGGTATGCTATGATTAGTTTGTCTTAGCTCTTGATGATCTTGGTTTATAATCCATGGTTGATGGCTATATTTTTTAAAATTGTCACATGTATGCTCTCTCTCATGTGTAAATGCCTTTATATGATCTAGACATGTTTTAGTGGCTTGGTTATGCTTAATTTGTGGTTGGATAGCTAGTTTATTGATCATATGGGGCCAAAGGCTCATTTGCCATCATGAATGTTTAGCCCTCTTGTTTTATCTTGTGGAGGGGCATAAGTTCCTTTTTGTCGCAAAGACATTTCATGTACCAAATATGAATCTGAAAATGAAATGTAAAATGCTTGGAAAATGTGCTCCCTTGTCATATGTGCTGAATTTAATTTGCTTTGGGTGCTAAACCATTTCATGATGCCTACCAATGAGTAGTCTCATACATAGAAGTAGGCACATGGCTCGGTGGCTTTGACATGACATGAGGTGCTTGTGGGTGTTTGTGATGGTCTTATGATTAGAATGGTTGTCCTAGCATGAAGTTTGTGTCGCTTTGCCATTTTGATATGTTTTGATCATGTTTAGGACTTTGCTCATGAGAGGCAAATTTTTCGCAAAATTGCCCAAATCCATCTTAGCTTCGTCCAATGGTTGTGGAACTTGATGATCTTGGAGCTGATGTCAATACGAAGCTATAGAGTATCTAACTTGCTAATTTGGACATGTGTAGCATCCTATGTTGAATTTTGTCTATTTGAGAAGCTCTAGGTTGAAAGTTTTGCATTTTTGGCTTGATTCATGCATTGTCAACAAGGGGAGAAGTTTGAGCGTGAAATGGCTTGCTGGATGCATTTAGAAGGTTTTCAGGTGGTTGTGAGCCATTTCTGGGCTCTGGTGTGCAATGGTCTGACCGGTCGAGGTCACCGGTCTGACCGGTCAGAGTGCTGGCCCTGTTCACATGTTGCACACCGATCTGACCAGTGGTTTTGACCGGTCTGACCGGTCAGAGCTGAGTTGTTGCAGCTGTCCTATTTTCAGGTGGTGCTTTGCATGCATTCGTCCAGGGGGAGTTGCATTGGTTCAGGGGGAGCTTGCATGTGCGCAGGGGGAGCTCTTTGTGGTTGTTCGAGCTTTGGTTTGGTGGTTTGCGCTCTTTGCTTTAGCTTTGTTTTGTCTCAGATGTGTCGAGCCGTTGCCCTTGCCAAAGGGGTCCGAGACTTGTCTTCTTCAAGTGATCTTGCTCTTTGCCTTTGTTTGGTTTTTGATCGCTTGTTGGAGTTTCTTTTTGTTCGTTTATTTTCCTTTTCTTTTCTCTCTTATTACTTTATGTGGGTGTTGTCAATGCACTCATCAAGGGGGAGATTGAGGACCATGTGTGGTTCGAGGACCGGTGGATGGTCGCTTCCTTATGTGATGAGTGATTGACAACGTTGTGTGGACTGATTCTTGGCTAAGTATTGCAGGTGCAGGTTGCAGCTTGACTGGTGTTGGTGCAGGTGAAGAACAAGCGCGAAAGGTCGTCGCCGGTGAGGCCTCCAGGTGTGGAGAAGACAAGTAGGCTTCGTTCGAGGGACCCGGTGGCCAGCGGGGTCAAGTGCGGGCCGCATGGTGGCATGAACAGCAAGATGAAGTCATGGACGGTTTCTTGGTTGAGCCTCAAAACCAAGGTCGAGCCGGGACTACGTGGGAGCCGAGTCATGAGTGGCGATTGGCGGAGGATACACCGAGTTCGCGGGGTTTCCAGTGGTTCACCAGAAAACCACTGGGTTCCTTGGTTGATCCACAAAGCCAAGACCGAAGAATCAAAGATGGTGCTGCAGCAGTGCCACAGTGATGACAAAGATTTCCGATTTTGCCCTCGAGGGGCATGTATCCCTAATTAGCTAGTAACGGTAGTTTAGACTTTCGGTTGCCTCCATATAACCCATGAGGTGAGAGGATGGCAGCCATCTCTTGGAACCCTAGTTCATTTGCTTTCCTATTTTCCCTTCCTATTTTCTTAGGATTTCCATAGGACTAGCTTGAGAGCTTCATGGTGAGATCTTGTGAGAGGGTTGGAAGATCGGGCGGCAAGCTAGACCTTGTATGAACCTTCTTGGTATGTATAGATGATTCGGCGTGGTTCCTCAAGGCCTTGTTGTGTCGTTCCCGGTTGTTCTTGGTGGTGATTTTCGGAACCTCTCTTGGTGTTTTTCTTGGGGTGTTTTCAGGACCTTGCTCTTGGGGATTTGATGGGAGAAATTTGTGGGAACCATTCGTTGTTCTTTGGGTTGTGATTCCCCTCCCAAATCCGTGAGTTAAGGGGCTCAATTTTGAGATTTTCGGTGTTCTAGGGTTAGAGGAGTTCTTGGTGGGATTTCTTCGATTCCTCTTGATTTGGCAAGTTTTGGTGGACAAAATCGTGGCTATGGACTCCTCATGAGGTGTTGCTATTATCCCCAAAGTCTTGTTCAAGTCCGTGGAGCGATTCGGGAGATTGAGGTTTGGATTTGGAGGAGTTGACCCGCGGGTGCTGTTCATCCCGAGCTGCCCAGGCTACACCGGTCTGACTGGTGCTCCTAACCGGTCTGACCGGTGTGAGTCACTTGTGGGATTTGCCTCGGGTGAACTGCTTGACTCTGTAAGGAATCGGATGCCCATTATCCTAAGAGGGGGAGGGGGTGAATTAGGCAACTTAAAACCTTAACTTATGGATCACTAAATTTTACACAAAAGTAAACTAGAACATACTATCTATATGTGCAACTACGGTTGTTCTAGTGTGAAACTCCCATCCCAAA
Organism: Cenchrus americanus; assembly: GCA_947561735.1. Classification (NCBI taxonomy): domain Eukaryota; kingdom Viridiplantae; phylum Streptophyta; class Magnoliopsida; order Poales; family Poaceae; genus Cenchrus; species Cenchrus americanus. The sequence continues at coordinate 176,681,498 of OX387244.1, read as the reverse complement.
AGAAGGTTTGCAACCTATAGGCAATCCTAGCATGATACTACTCTAGGAAAGTAGAGGCAACCAAAGATTGCAATAGAGTAAATATGGAAATGTAAAGGCGATGAGAGGAAGCAAACTCTTGACACGCGATTTATCCCGTGGTATCGGTAGGCACTAAGCCACCCCTAGTCCACGTTGTTGAAGCACTCACACAAGAGTATTGCTTCCCGGCCACCAAGTCTCTCCCAAGAGCACCAACTTGACTTGCCACAAAGGCTAGTGTTGACGGATAAAACTCGTATCCACCTACGATCCGCAAGCGTACGGACCTACACCTTTTTCACCACGGGATTCCCAAGGTTCTTGTCAATCGGCAGAGCAAGGGGATTACTAGCGCTTAACCAAGTACTAATCTAGTTGACTAAGGAAACCTTTAAAGAGAGTATTAATCTAAAAGTAAAGACAATCTAACCTAAGTTAATCTAAGTTAAGTTGATCAAACAAATCTAGGGTTAAACTAGATGATAAAGGGGTGAACACAAGAGAGTGAGTAAGAAAGATAAGCGTTCCCTCCCTAGGATCTAGGATAACATGGTATGCATCTACTACACAAAAGCGGTAAACCAATCTACCGGGGGTTGTGACCACGGTTTTGCCCTTTCTTTCCTCTCGTACTGTCACTACGCGAAGGTATTCGTGACTAGACCTATGATGGACACGGTATGTTGATGGAATCTATGGGAGTAGCGGATATCATACACCCGAAAACACGGTGGCCTACCTTAATCATCAAAGCATCATCAACATGAAAACAATAGATTGAAACCACGAATCAGGTAGCGATCACATAGCATGTATCCATCTAATCCTAGGGATGAACGGAGACATTACCTCATCATCTTACACGGATTGAAGCACATAGGGGTGATGGAGACTCCGGAGAACGTCGTCAATGAAGATGGCGGCGATGGAGCTTGGGAACACCCCTAGGCCAGTGGCTTGGAGTCCTTCTCTTGCTTCCTTCTCTCCGCCGGCGTTGATCCTTGCGATGAGCTCATCTAACTCTCTCCCTCATCTCGCGGCGGCTGTTTTCTGGTGATTGGCGTCAGTAGGATGATTTGTTCGATGTGGCGGCCGACGGCGGCGGAGGCAATAAATAGACGAACACCTAGGGAAAAGGGGGGACCGAACCGACCCTGGAGTGGGCTGGGCCGGTCGGCCCGGCCGGCCGGCCCCGAGCCCACTTCGGCTCGGTTCGGCCCCGGTTTCCTCCCCGGTTGCTTCTCGTGTGATCCCTTATTCGTGTGCACTTGCATGTGGGCCTTTGACGTCGTTTCCTTCACGGTTAAGGCTTGAATCCTTGCTATGCAAGCTTCGCTGTTTTCTGGTTGAGTCCCTGAAGACTTGCACGTTGACGCTTCGGTCCTCGGGTCATTTGGAGTCATGTTCATCGCGTGTCTTGACTCTTGTCGGGCTTCATGATCTTCTTCCAAAGTGCTTGGTGAACTTAATCCCGAAAGTCTCCTCATTAGCGTAGATTTCCTGCGTAAACAACAAACTCCAAAATCGACATGCAAGTGTGAACTTGTTATATCATTAGAATGCCTAGTGGCGGGTTTGTTGCAAATCATAATCAAAACCAATGTATAACAAGTACTCTAGGTTGACGGAAATTCACCGTCAACATCTCCCCCATGCTTAAACCTTGCTCGTCCTCGAGTAAGTAATCCTTGCTTAAAAGGGAAATCAGCGTTGCCTTCCAATGTTATCCCTGCACTTAGTCATTCATGACGAGACAAATTACTCTCTCTTAAGAATTTATTTTTAAAGTTCAAGTTGTAACCGGCTTCTTTTTCATTATGGAAGATAGACTAACAATAAAGAACAAGCCACATTTAACACGATGCTCTCAAACTTAAGTGAACTTCAAACCATTACCTTGTCACATGGAAGATTTTCAAAAAGATGCATATCCAACATAAGTGAAAATCTCTTGCAAATGCTCATGGAACACTCATCTCATCAAGTCACTCAAGCCTATACTAGATTATTTTCAACCTACTCTACTCATATGTGATAGTGGAAGGCTTATGTGGAGCTTGGAAGGTTAAAAACAATCCTAGCAAAACATATATCCGAAATATTGTCAAATTAAGAGAGAGGTCTATTGGAATTACCGAGACTCGTCAAAAAGGCCATGGAAAATATATGTTGGAAAGAGAGAGGGATGAAACACACACATTTAGATAAGTGGACATGTGCAAGTGGAAAATGGATGATCCCGAGGCACGAGTGAAGTCCTCGTTATCGGATCGCACATGGTTGGAAGATTTGAGTCTGGATTTGTCATCAAGGCACTTGAGAACTTATGAAGCAAAAAGATCCGAGGAGCATCTTTATTATTATTTTTTACTTTTATTCTATTTCCTTCTCATTTTTCTCTCTTTCTCTCTTTCTCTTTTTTCTTTATTCTCCCTTTTTTCCTTACTTTTCTTTTCTTCTCATCATAATAATTTTTTTCTTCTTTCATTTTTTCTTCTTTTTTTCCTTTTCTTTTGTTTTGCTCCTCAAAACTTTTTGCAACATAATACTTACATAGCATTTGTGTCAGAGAATGACTCCTCCCCCATGCTTGAACGATGCTCGTCCTCGAGCATAAAAGAGAGGGGAAATGACTGCTAAAGTAAGTATAAATTCCATAATCTTGCGGAATATTTGAATCTCCATCGAGAATTTTACTCCATACTCAAATTGGGTTGTCGACAAGGAGGTGATCACAAAAAGATGTTTTTGGTTTAGGGTGGATGCCCAGCGAAGTTTGTGGAATTTTCTATGTGAAAACCCACAATGCATGGACAAAAAGGCTAGCATGAAAAGTTACACAAAGGAATGACCAGCTTCTTAGTCTCGAACCATAGAAATCAATCCTAATCCAACTCATCAAAACATATGTTTGCAATCTACGGGTTTTGTTATCATAAAACATATATGTATATGGCTTTGGTAGGTAGAACTTTGCAAGAGCATCACAAATATGTAGATAGCATAAAAGTTAAGTTTTTATAAAAACAACAAGTTATCCGGCTATCCATAAACTTAAATCAAAGAGCAAAGATATGTATGTGGGTCTAGAGCATAGTCATTTCACCTCCACAAATAAAAGAGCCAGTATTTAAATTAATTTCAGATCATATTATAGAGAGCAATTAGCCAAGACATGTATAACTTCATGTAGGTAAAACAAAGCGGCAACTTCCATCATCTTTCCGTAAGCATAGGCAATATAGAACATCGAGGTGAACACATGGTAATGCTTATCTATTGAAAGTAAAAAGAAACCTAGGTTGTCCTCCTAGTAGCCATGTTATTGTTTAAAGAGAAAAACAAAAGGTTGCACCTAGTTGATGTTTGAAGGCATACTTACAAGCATTTGTGTTTGGAAAAGAGAAGGTCCATGGAGATGTTACCATCCTTTGTAATTCTTCGTTGCCTTCTTCCGACATCTCCATGTATCGATGTGGCTTTTGATTTTGTCTTGATTTATTAATGCTCCTAAACTTCTGAATTTGATCTTGTATGCTTAATGGAGTCATTGGTCACCCTTCTCTTCAATGTTGTCATCACCATCTCCTCTTTCTTGTTCTCATCATCTCCTTGCTGTCTCTTTTTCATGGATTTCCCCTGTCCAGAACAGAACATATATCGAAATATAGCTCTATTGAAAAGTTTATGAAATTACCTTTCCAACGTGTGGTCATTCATCGAAAACGAAGTTCAAACAAATGAGCTATGTCCGTTTTACTTCAGCGCTGTGTGCTGTCCAAAACTGATTTCAGGACGTGTTGCACTCGGTGATTCGGGCATAACCGCTTGTAGGAACCTCCGATTATCTTGATTCTTGATTTGTTGGAATCGTAACTTCATGGGACTTCTAAATATCCAAAAATATCCAGTGTTTTTCCTTCGAGACCATGCAGAATTTTGATGAGATTGGTGGCTTCTTGCGCATTGATCCGGAGATGTTAACGATCTTTATCATTCTATCTTCTAGAGTGTCATGTTGCACTTCCGTGTTGAAGATTCAGGGTCTCCCCCATACTTAGAATTTTGCTAGTCATGAAAGAAGAAGACAAAGCACTTCTTAGCCATCCTTCAATTTCCTTGTAGTGAGAGTCTTTATCTTGCCTGTAAGACGTTTTAAACGCACATTCTACCCCCAAGGTGACGGTTGGGAGTAGATAGAATTGCCAACAATCCAACAATGTCTCCTAAGATTCTTAACTTGTGGCATAATTAGTCTAATGTGGAAAAAAAACCTAATGAGTGTACGTGGTGCAAGGTGTGTATGCACATGATAGGAAAGCATATAAACAAAGACAATGTTTTCACCTAGTTCTAAACACCATGTTTACAACTAGGTTGCCGGATTTCTCCATAGCCATAAAGGTTTATATATCTATGGTTAAAACACCATGTCTATCCCTAAATCAATAACTCTTATAGCACAAGAAAAATTAAGCGCAATGCAAAGCTTATAAACTAACCAAAGCAACATGAAAACATATGAAAAGCCAGCTAGGTTTATCGAACTTAACGATGATGGTCCGCAATCTTGTTTAAACACCACGTTGACACAAGATCACAAAAGGAAAACACCCATAGGTACCTATGAAGCATTAACATGGAAACTGAAGCATACATCATTAAGTATATAAAACAACCAAGCCAACTATGTGCAAAACATGTATACACAAAGAAACATCACATTGATAACAAAATGCAATGCATACAAATAAATATTATCATGAACATGATGGTGGTTCTAAAAAGGAAAACTGAACTTAGATTAATAACCACAAGTTGATCGTCATAAGATAGTGCCATTCTTTATTTTCTCTAAGAAAGTAGTAAAAATATAAAGAAACAGGTTGCCTCCCGAAAAGCGCTTCATTTAAAGTCATAGAGCTCGACTTTCTCACATACCTTCTTTTCGTTGCATAGCCATGGCCCTTCATGCAAGAAGAAAAGGTACCAATGCAGCTTTAATTTACTTCCCATGTTGTGCTTGATCACTTATAGAAGACTTGCCCAAAGCATCCTTTTGTTTCATCGTTATCTCCTTCTTTATCATCCTTTGGTGCTGCCTTCACTCCATGAATGTTTTTTAATGTCCAGAACAGAAAGTATACTCAAGCTCTATTCCATTGCATAGTGCACAACATTTCCTTTCCAACGAGTCTTCATTTCCCCAAAGACTCCGGACAAGAGAGTTACGTCCGTTTTACTTCGGCGATGAAATCTGTCCTGAAATTTCAGAACGCGCAACACTCAAATGTTTGCTCCGTAACTCCTCGCACGGGTCTTCAAACTTGTTGGTTCTTGATGCGTTGGAATGGTAACTTGATGGAGCTTCTGGATATCTCATTTTCTCCATTTGTACACCTCTGAACAAGCTCTCAAATTTATGAAGACAACAACATCCATTGCAGGATTTAGATAGGTTGATGATTTATCTTGCAACTCTTTAAGCATGACTTCTCTTTTCATTATTCAATCCTTGTCTACATGGTTAGTGAAAATCGGGCCTTCTCCCGACATGTTCTTATTTAAGGTCATTAGCTTGACCAAGCGCAAAGCATGATCGAGATTTACAAAACTTATTGTAAACATACGCGTCCATAATTAACACCACATGTGAATTGTAGCAACAAGTCAAGGTGTAAATAAAAGAAGCATATGTTTCATGCATAGCACTTAGCTCATCATTAGGCAAAGGTTGTTTAGGTGTGAGATTAATTGGGTCAAAAATAAATGTTTCCTCTTTTTCATTCTCAAGAAAATCTAGCCTATCAACATGATCACTATTGGAACAAGGCATAGACATTAAACTATCATTCATACTATTGGTTGAGCATGAGTATTTGAACTTATCAACATCAATACCAATAATATCTTGAGATTTCAGCGCGTACCTTGGCCTTAGAGATTTTTCAACAAGAGTGATATTTGGTTCATCAAGCGGTGTTGAAGGCGAATCGATCTCAACAAGTGTAGTTGCCTCTTCATCACCATCTTGCAATTTCTTCAACTCATCATGTGGAACATGTAATCCTTCAACTATGTACGCATTCATCTCTTCTTTGAAGTCTTCTTTATCAACCAGATCTTCATCTTCAAAGACTTGTATGTTGCTTTCTTTATCTTCCATGTACCACATGTCGTCAAGATCGCTCATTGTTGATTCACTCTTTCCTTCATCCTTGAATACTTCCATGTCTTGATTTGCTAGTGTGTAGGCTTCAATAGCACACAAGCTATCACCTTGTGGGGAGGGGCCTCCTTGGAGTACTTGATCTATGTCAACCCCTTCCCATTCATCTTCTAGCTTGAGTCATATCTCCTCTCATTTATCCTTTGAGTCACTAGGCTCATCACGGTTGTACTCTTCTCTTCCTTCATCATAAATCTTTGAGTTGTCAAACCGGTCGATCCATCCTTCATCTCCTTCTTCTCTTTCTTCTTCAAACATCTTTTGGATCGACTCTCCACTCATCTCTTGATCAAATATATCTTCAATTAGTTTGGCAACGTGTCGGCGTTCCTCCTTCCTTCGGTAGTTAATTAGTGGGGCGAAATCAACTTGAACCCAACCGGATTGAATGAACTCCGCCAATGGTCTAGCATTCCACATACTTCGGCCTACATTCATGTTAGTTTCAACATTTTTAACATTCGAAATGACCTCTCTTACCTTGGGAAGTGCATCTTCACTTTCTTGTATGGTCGGTTCATCTTCCTTGACCTTCGGTTCATCTTTTTCAGAAATTTCAGCAAGCACCTTGGGCTTGCTTTTGTCATTTTGCTCCTCTCGACAACATCTTTGCCAATCTCGTAGTGTTCTTTGTCCATTGCTTATCCTTTGTAAGATTTGAGCAGCTTCACTAATTGTTTTATCCATTATATCACCGCCTGCACACATGCTTAAAAAACGAGACGAGTTAGGGGTTAGTGAAAAATAAAAGGTATGCAACATCAAGTCACCGGAAAATCCCAAGTTCGGGCCTCGCTCAAGTAGTTCATTAAAACGGTCCCATGCTTCATCAATTCCTTCATCCTCTCCTTGCTTGAAATTGAGCACTTGCCTCCTTAAGTCTTGGACCTTGCTTATGGGAAAGAACTTCAAAAGAAACTTCTTCACTAGCTCATCCCAATTTCCTTTTGCTTCAACGGATGCAAGTGTGTACCATCTTTGCACTTCATCTTCGAGAGAGAATGGAAAAAGATTCCACTTGAACCAAGCGGCCGAAACTCCTTTTTGTTGCACCGTGTTGCATAACATCGTGAATTCCTTAATGTGTCTATATGGGTTGTCATCCTCCAATCCTCTAAATGGTTTTGTCACCACTAACTTGATGATTCCAGGCTTCACTTCATAGTGGGTTGTAGAAAATGTCAAATCTGATTTTTGCATCTCAATGTCTTCCAATGATGACATTGCTAGCTCCCTTAGCGACATCTCTTCGTCTTCCAATGGTGAGGTGAACAAATCCATCTAGGCACAAGAAAAGTAGAAAAAAAGATTTTTTTCTTTTTTAGAAAATAAGGGTTAGGTGTTAGCAATCAACAAAATTAATACTAGATTAAACGTAGCAAACTGGCTTGCTCCCCGGCAACGACGCCAGAAAAGGGGGCTTGTTGATGGATAAAACTCGTATCCACCTACGATCCGCAAGCGTACGGACCTACACCTTTTTCACCACGGGATTCCCAAGGTTCTTGTCAATCGGCGGAGCAAGGGGATTACTAGCGCATAACCAAGTACCAATCTAGTTGACTAAGGAAACCTTTAAAGAGAGTATTAATCTAAAAGTAAAGACAATCTAACCTAAGTTAATCTAAGTTAAGTTGATCAAACAAATCCAGGGTTAAACTAGATGATAAAGGGGTGAACACAAGAGAGTGAGTAAGAAAGATAAGCGTTCCCTCCCTAGGATCTAGGATAACATGGTATGCATCTACTACATGAAAGCGGTAAACCAATCTACTGGGGGTTGTGACCACGGTTTCGCCCTTTCCCTCCTCTCGTACTGTCACTACGCGAAGGTATTCGTGACTAGACCTATGATGGACACGGTATGTTGATGGAATCTATGGGAGTAGCGGATATCATACACCCGAAAAACACGGTGGCCTACCTTAATCATGAAAGCATCATCAACATGAAAGCAATAGATTGAAACCACGAATCAAGTAGCGATCACATAGCATGTATCCATCTAATCCTAGGGATGAACGGAGACATTACCCCATCATCTTACACGGATTGAAGCACATAGGGGTGATGGAGACTCCGGAGAACGTCGTCGATGAAGATGGCGGCGATGGAGCTTGGGAACACCCCTAGGCCAGTGGCTTGGAGTCCTTCTCTTGCTTCCTTCTCTCTGCCGGCGTTGATCCTTCCGACGAGCTCATCTAACTCTCTCCCTCATCTTGCGGCGGCGGTTTTCTGGTGATTGGCGTCGGTAGGATGATTTGTTCGATGTGGCGGCCGACGGCGGCGGAGGCAATAAATAGATGAACACCTAGGGCAAAGGGGGGACCGAACCGACCCCCGGAGTGGGCTGGGCCGGTCGGCCCAGGCCGGCCGGCCCAGGCCCACTTCGGCCTGGTTCGGCCCCGGTTTCCTCCCCGGGTTCTTCTCGCGTGATCCCTTATTTGTGTGCACTTGCATGTGGGCCTTTGACGTTGTTTCCTTCACGGTTAAGGCTTGAATCCTTGCTATGCAAGCTTCGCTGTTTTCTGGTTGAGTCCCTGAAGACTTGCATGTTGACGCTTCGGTCCTCGGGTCATTTGGAGCCATGTTCATCGCGTGTCTTGACTCTTGTCGGGCTTCATGATCTTCTTCCAAAGTGCTTGGTGAACTTATCCCGAAAGTCTCCTCATTAGCGTAGATTTCCTACGTAAACAACAAACTCCAAAATCGACATGCAAGTGTGAACTTGTTATATCATTAGTATGCCTAGTGGCGGGTTAGTTGCAAATCATAATCGAAACCAATGTATAACAAGTACTCTAGGTTGACGGAAATTCACCGTCAACAGCTAGCCACTTAGGCACTTGTCAAGCTCCCTTGGTCACCTTGATGCCGCCTCCTCTAAGAAGCTTCTCCACCAAGGAAGGGGGTCTCCACGTCCCCCGCACAAAGTGTCCTCGCCGCTCCACACCTAGCCGGAGGGTCGATGACGATTGCCGGTGAGCCACTTAGGCCCCAAGGCTTCCGACGAACCTTGTACAACTTGATTCACTCAAGAATCACCTCACAAGGTTGGCACAACCTTGCACTCACTCAGCTCTAAGCTAAGCCTAGCACTAAGCACATACACAAAGCACATGCAAGTCTAAGGATGAGCAATTAAGCACTTGGATGGATTGGATATGATCTTCAATGTGTCTTAAACTCCTCTGTACTTCCACACAATCCAGCAACCTCAAATGGGTGAGTGGAGGTGGTATAAATAGCCCAAGGCATCAAACTAGCCGTTGGCTAAAAGCTGCTGAAAAAGGTACTGTCGGATGATCCGACGCTATGCTTTTCCAGGGCGTCATTTCATTCGGTGCCCCTCCCATGTCACGTAGCCGTTGAGGTTCTCTGACACAACTGCTCCGATGCTATGCTCCGACGCTACGTCGGTTCATCCGGTGCTGAAGGCCTCGCATCCAAGTCGCCTCTGTTACCTTCCAACTGACCGTCGGATAGACCGACGCTAATCCTGACCAAGGCGTCGGATCATCCGGCGCTGAAGGCTTTGTCTTGGCGCGTCTCTGTATGAATTCAAACTGAGCATCAGATAGACCGGAGGGGTCCCCACTCAGACCATCGGATCATCCGGTGCTACTGTCTTCCTTGCTCTTCCTCTGCAACTCGTCCGACGCTACTAAATAATGGACCGTCGGTTCATCCGACGGTACCTAGGGTTTGACCCTGTGCACCAACTCGTCCGACGATTGCACCGACGCTTGTATTTGAGGGACCGTCGGTTCATCCGACGGTGTCTTCTCTTTTCCTTTTCTTGCTCGGTTTTGACCCTTTGTTTTGGTATTTTTACATGTGGTTTTCTTGCATCCTTGGGACCTAGAAATGTCTACAAAGACATGCTCAAACAATATGGTTAGTCCCAATGATCATGTTGTCATGAATCACCAAAATCAAACTCCGCACAAATGGCATATGAGGCCATGTTCGCTACAGACTCGTGTGTCTTTGGGTCTTGGTGCTGCTGGTCAGTTCTTGGTCTGTTGGATTTGTTTTGTTAGGTTTTGTGTAGGTTTTTCCTTCAGTGCAGGTTGTGTTTTGGGGGTGGTTTTGTTCCAGGGCCTAGAGAAGTCATTGAGGCTCTCTGGAACGCTTGTTGTGCGGCTGTTGTAGCCACCGGCCTGACCGGCGCTGCTTACCGGTCTGACCGGTGCAGGCCATCGGTCTGACGGTGCAGCACAGGCAGCAAGCCGTGCAAGTTTCCACTGTGCGTGTTGGTGTGTTTTGGCTCGGAAGGTTGTTTGTTGGTTTCTAGGTCCAGTAGCACTCTGTGGCTGCATGGGCTTGGCCAACTTGGGTAGTGAGTAAGAGAAGTGTGTTGGAAGCCGTGTTCGTCTTGTACGAGTCTCTATCTCCTTCGAGAAGAATTTTTATCGGCTCCCATTCACTCCCCCCCTTTGGTTCGCCGTATCGGTCCTTCACCATTCATATTTATAGGGTGGGGAGGTCTTGCCCCACAAGGAAGCCCTTTACAAGTCGGAATTCTCTAGGATTCCTCAATTTTACTCGGACTCGGGGTCCACTGGTCAGTCAGACCGGTGTGGCCATTACCAGATCGGCTATAGGACCCCAGACCGGTTAGACCGTTCGGACACACCGGTCTGACCGGTCAGCCTGATCCGCTTCGTGTCAATTTTGAGTGCGAACATATGCCTTCTTAATTTTTTAGTAAAGCTTGTTGTCTAAAAAATAATTCTAAGATCGATGTGACACTTCACCGGCCATTTTTCGGTCTAAGGGCGATTTTTCTTGCAAATCGGCCATATCCTATCAAGCGTCTTGCCAAACACTTGGATGAAACTTCTTCAAGTACCTCCCGTCAAGAGCCATCGGAAGTTGCTGTCCTCGCAAGGTTTCCATCATATAAGAGTTTCCAGAACACACCTTGACAACCTTGTATGGTCCTTCCCAACTTGGAGACCACTTGTCGAACTTGTTACTTTTAGATCCAATAGGTAAAATTGTCTTTCAAATCAAATCACCTACCTAAAAAGATTTGACCTTTAACTTCTTGTTGTATGCTCTAGCAACTCGCCTTTTGTCTTTTTCAATTTCCTCCAAAGCCTCCAAACGCTTTTCGGTCACCTCGTCAACGATATCCATCATCAAAGCATAATATGTCTCAACATCAAGATTATTTTGCTTTGCAAGTCTATATGCGCTTAGATTTACCTCAACAGGCAAAACAGCCTCTTGACCATACACAAGTTCAAAAGGAGTAACTTTAGTAACACCATGTCTAGAAATACGATGAGCCCATAAAGCTTCAAATAATACCTCGTGCCATCTTCTATGATTGTCTTCTATCTTCTTCTTGATGAGCTTCACCAAAGTTTTGTTGCTATACTCGGCTTGACCATTGGCTTGAGCATAATATGGAGATGAATTGAGCAATTTAATATCATAGGAATCAACAAACTCACGCACCTCTTCGGATATGAATGAAGTCCCTTGATCCGCAGTCAAAGTCCGCGGAATGCCAAACCTTCACAACCTTTATAGTACCTAAAACAATCGGCTATCATGGTAGTCCAATAAGAGCAAGCTAGCCTGAAGAGCCACTTCATCTTGGGAGCCGATTGATGAGTACCACAAATACCTTCATGAACCTCTGCCATAGCCAACCAAGCTTGAATAGGACCCAAGCATTTTAAAAGCAAATCACCCGCGGTCTGACGATACAATTCACCATTATCAAGAACAAACTTAAGAGGCCATCATCGGACTTTCCTATCAACAGAACTGCTAGGATTTTTGTAAATAATCAACCAGAGGCTTCCTCCAATCTTTCACTTCATCTTTGTCACAACAAACCGAGGAGGATCTTTTACTAGGGGACAGGTCAGACTGGCCGTCGATAATGGTCAGACTGGTGACGTCAGTCGACTCAGAAGTAGGGGTCGGTCAGACCGGTCGGTGACAACGGTCAGATCGGTGTCACCGATTAGACCGGTCGGCTGCGTCGGCCTGATCGGTGCCTCCAGAGCAAAGTACTCGACTGTAAGCAATGATTTGTGGTCTTGAAAATTTCTTTTTCGAACATTATAACTAGATGCTTGCTGAGCCAGAGTGTTAGCTCTAGGATATGCTTCGTGGCACATGATAGACAACAAATTCATCCATATGAGATATTATGTCTAAACATTTATCGAGATAAGCATTTAAAAAGCCATTTAGACATTGACATACCTTGGAAACTTGCTGTACCACTAATAAAGAATCTCCATATGCTTCCACATGTTTTGTGTTGACACCGTTTTTTGGAAAAAATGGGTCAAAAGAAATAAGTAGAAACAACCGATGAAAACAGAGCACAATCAACTAGTTGAGGAAAGAGAAGGACAGTCAACAGGATCCGCCAATAGTCAGAGGAATTCGACCCTGATAGTGGGCTAGCGGGTCAAAGTGATCAGCCGATGGTCAACCAGATGTCCGATTGATGGAAAGGAAGAAGGCGGTAATCAAGGAGATTCGCCAAAAGGAAAGCATGGTGGAGGGGGGTCAATGTACGATTGGCGACGGGTCAGAGAGTCAGTTTTAGGAAGTTTTTTGACTCCTGCTAGAGGCCTTTCTATTTTTAGTAGTTTTATCTTTTTTTAGATGCAAGTAAATAGTGTCGTGATCGGCCAGGAGTTGGGTTGTCCTCAAGACATAAATACCGACCCTGCGTGGTCGGAAAAAGTGTACACACCAATATCAAATAAACTTCCTTCGGGCAAACCCTTTACTTTACAACATCTACTTTGAAACACCTACTTTTACATCATCTAATTTTCGGTGACTTCACCATTGTGATTTTCCTTTTTTCTACAACGCCGTGCTTCGAGTTCGCCGGGCTGCATCAACTGACCTCCGGCAAGCTTGTCAGTACCGTTTTACTGAATAACCCTAGCCTTTAACGCCCAGGCACATCGCTGAGGTTTCGTCTAGTTCTTTATTCACCCCTTATCGATATTAGCTAGATCTGTAAGTTTTCATACCAAATCTAGTGATTTTTAGCTATTATCATTATTATCCCACTCGATCTAGTTCCTATCAACTTCTACTATAGCCGGTTCCGACCTACTCGAGTGCTGACTTCATGATCGGTCGATTCAAGCCGATCCTTCTATTCACACATCCGCGCTTCGGTCGCTCTCAAGCCGGACGATCCCGCTTTTACCCGTATCGGTCGATTGGCTGGTACACGTGTCGCTACAAGGCCACCGGTTCTCTAGCCGATCCCTAATAGTTTCCATTGTCAGTCAACAGGTCCGATTGGCTGGCATGCCTCGCTACAGACCAGGGAGTCACGTGTGCTGCACACGGAGGTGACGTCCTATTTTCGCGTCAACATACTTTTGGCACGCCTGGTGGGACACGACCAAGTCGGCAATGACTAAGAATACAAAGACTGATTCTTCTGAGATTAACCCAGAAAATGTCCAAGCAGTCACTATGGATCAGCTGAAATATACAGACAAAGCTTAGTTCGAAGCTCACATGAGGCATTATGAAGAGCTTTTCCTAGCATCATATGGTCAGACTAAAGGTGGAGTCTTCAAGAAGAATCATTTACCAACACCTAAGCAAGTCACCTTCTCAGCTGATCCTGAAGGGCTTCAAGACATGATGACCAAGGCGATGCATCAAACAATGATTGATCAATCTACGGTTTTCGCCAATACTATTCAGAATTCCATAATAGAAGCACTCAAAAAAAGAGCAGAAGGAGGATATCTGGAACCTGCATACTTCCAACCAAATCGAACTCCTCTAGTATTCCAGCATAACCAATCGGCTCCCCCGCCGATTGATGACCCAATAGTGGGGGTTTCATCATCTCCACAAATTAATACAACTGCTACTGGTTCTTCATCGAATTCTCAGTCGATACAAAATCAAAGTGGTGATGATAAAGCTAAAGATCCTGCTGTTACAATGCCTATTATCCAAACACAGTCAACACAATTCAATGTCCAAGATAATGCATTCTCAGTGCAGAATCAACATCAAAAGTATCCTGCCATGAGAAACTAGGACGGAAAGCTTGCAGGATGGGATTTGCCTCGTGATCACTTTGAGACTAACATCTCAAATTTCTTTGAACCTTTGCCTGAGAAAATTCTAGAAGTGAAGTACCCACATCTTATCAAGCCATGTTTGGGGGTACTCCAGGGATTGTGCACATGAATGGGGATGGAGTAGAGTTTGTTTACTTCAATCACGCGAGCAAAGCTTTTGAAAGAGTCAAGATAAGTCCAGCTCATGCTCATATGGTCAAACCTACAAAATGAAAAGCTCCTATTATACCTCAAAAACCAACTCCTATGTAGCCTCAGAAATCGGCTCTGCAGCCGATACTTGGGATGCCTGTATAGACTACCCCACTTCAACAGTCAACATCAATGAAACCTGTCTTAAACCCACCCAACACAATGGCTCATACAAGATCATCGCCTCAGGAACCAATCAACCAAGGGGTGATAGGGCAGCCAATAATTCCACAGGTGGATGCTGCACAAATACTACAAACACTTCCGAATCAATTGGCTCTTTCAAGCCAGTTGAATTTGCAGCAACCAACCCCATCGGCTGGTCAGCCGATAGAAAAACTCCACCTATTATGGGTCATTCAAACACACAAGGATCTTCTGGAGCAGGAGCATCAATGGCACCAAATCCATAGTCAAGAACCTCAGAAGAACAGACTCTAGAGATTCCATCACTTGAAATGCAAGCAATTGAACAAGTGTCTGCTGAATTGAAGTCTCACATGAAGCAGGAGCTGATTGACCACTTCTCGGAGATGCTTCAGAAGCAATATGGGATAAAACCCAAGCAACAATCTTGCATGTACAGGACACTGTATCCATCTAGCTACGATCAGATACCATTCCCTCCGAGAATCAAGGTGCCAGACTTCACCAAGTTCTCTAGGCAAGATGAGATATCCACTATGGAGCATATCACTCAATTCATCATCCAATGTGGAGAAGTAGGGAACGTTGATGCACTCAGGATACATTTGTTCTCTTTATCTCTATCGGGAGCAGCATTCTCATGGTTCACATCACTGTCGGCTAACTCTATCATCAAGTGGTCCGATTTGGAACAACAACTCTACAAATACTTCTTCTTTGGCATCCATGAGATGAAGATTATTGATCTGACCAGACTGAAGCAATGGAACGATGAAATAGTTGCTGGATTTGTTCAAAGATTCAGAGAAGTAAGATATTGGATCTGCTGCTTCAGCAAGGGCAAATCAAGCTCTCCCAGTTCCATACCATACCATCTACAGAAGAACTCAAGAGAATGAAGTATTGCAAGTGGCACAATGCAACATCGCATGACACCAATGATTGCAAGATCTTTAGACAGCAGATCCAGTCAGCTATTGTCGGGGTTCTCTACCGCCGGTAGTAAATTTCTATCGATCGTGTGTCGGGCTCGGATGGTTAGCGCAGGAGACGACCAGGTTCACACTAGTTTGTGCCTCCGAGGAGTAATACCCTACGTCCAGTGTGTTGCGACCGTGTTCCTGAGCCAAGTGTGCTCGTAGTAGGGGTTACAAGCTAGTCGGGAGAGGGAGTTCGTTCCCAAGTCCCGGGTGGTGGTGTCTGATCGTGTGGAGGTCTAACCCTTGTGACCGTTGCCCTCCTCTCCCTTTTATAGTCTCAAGGGAGGGGCACAAGGGGAAATACAAAAGAGTAACAGTGCTTGGCAGCTGGTACGTCCCGTCGTACGTCGCTGTCCGTCGGGGCGTATCGAAGCCGAGTCGCGATGCCTTGTCGGGGAAGCCGCCGCGCTGCCGGGCTGGACTGTTCCCTCCGGGACACTTGGCCTTCTCCCCGAGTAGTTTGGGCTTGTCTTAGTTTTCCCAAGTGCTTGCCTAGCTTGCCACGCCCGAGCCTAAGTCTAGGCTCGTGCGCATCATAGAGGGTGCTTGAGTGCCTCGGGTTGAGTCTTACGTGTGGCAGAGTAGGAGATGATGGCGATGTGATGGCTGCACAACTTGTCAGACCTGCATTAAGGCTCTTGCCGGGGCGGATCACTTGCATGGCCGCCAGCTGTTGTTTCCGCGTGACGTGGAGATTCGCTCCTCCCCGCGCATCGGTAACGCCGCCCGAGTAGTGCGCCCGGGCCCACGTGCTAGTCGAAGCCTGTTGACGGTGAATTTCCGTCAACCTAGGGTACTTGTTATACATTGGTTTCGATTATGATTTGCAACTAACCCGCTACTAGGCATACTAATGATGTAACAAGTTCACACTTGCATGTCGATTTTGGAGTTTGTTGTTTACGCAGGAAATCTACGCTAAAGAGGAGACTTTCGGGATAAGTTCACCAAGCACTTTGGAAGAAGATCATGAAGCCCGACAAGAGTCAACCAGGGTTCACCTTACCGTTGGTAATCGGCCCGGTTGCCGCGGTAACCGGCCTTACCGGTCCGGCTCGGTAAGGAAAAAGCTCGGTTACCGCTCTCTAACCGAGCCTAGCAAATCCTAGAAAACCGCTCTTGTCGGTTATCGGTCGGTTTCACCGGTTTACCGGACCGGTTTTGCCGGTTTGGAAAACCGCTACTGTTGCGGTAAGGTGAACCCTGGAGTCAAGACACGCGATGAACATGACTCCAAATGACCCGAGGACCGAAGCGTCAACACGCAAATCTTCAGGGACTCAACCAGAAAACAGCGAAGCTTGCATAGCAAGGATTCAAGCCTTAACCGTGAAGGAAATGGGCCTGGGCCGGTTGGCCTGGGCCGACCGGCCCAGCCCACTTCGGGGTCGGTTCGGTGCCCCCTTTTCCCTAGTTGTTTGTCTATTTATTGCCTTCGCCGCCGTCGGCCGCCACATCGAACAAATCATCCTACCGACACCATTGACCAGAACACCACCGCCGCATGATGAGGGAGAGAGTTAGATGAGCTCGTCGCAAGGATCAACGGTGGCGGAGGGAAGGAAGCAAGAGGAGGACACCAAGCCACTGGCCTAGGGGTGTTCCAAAGCTTCATCACCGCCATCTTCATCGACGACGTTCTCTGGAGTCTCCATCACCCCTATGTGCTTCAATCCATGTAAGATGATGGGGTAATGTCTTCGTTCATCCCTAGGGTTAGATGGATGCATGCTATGTGATCGCTACTTGATTCGTGGTTTCAATCTATTGTTTTCATGTTGATGATGCTTTGATGATTAAGGTTAGCTACCGTGTTTTTCGGGCATATGATATCCGCTACTCCCATAGATTCCATCAACATACCGTGTCCATCATAGGTCTAGTCACGAATACCTTCGCATAATGACAGTACGAGAGGAGGGAAAGGGCAAAACCGTGGTCACAACCCCAGGTAGATTGGTTTACCACTCTCGTGTAGTAGATGCATACCATGTTATCCTAGATCCTAGGGAGGGAACACTTATCTTTCTTAATCACTCTCTTGTGTTCACCCTTTACCATCTAGTTTAACCCCAGATTTGTTTGATCAACTTAACTTAGATTAACTTAGGTTAGATTGTTTTACCTTTAGATTAATACTCTTTCAAAGGTTTTTGATTCAACTAGATTAGTACTTGGTTAAGCGCTAGTAATCCCCTTACTCCGCGAATTGACAAGAACCTTGGGAATCCCGTGGTCAAAAATGTGTAGGTCCGTACGCTTGCGGATCGTAGGTGGATACGAGTTTTATCCGTCAACAAGCCCCTTGTTCTGGCGCCGTTGCCGGGGAGCAAGCCAGTTTGCTACGTTTAATCTAGTATTAATTTTTTTGATTACTAACATCTAACCCTTATTTTCTAGAATTTTTTTTTGTTGTTTTTCTTTCTACTTTTCTTGTGCCTAGATGGATTTGTTCACCTCACCAACGGAAGATGAAGAGATGTCGCTAAGGGAGCTAGCAATGCCGTTAATGGAAGACATTGAGATGCAAAAATCAGATTTAACGCTTGCTACAACCCACTATGAAGTGAAGCCTGGAATTATCAAGTTAGTGGCGACAAAACCATTTAGAGGATTGGAGGATGACAACCCATATAGACACATTAAGGAATTCACGATGATATGCAACACGGTGCAACAAGGAGTTCTGGCCGCTTGGTTCAAGTGGAATCTTTTTCCATTCTCTCTCAAAGATGAAGCGCGAAGATGGTACACACTTGCGTCCGTTGAAGCAAAAGGAAATTGGGATGAGCTAGTGAAGAAGTTTCTTTTTAAGTTCTTTCCCATAAGCAAGGTCCAAGACTTAATGAGGCAAGTGCTCACTTTCAAGCAAGGAGAGGATGATGGAATTGATGAAGCATGTGACCGTTTTAATGAACTACTTGAGCGAGGCCCGAACTTGGGATTTTCCGGTGACTTGATGTTGCATACCTTTTATTTTTCACTAACCCCTAACTCGTCTCGTTTCGTAAGCATGTGTGCAGGCGGTGATATAATGGATAAAACAATTAGTGAAGCCGCACAAATCTTACAAAGGATAAGCAATGGACAAAGAACGCAACGAGATTGACAAAGATGTTGTCGAGAGGACCAAAATGACAAAAGCAAGCCCAAGGTGCTTGCTTAAATTTCTGAAAAAGATGAACCGGAGGTCAAGGAAGATGAACCGACCATACAAGAAATTGAATATCCACTTCCCAAGGTAAGAGAAGTCATTTCGGATGTTAAAAATGTTGAAACTAACATGAATGTAGGCCGAAGTATGTGGAATGCTAGACCTTTGGTGGAGTTCAATCTGGTAGGATTCCTAGCCCTACCGGGGATCTCTCGCAGGGAATACGCGTGAGAGGGAGGTGGAGGCGGTGGGCGACGACGGCGCTGGTGCGCCGTGATCGCTGGGAAGGTGGAGGCGGCCGCGCTACAGTACCCGCGCGGGTACTGTTCACGTGAACAGGGAGGCGGCGACGGGAGAATTAGGGTTGGCCCTTGAGGCCGGCAATCTTTGATTGATTGCCAAACCGATTATTCTCCTAACAATCCCAAAGTATTTATTACAAATATGAAAACCCTAACGACGAGTACGAATCCGACGGCGGAAGACGATCGGCGGCTTGGGCGCCTGAGGCTACAGGGGCCGCGCCTCCCCCCCGGGCCTCGCGCCCCCTCCTGGTGGGCCGCCGGCTGGGCCATAACATCTCTCCCCTCCTCGACAAACAGCTCGTCCTCGAGCTGGAAGTCAGGGAAGCGAGTCTTGAAGTCCTCCAGTGGCTCCCAAGTGGCCTCCTCCACTGGAACGTCCTCCCAGCAGACGTGCAGCTCCCATGAGTCGGACACCCTGCGGGTGCGGAGAACCCGCGCCGGAGTCGGAAGCACACGGCCATCCTCGATGGCTGGCAGAGGCGGCACCATAGCCGGAGGAGTGCCCTGAAACGGCTTGAGCAAGCCGACATGGAACACATCGTGCAGTCGGGCGTCCGCCGGAAGAGCTAGACGGTATGCCACCTGACCAATACGCTCTACCACCTGAAAGGGCCCAGTGTAGCGAGGCCCGAGCTTCCCCTTGGCGCGAGGCTCCAGCGCGTGCGACGGTCGATGAAGAAGCCGCAACCACACCCAATCCCCCACCGCAAACTCCAGGTCGCGATGGCGGCGGTCATAGGAGGACTTGGCGTAGTTGCGGGCCTGAAGGAGACGCTCTCGGATGTCGGCGAGGTAGGCATCGTGGTCGCGCAGCAATGCGTCGGCCTCCCCAGTGGGCGCCATCCCGGCTGGTCGAGGCAGCAAGGGCGGCGCCGGCCGCCCGTAGACGACCTCGAATGACGTGGTGCGCAGGGCGGTGTGGTAAGAGGTGTTGTAGCAGTATTCCGCCCATGAAAGCCAGTCAACCCACGCCCGCGGTCGGTCGCCTGTAGCACACCGTAGGTACATGGCGATCACCTTGTTGACTACCTCAGACTGGCCGTCCGTCTGGGGGTGGAAGGCCGTGCTGAAGCGGAGCTGGACGCCGGCGAGGTGGAACAAGTCGCGCCACATGCGACTGGTGAACACCGGGTCACGATCGCTGACGATGGACGCCGGGAAGCCGTGCAGGCGCACAATGCCGTCGAAGAATGCCCGCGCCACCGAAGCCGCCGTGTAGGGGTGGGCGAGCGGGATGAAGTGCGCATATTTGGAGAAGCGATCCACCACGGTCGGAATAACCGACTTCCCCGCGCACCTTCGGCAGCCCCTCAATGAAATCCATCGAGATGTCTCGCCCACACCCCGGGACGGAACGTCGAGGGGCCGGAGCAACCCCCGCCGGTCGAAGCGTACGCGTCTTGTTGCGCCGGCACGTCTCGCAGGCCTGCACGAACGCCTGCACGAGGCGCTTGTCATGCGGAATGTGAAATTCCGCACGCAGGCGCTGTAGCGTCTTCTGGATCCCCTCGTGGCCAGCGCCGTGGACAAGCCGGCGGTGCGCCGGCGAAGGTCGGGAACGTCCGGCATGAAGACGCGCTTGCCGTGGAGAAGGAGGCTGTGGTCCTCACTCCACGGCGTGCCGAGGGCGCCCTCACGGAGCTGCTGGAGGAGGCGCCCTGCCTCGACGTCTCCGGCGGTGGCAGTTCGCAGCTCCTCGAGGAGGGCGAACGTCGGTCCAGACAACGCCTAGAGGCTGGGGGGCGCGTCGTCGGTGTCGCTGTCACGGCGAGAGAGGGCGTCTGCCGCCGTGTTGAGGCGGCCGGGGCGGTACTCCACGGTGAAGTCGAACCCGAACAGCTTGCTGAGCCACTGATGCTGGGGAACAGTGGACAACCGCTGGTCCAGGAGGAACTTCAGGCTGTAGTGGTCGGTGCGGACGAGGAAGCGGCGCCCCCACAGATAGGGGCGCCAGTGGCGCACCGCCTGGACGAGGCCGATGAGCTCGCGCTCGTAGGCCGCCAGTTTGCTGTGGCGGGCAGCAAACGGGCGGCTGAAGAAGGCCAGGGGTCCCGCCCCCTGGTGTAGTACCGCGCCAAAGCCGGTGCCCGATGCGTCGCAATCAACGACGAACTGCCGGTCGAAGTCGGGCATCTGGAGCACCGGGCCTGTGGAGAGCGCCTCCTTGAGCGCCTGGAATGCCTGGGCCGCCTCGGGCATCCAGGCGAAAGCGTCCTTCCGCAGGAGGCTGGTCAGGGGCGCCACGATCGCGCCGAAGTCCCGGATGAATTTCCGGTAGTAGCCTGCTAGGCCGAGGAAGCCCCGGACGCCCCGGACCGAGCGGGGCTCAGGCCAGGACGCCACAGCCTCGACCTTGTCGCTGTCCATGGCCACACCGTTGGCGGAGATGATGTGGCCTAGGTAGGCCACCGAGCGCTCGCCGAAAGAGCACTTCGAGCGCTTGACGTGGAGGTGGTGCGCCCGAAGAGCCAGGAGGACGAGGCGGACGTGCTGCAGGTGCTCAGTCCAGGAGGAGCTGTAAATCAAGATATCGTCAAAGAAAACTAAGACGAAACGACGGAGGAAGGGCTGGAGCGCGTCGTTCATGAGGGCCTGGAACGTCGCCGGCGCGTTGGAGAGGCCGAATGGCATCACCAAGAACTCGAAGTGGCCGTGGTGCGTCCGGAACGCCGTCTTCTCCACATCGGCGGGGTGCATGCGCACGTGGTGGTACCCGGAGTGCAAGTCGAGCTTGGTGAAGAAGCACGCGCCGTGGAGCTCGTCGAGCAGCTCGTCGACGACCGGGATCGGGAACTTGTCCTTGGATGTCTTGTCGTTGAGGGCACGGTAGTCGATGCAGAAGCGCCAGGAGTCGTCCGCCTTCTTGACAAGGAGCACTGGCGCAGAGAACGGAGACGTGCTGGGGCGAATGATTCCCTGCGCCAGCATCGTCGAGCACTGCCGCTCGAGCTCGTCCTTCGCGCTGCGGGTAGCGGTACGGCCGGACCGCCACGGGCGCCGTCCCCCGGCGGAGGTGGATCCTGTGGTCGTAGGGACGGGACGGAGGGAGCCCGTGCGGCTCGGCGAAGACGTCGTCGTACTCCCGCAGCAGTCGTCGATGAAGGGCCGGTCGGGGGTCGGCGTCGACGGAGTGGGCGTGCGCCACGGACCCCTCCGAGTGGGGCGCCCCTAGCCCGCGCCAGAAGACGCGCCATCCCCGCCACTGGAATGCCATGCGGAGGGAGTCGAGGTCCAGCAGGATGGTGCCGAGGGTGCGCAGGTAGTCGGCGCCCAGCACCAAGTCGAACCCGCCGAGGCCGATGCCGGCGCGTGATGGAGAACTCCTCCCGCCCACGAGCATCCGAACGCCGCGCGCCACCGCCGCGCACGGCACCTTGTCGCCATTGGCGACCGTCACGCGGAGGTTGGCCGGCGCGGACGGCGCGCTTGATGCGGCGCGCAACCGCCGTGTCGACGAAGGTGTGGGAGGAGCCGGTGTCGACGAGGGCCTCCGTGCGCCGGCCGTTGATGAAGACCGGGATCACGATGGTGTCCCCTGGTACGGATGCCCGCGATCGCATAGAGCGACACGTGCATCGTCTCGTCGGTAGGTGGCGCCTGCTCCTCCGGTGTGGGCTGCTCTGCCATGAGGGCCGTGTGCAAGGCGGCCTCTGTCTCGGCGTCGGCCGCGCCGTCCTCCGGGTCGTCGGTGATGAGGAGGTTGAAGAGCCGCTTGCACTGATGCCCGCGAACGAAAGGTTCGTCGCAGTTGAAGCAGAGTCCCAAGCGGCGGCGCTCAACCATCTCCGCCGGTGTGAGACGGCGAAAGGGGCGCGTGGGCGCCTGCGCCTGGGCTGGTGGACCCGCGGGCGCCGCAGCGGGGCGCGCGCGGGGGGTGGCGCCGGAAGCGCCGCAGGGGGTGCGCGCGCCGGCGGTGGAAGCGGAAAGCGCGAAGGCGCCCCTCGACGGGCGTGGTGCCGTTGGCGGCTGGGATGCCGCCGCGCGCCGCTCGTATGCCCGTGCTGTGCACATGGCCGTCCGGGAGGTCGTCCGACCGACGCAGCTCAACGTCGACGCGGATATGGTCCGGAAAGCCTCCCACGAAGAGGTCCGCCTTCTGGTGCGGCAGAAGGTCGTCGGTGTGGCAGACGAGCTCGTTGAAGCGCTCCCCGGTACTCCCGGACCCGAGCCTCGCGAAGGGAAGACGTGCCAGCTCGGACAGGCGGTTGGTGCGCACCGCCGGCCCGAACCGTTGATGGCACAGGTCCGCGAAACGCTCCCACGTCGGTACGCCTTCGTCAATCTCCAAGGCGTAGTACCACGTCTGGGCGACTCCCGTCAGGTGGAAGGAGGCGAGCCAGACGCGGTCGGCCGGGCGCCGTCTGCGTCCGCGGAAAACCGGTCGCGCCGGCGCAACCAGTTCAGCGGGTCGACGGAACCGTCGTAGGAGGGGAACTCCAGCTTGCTGAAGCGCGGAACGCCCAGCCCCTGGTACGGCCCGCCACCCGCGCCGCCGGAGGGGGCCGGTGGGGGGCGCCGCCAAGGTGGGGGTGCCGTGGGGGGCGGTAGGCGTCCGCGCGCCGCCGCGCCGCCGCCCGTCCCGCGACCGGTCGCGCATGGGTTCGGCCGGTCGGTGAAGAGCGGTGGCTGCGACGGTGAGTGGGGAAACTGGATCTCCGTGATCTTCTTCGGCGCCGAGGACCCCGGAGGGATCGTCGCCGCCGGCTCGGAGATCGGCGGGATGCCGCCATAGCCCGGCAACCCGTACGAAAAACCCTCGGGCATGGCGACGGAGGAGGCCGGGCGGCCGTCTCGAGCGCCCGGACGCGGGTGCTCGTGTCCTTGACTTGGCCGCCCGGTGTCCTTGATCGCCCGGGAGGAGGTCGTGCATGGTGGGCTCCGGCCGGCGTCCTTCCCCTTGTCGTCGTCGCCCGGCATACCCGATACCAGGTTGGTAGGATTCCTAGCCCCACCGGGGATCTCTCGCGAGGAATACGCGTGAGAGGGAGGTGGAGGCGGTGGGCGACGACGGCGCCGGTGCGCCGTGATCGCCGGGAAGGTGGAGGCGCCGCGCGCGCGCACCCGCGCGGCACGTTCACGTGAACAGGGAGGCGGCGACGGGAGAATTAGGGTTGGCCCTTGAGGCCGGCAATCTTTGATTGATTGCCAAACTGATTATTCTCCTAACAATCCCAAAGTATTTATTACAAATATGAAAACCCTAACGACGAGTACGAATCCGACGGCGGAAGACGATCGGCGGCTTGGGTGCCTGAGGCTCCAGGGGTGCGCCTCCCCCTGGGCCTGCGCCCCCTCCTGGTGGGCCGCCGGCTGGGCCATAACACAATCAATCCGGTTGGATTCAAGTTGATTTTGCCCCACTAATCAACTACCGATGGAAGGAGGAACACCGACACATTGCCAAACTAGTTGAAGATATATTTGATCAAGAGATGAGTGGAGAGTCGATCCAAAAGATGTTTGAAGAAGAAAGAGAAGAAGGAGATGAAGGATGGATCGACCGGTTTGACAACTCAAGGATTTATGATGAAGAAAGAAAAGAGTACAACCGTGACGAGCCTAGTGACTCAAAGGATAAATGGGAGGAGAAAGGACTCAAGTTAGAACGTTATAGCTTATGTTCTATTGAAGCCCACACAATAGCAAGGCAAGACATGGAAGTACTGAAGGATGAAGAAAAGAGTGAATCAACGATGAGCGATCTTGATGACATGTGGTACACGAGAGATAAAGAAAGTAACATACAAGACTTTGAAGACGAAGATTGGGATGACAATGAAGACTTCAAAGAAGAGACAAATGCAAATATAGTTGATGGATTACACGTTCCACATGATGAGATAGAGGGGGTGCAAAAAGGTAACAAAGAGACACCTTCACTCGATGAGATTGATTCGCCTTCAACACCGCTAGATGAACTAAATATCACTCTTGTTGAAAGAGCTCTAAGGTCAAGGTACGCGCTGAAATCTCAGGATATTATTGGTATTTATGTTGATAAATTCAAATACTCATGCTCAACCAATAGTATGAATGATAGTTTAAATTCTATGCCTTGTTCCAATAATGATCATGTTGATAGGCTAGATTTTCTTGAGAATGAAAAAGAGGAAACATTTATGTTTGATCCAATTAATCTCACACCTAAAGAACCTTTGCCTAATGATGAGCTAAGTGCTATGCATGAAACATATGCTTCTTTTATTTACACCTTGACCTATTGCTACAATTCACATGTGGTGTTAATTATGGACGCGTATGTTTACAATAAGTTTTGTAAATCTCGATCATGCTTTGCGCTTGGTCAAGCTAATGACCTTAAAGAAGCACATGTCGGGAGAAGGTCAGATTTTCACTAACCATGTAGACAAGGCTTGAATAATGAAAAGAGAAGTCATGCTTAAAGAGTTGCAAGATAAATCATCAACCTCTCCAAATCCCGCAATGGATGCTGCTGTCTTCATCAATTTGAGAGCTTGTTCAGAGGTGTAAAAATGGAGAAAATGAGATATCCAGAAGATCCATCAAGTTACCATTCCAACGCATCAAGAACAAACAAGTTTGAAGACCCGTGCAAGGAGTTATGGAGAAAACATTGAGCGTTGCGCGTTCTGAAATTTCAGGACAGATTTCATTGCCGAAGTAAAACAGACATAACTCTCTTGTCCGGAGTTCGATTTGGGCAAATAAAGACTCGTTGGAAAGGAAATTTTGTGCACTGTGCAATGGAGTAGAGCTTGTGTATGCTTTCTATTCTGTACATTAAAAAAAATTCATGAGTGAAGGCAGCACCGAAGGATGATAAAGAAGGAGATAACGATGAAACAAAAGGATGCTTTGGGCAAGTCTTCTATAAGTGATCAAGCACAACATGGGAAGTAAATTAAAGCTGCATTAGTACCTTTTCTTCTTGCCTGAAGGGCCATGTCGATGCGACGAAAAGAAGGTATGTGAGAAAGTCGAGCTTTATGACTTTAAATGAAGCGCTTTTCGGGAGGCAACCCGTTTCTTTATGTTTTTATTCCTTTCTTAGAGAGAATAAAGAATGACACCATCTTATGATAATCAACTTGTGGTTATTAATCTAAGTTTACTTTTCTTTTTAGAACCACCATCATGTACATGCTCATATTTATTTATTTGCATGCATTGCATTTTGTTATCAATGTGATGTTTCTTTGTGTATACATGTTTTGTACATAGTTGATGTATGCTTCATTTTCCATGATCATACTTCATAAGGCCTTATGAGTATTTTCCTTTTGTGATCTTGTGTAAACGTGGTGTTTAAACATGATTGCAGACTATCATCGTTAAGTTTAATAAACCTAGCTAGCTTTTCATATGCTTTCATGTTGCATTGGTTAGTTTATAAGCTTTGCAATGCGCTTAATTTTTCTTGTGCTATAAGAGTTATTGATTTAGGGATAGACATGGTGTTTTAACCCTTGATAAATAAACCTTTATGGCTATGGAGAAATTCGGCAACCTAGTTATAAACATGGTGTTTAGAACTAGGTGAAAACATTGTCTTTGTTTATATGCTCTCCTCTCATGTGCATACACACCGTGCACCATGTAAACTCTTTAGGTTTTTATTCCGCATTAGACTAATTATGCCACAAGTTGAGAGTCTTAGGAGGTATTGTTGGATTGTTGGCAATTCTATCTACTCCCAACCGTCACCTTGGGGGTAGAATGTGCGTTTAAAACGTCTTGCAGGCAAGATAAAGGCTCTCACTACAAGGAAATTGAAGGATGACTAAGATAAAAATGCTTTGTCTTATTCTTCCATGACTAGCAAAATGCTAAGCATGGGGGAGACCCTGAATCTTCAACACGGAAGTGCAACATGATGCTCTAGAAGATAGAATGATCAAGATCATCAACGTCTCCAGAACAATGCGCGAGAAGCTATCGATCTCATCAAAATTCTGCATGGTCTCGAAGGGAAAACACTGGGTATTTTTAGATATTTAGAAGCCCCATGATGTTACGATTCCAAAAAATCAAGAATCAAGACAATCAGAGTTTCCTACAAGCAGTTATGCCCGAATCACCGAGTGCAACACGTTCTGAAATCAGTTTTGGACAACACACAGCGCTGAAGTAAAACGTACATAGCTCCCTTGTTTGAACTCCGTTTTCGATGAATGACCACACGTTGGAAAGTTAATTTCATAAACTTTTCAATAGAGCTATATTTCGATATATGTTCTGTTCTGGACAGAGGGGGAAATCCATGAAAAAGGGACAGCAAGGAGATGATGAGAACAAGAAAGAGGAGATGGTGATGACAACATTGAAGAGAAGGGCGACCAATGACTCCATTAAAGCATACAAGATCAAATTCAGAAGTTTAAGAGCATTGATAAATCAAGGCAAAAGCAAAAGCCACATCGATACATGGAGATGTCGGAAGAAGGCAATGAAGAACTACAAAGGATGGTAATACCTCCATAGACCTTCTCTTTGCCAAACACAAATGCTTGTAAGTATGCCTTCAACCTCAACTAGGTGCAACTTTTGTTTTTCTCTTCCAACAATAACATGGCTACTAGGAGGACAACCTAGGTTTCTTTTTACTTTCAATAGATAGGCATGACCATGTGTTCACCTTGATGTTCTATATTGCTTATGCTTACGGAAAGATGATGAAAGTTGCCGCTTTGTTTTACCTACATGAAGTTATACATGTCTTGGCTAATTGCTCTCTATAATATGATCTGAAATTAATTTAAATACCGGCTCTTTTATTTGTGGAGGTGAAATGACTATGCTCTAGACCCACATACATATCTTTGCTCTTTGATTTAAGTTTATGGATAGCCGGATAACTTGTTATTTTTATGAAAACTTAACTTTTATGCTATCTACATATTTGTGATGCTCTTGCAAAGTTCTATCTACCAAAGCCATATACATATATGTTGTATGATAACAAAACCCGTAGATTGCAAACATATGTTTTGATGAGTTGGATTAGGATTGATTTCTATGGTTCGAGACTAAGAAGCTGGTCATTCCTTTGTGTAACTTTTTCATGCTAGTCTTTTTGTCCATGCATTGTGGGTTTTCACATCAAAAATTTCACAAACTTCGCTGGGCATCCACCCTAAACCAAAAACATCTTTTTGTGAACACCTCCTTGTCCACAACCCAATTTGAGTATGGAGTAAAATTCTTGATGGAGATTCAAATATTCCGCAAGATTATGGAATTTATACTTACTTTAGCAGTCATTTCCCCTCTCTTTTATGCTCGAGGACAAGCATCATTCAAGCATGGGGGAAGAGTCATTCTCTGACACAAATGCTATGTAAGTATTATGTTGCAAAAAGTTTTGAGGAGCAAAAGAAAAAAAAGAAAAAAAATAAAAAACTGAAAGAAGAAAAAAATTATTATGATGAGAAGAAAAGAAAAGTAAGGAAAAAAGGAAGAATAAAGAAAAAAGAGAAAGAAAGAAAGAGAGAAAAATGAGAAGGAAATAAAATAAAAGTAAAAAAGTAATAATAAAGATGCTCCTCAGATCTTTTTGCTTCATAAGTTCTCAAGTGCCTTGATGACAAATTCACACTCAAATCTTCCAACCATGTGCAATCCGATAACGAGGACTTCACTCGTGGCTCGGGATCATCCATTTGCCACTTGCACATGTCCACTTATCTAAATGTGTGTGTTTCGCCCCTCTTTCCAACATTTATTTTCCATGGCCTTTTTGACGAGTCTCGGTAATTCCAATAGACCTCTCTCTTAATTTGACAATATTTCAGATGTATGTTCTGCTAGGATTGTTTTTAACCTTCCAAGCTCCACATAAGCCTTCCACTATCACATATGAGTAGAGTAGGTTGAAAATAATCTAGTATAGGCTTGAGTGAGTTGATGTGATGAGTGTTTCCATGAGCTTTTGCAAGAGATTTTCACTTATGTTGGATATGCATCTTTTTTAAAATCTTCCATGTGACAAGGTAATGGTTTGAAGTTCACTTAAGTTTGAGAGCATCGTGTTAAATTTGGCTTGTTCTTTATTGTTAGTCTATCTTGCATAATGAAAAAGAAGCCGGTCACACATGAACTTTAAAAATAAATTCTTAGGAGAGAGCAATTTGCCTCGTCATGAATGACTAAGTGCAGGGACAACATTGGAAGGCAACACTGATTTCCCTTTTAAGCAAGGATTACTTACTCGAGGACGAGCAAGGTTTAAGCATGGGGGAGATGTTGACAGTGAATTTCCGTCAACCTAGAGTACTTGTTATACATTGGTTTCGATTATGATTTGCAACTAACCCGCCACTAGGCATACTAATGATGTAACAAGTTCACACTTGCATGTCGATTTTGGAGTTTGTTGTTTACGCAGGAAATCTACGCTAAAGAGGAGACTTTCGGGATAAGTTCACCAAGCACTTTGGAAGAAGATCATGAAGCCCGACAAGAGTCAAGACACACGATGAACATGACTCCAAATGACCTGAGGACCGAAGCGTCAACGTGCAAATCTTCAGGGACTCAACCAGAAAGCAGCGAAGCTTGCATAACAAGGATTCAAGCCTTAACCGTGAAGGAAACAACAGCAAAGGCCTACATGCAAGTTCACACAAATAAGGGATCACACGAGAAGCAACCGGGGAGGAAACCGGGGCCGAACCGAGCCGAAATGGGCCTGGGCCGGCCGGCCTGGGCCGACCGGCCCAGCCCACTCCGGGGTCGGTTTGGTGCCCCCTTTGCCCTAGTTGTTTGTCTATTTATTGCCTCCGCCGCCGTCGGCCGCCACATCGAACAAATCATCCTACCGACGCCATTGACCAGAACACCGCCGCCGCAAGATGAGGGAGAGAGTTAGATGAGCTCGTCGCAAGGATCAACGCCGGCGGAAGGAAGGAAGCAAGAGGAGGACTCCAAGCCGCTGGCCTAGGGGTGTTCCAAAGCTTCATCACCGCCATCTTCATCGACGACGTCCTCCGGAGTCTCCATCACCCCTATGTGCTTCAATCCGTGTAAGATGATGGGGTAATGTCTATGTTCATCCCTAGGGTTAGATGGATGCATGCTATGTGATCGCTACTTGATTCGTGGTTTCAATCTATTGTTTTCATGTTGATGATGCTTTGATGATTAAGGTTAGCTACCGTGTTTTCGGGCGTATGATATCCGCTACTCCCATTGATTCCATCAACATATCGTGTCCATCATAGGTCTAGTCACGAATACCTTCGCGTAGTGATAGTACGAGAGGAGGGAAAGGGCGAAACTGTGGTCACAACCCCAGGTAGATTGGTTTACCACTCTCGTGTAGTAGATGCATACCATGTTATCCTAGATCCTAGGGAGGGGACGCTTATCTTTCTTAATCACTCTCTTGTGTTCACCCTTTACCATCTAGTTTAACCCTAGATTTGTTTGATCAACTTAACTTAGATTAACTTAGGTTAGATTGTTTTACCTTTAGATTAATACTCTTTCAAAGGTTTTCCATTCAACTAGATTAGTACTTGGTTAAGCGCTAGTAATCCCCTTGCTCCGCAGATTGACAAGAACCTAGGGAATCCCGTGGTGAAAAAGGTGTAGGTCCGTACGCTTGCAGATCGTAGGTGGATATGAGTTTTATCTGTCAACAAAGCCTGAAATTGTCGTGCGAGGCAGAGACTTGTCGTGCGAGGCGGAGACTTGTCGTGCGAGGTGGAGACTTGTCGTGCGAGGCGGAGACTTGTCGTGCGAGGGTTCCTCTAGTGGGAAACTAGTCGGAAATGCAATCGTCCGGCAAAGGACTGGTCGTCTTGCCAGTGAGGGTCTTGACGAAGATCTGCATGCCCCCCTGAGATGCAGCTCCAGGTGAAGGGTGGACTCCTTATAGATGTTGTAGTCGGCAAGGGTACGACCACCCTTGTGACGCCCTAGGTTTTTAATTGGCGTCACTAACGCTAATGACCGATTCAACCGAGTCAAACCGGTCGACGCTGGTCAAACCTAGGTCAACCTGGGTCATCACCTCGAAAACCTCGCCAATGAACCCTATTGAACCCCTTTACCAAGTCTACACACACCCGTGGTCAACCCTTGGTCAAAGACACGGTCAAACCCCGCTTGAACATTGACGTCGACGAATGTCGTCCGGAACTTTTGCCGCGTTCTCCAAATTTCACCTAAACACTTCAAAATCTACCTTTATGAAAGTTGTCCATCTTGTTGAGGGACACAACTTTCATGTAGATTGGCATTTCAAATTTTGAGTGGAACTTAGTGAAAAACGTGGTCGATCGACAGTAGCTCCTATTCACAGGGACATGGTGGCATTCAAAGTTAGCAAGACGTTCCTGCAAAATCCGTTGAGAATAACACCCTAGAGCCTTTGTAAAAGTTGTAGAGGGTAGTGAGATCTACAACTTTCCTATTCACCACTTTGTGCACTTCTATTCAACTTTTTGTAGTTTTACACGTCCGAATAGGGGCACAATGACACTTTCGGCCAGTCGCGCCACGGCGTCGCACCGCGCCTGGCCACGCCGTACCGCCGCCCGCGCCCCCGTGCGCAGCGTGTCGCCCGAGGCCGCGCTCCCTCCCGAGGAGGGTTCGCATGCCAAGGCACCGCGGGAGTCCGTGCTGCCCGCGCCGCGTGTCGCTCCCGCTCGCGCCGCCCGACGCCGTCCTTGCTCCCCGCCCGCGGGTGCCTCCCCTCCGTTCCCCCTTGCTCCAAGTCGGAGAGCCTCCTCTATAAAGCGCCCGAGCCACCATGCCCCCCTCGCGCGCCCACGTCGAGCACCGCTCGCGAAACCGCCACCGCGGCGAGCAAGGCCGAACCGCCGCCTGGCTGTGCCGTGGTCCGCCCCGCCGACCGCTCCTCACCCCCAACCAAGCCCACAAATCGGTCGCCAGTGAGTTCCTAAGCCTCTTCCCCACCTTCCCCGGCCGATTCCGTCCCTCCCTTGGCCGGATTCCAGCGATCCTCGCCGCTGCCTGCGCCTAGGGACCCAATTGCAGGGTCTGAGTTCTTTTCAGGGGCCTGTTCGCAAAACTGAGTCCTAAATAGCGTTGCAGTTTTTGCTGAATCTTTTAAATTCTCCAGAAAATCGTAAAAACTTCGGAAAATTGCAAACTCAGTTTTTTTGGATTCGTTGTGAAAAATCCTACAACTTTTGTTATTCTTTCCTGAGCTAGTTCCTGATAGTTTTTGCATGAAAAATAGAAATGTGAAAAACCTAGATCTGCAATATCTCAAAAACCATAAGTCCTCTATAGCTAATTTTTGGATATGTTGTGTGTTATGTCATGCCCAGCTCCTGTGCCAAAAATTGCACAAAATTATGATGTAAATAGTTTTATAAAAATTGTTTTCCATTTCTACAGAATCTGCATAAATGATTTTTGTAGCAAAAAATAATTAGTTTTTTGCAACCAACTTCTGCATACTGTCTTTCAATTCCAAAACACACCTTTGGTGAATTAATTACAATTGTATAATTACCAGAAATATTTATTCTTGAATTATGCTTGATTTTCTTTGAAAATACATAGCTCAAGTTTCACAATGGTTCTAGGTGTATATGATGCACCCATAGGCTAGTTTTGGACCATATAACATGTGTGAGAAAGTTTGGATCATTTTGATGAATATTCATTTTTGTGTGCATTTACCTTGTCCTTCTAGTTAGCTTTTGTTATTTTCAAAAATAATTAATTTCTAGCCATCCAAAGCTTGCATGTGTGTCCAGTGGCTTGTTATAGGTGTTTAGTGTTTAATGCACCCTTCCTCTGAATTTTATAAATTAATTTCATGAATAAAAGCTATGGAAGCAATTAAAGGCTTAATAGTCTTTCAAATGGGAAAAATCACCAACCCATCCTTAACAACCTTGTGTATGGCTGTAAATCATTTTAAAAGGCTAAATATACCCACCCACTACTGTTTGTGGAGTTAAATTAAATTATCTACATATATATGTACACAGTCACTATCAAAAAGAAGATTTAATAAAGAGCTGCATATTGTTCCTTCGTGGAGGAGTATGCTGAATGTATTTCTTATCTAGGTGAATGTGCCCAACCAATGCACTCGAGGGTTGTCATTTATGGTTTGTAGTTCTTTAAATTGAAAATCGACAAATAAATCTTGCATTTGCATCCTCGTGTAGATCTTCCCGACGGTAGATATACGCTCGTGCCGGAAGGAGGAGACGAAGGAGCTGACGATGAGCTGCATTACGAGGACGTAGCTCAAGACCTGGGCCAAAGTCCAGAAGGGCCCAAGACAAACCTTGCCAGCGAAGGCAAGCCCCGGATCATTAACCCCATCTTTTAAAATTATGCAATTATGGTTGCTATGATTGTGCATTTACGTTTCAGGATTTGAATTGAAACCCTAGATGCATGATCCCTAGGTACCTATGCTCTATCACTAGTATGCTAGGTCGATAGCTGCTATGCTATAGGACTCGATAGAAGTCGAGTGATGTTCGTCACTCGCGAGAATAGGTTCTTATGTTGGAATCATAAGATCTTTATAAATGGATTGCTCATGTGGTAAGAGCATGGGATTTGGGCTCCGGTCCAGTGGCTTTCGTGGGCTAAGCTTTTGAACGTACTAAGCACTTGTCGGGAATGGGACCGGTAAGCCTAGTACCTTAATGAGACGGTGCGGGAACTTACTATTACTACTCTTGAGTAATCACCTACCGCTTTGCAACCGGGAGGTGGGTACATGTGTGAGGCTGGGTGTACTGGGTGGGACATTCCAGATAGCCTTGTACCCAGGACTGTCAGATTCGCTCCCAACCCGAAGATTTTTGGGAACCGCCTGGTCGGTGTCAGCTCTGTTGGTGCACCGCTCTGTGTGTTTAGGTCTACCTTTCAAGGTTTGAATCAATCGATTGTCGGCCTCTCACCGTTATCTGAGGCTGCTTAATCAACTGGCCATGATATCCCTTAATGATGGAACTTGGTGAATATTGTGTATGAATTAATTGCTTGTACAATTCTTGATTGAATTAGTTGGCACACTTAGAAATGATAATCATCTAGAACTTGTGCTAATTAATGAAAGTGAGGACATACTCTTTGTTGCTTTTCAGCAAAAGAACTCCACCGGCCAAAAAGCCTCTCATGTCTAGAGTTTGGTGATGTAGTTATCACCCGACGGTTAAGTCTTGCTGAGTATTAGTATACTCAGCCTTGCTTTAAAAATGTTGTTGCAGGTGTTGTTTGGCCTGGTGAGATTCCACCCGGCTGGGAGCTGGAATGGGTGGAAGGGGACGAGTGATGACATCACGGATGGCCTCCTGTGATGTGTATCGTCGCGCTAGTTTATTTATTTCCTCTATTTCTGAACTCTGAACCTTTACTTCCTGTCATGAACAATGGTTTGTAATAATTGGAATTTATATGTGCTGTACTCTGGACTCTCCTTCGTGTGAGTTTTAATGCATGTGTCGATCCTCTGTATGATTTCCAAGTGATTTACCGGGCGTTAACCCGGCAACTAACCACAAGATGATACTTTACTATTGCTTAACGACCAAAGTGGATCGGTCTTAGGCGATAGTACGGTATTCTTCTGGGCGGGTTGTCACAATCCTCGAGCTGCTTGCCAGCAAGCGGTTGACTCTAGCTCGAGGGTTGTGGTTTTGCCGTTGTTTTTAGGAAGATAATCTTGCCGTCAAAGTGGGCCCTAATCCGGGCCCTCGTCAGTAGCCCCCGAGTGTGAGTGAGTTGGAGACTCGCTCGCGAGCTTTTATTTGTATCTGTAGTCGTTGTAGCCTTAGAGGTTTCGTCGGGGCGGTTATGGCCGTAATGGTGACGTGGGTGCAGCCGTGGGTGCGGGTATCTCAGCCGACGTGACCGATATGATCGCTCCATCAAGACCGCGCTCAGGCTTTGCAAGTCTGCACATCGCAGGAATTGAGGCGTCGCAGTTGCGTGTGACCGTTTCGCCGGGATGCGTCCGTGAGTGGGCAAAAGTCTTGCTGACATGGCGGGCCGACGCCGAAGATGAAGAGTTAGGCCTGTCTCCTTTAAAACCGTGCGTCGTGCGCCGGTTCGGGACTTTGCTTTCCGTTTGCTTCCTTTCTCCCTCGCGCTTGCCCCTTGAGCTTCGAGTTCTTTCGCATCCACATCGCCGCCGCCGCTTGCATTCCTAGCTCGCCCGAGACTTCGCCGTCGCAATGTCGAGCTGGGCGCGCTCCAACGTCTCCCGCGAGCAGCTCCTTCGCCTCGTTGAGGCGGGCCAGCTGCCTCCCCTCACCGAGGCTGTCGAGTGGATCGTCCCCGCCGACGAGTCCGTGCCACGCCCTCCCAGTGGGTACATGGTGTCGTTCGTGACCTTCCACGAGCGCAGCTTCTCCGTCTCCGCCGGCAGGTTTATCCGCTGGGTGCTGTTCGCATACGGACTGCAGCTTCAGCACCTCAACCCGAACAACATCCAGTAGATGTCTGCCTTTGAAGCGATGTGCTAGGGGTTCCTCGGCATCGGTGCGCACTTACAATTGTTCCAGTACTTCTTCAGGTTCACCTGCCTGAGGGAAGGCTCCCACGCGGCGACGATCGGCTGCGCCAACCTCCAGATTAAGCAAGGCCGCGGCGACAACTACATCCCGGCACCGCTGACCAGCTCGAAGAGTGGCTGGCACAAGATACGGTTCTACTTGCGGAACGACCCCGAGCACGCGCTCCCGGCGTACAACGGGTGCTCAATCGCGAAGTCGCAGCAGAACTGGGCTGATTGCTCGGCCAAGAAAGAGCAGGAGAAGATGCTCAAGTCTCACTGGGCTGTGCTTGGGTGTCTTCAGAACGTCAGGATCACCTTGGTGGAGGTAGTTGGGCAGCACCACGCCCGAGGAGTCGTGCCGCTCCGGCTCTGTGACATGACTGACGACACAGCCCCATGGGTCGGGACGGTGACTGCGCCGGAGCTTCCGTCACCGCTCGAGGTTCAGCACCGCGTGGCGCGGGAATCGGGAGAGCGACCTACTCGTGGTCGCCGTTGCAGATGCTCCCGATGCTCCCCAACGCGGGGACAGAGGAATTTGTAAGTTGTCTGTCTTCTCGGCAAGTTTGATTCGCCCTTTGTTGCGGGACGATCTTCTCGGATTTGACCTTGGTGTGCTCTTGTTGCGGCAGTTGAAATGCGCCCACCTCGTCCCGGCCAAGGTGCCTCTCCCGGAGAAGGCGATTTTTAACTAGAACCAGACTGTGGTGGAAAAGATGCGCGTTGCGCGTAAGGCGCGTCATAAGAAACGCCAGATCGCCAAGCGCGATCACAACGACGACCGCAACAAGAGGCAAAAGGCAGGGGAGCAAGGCGTCTCCTCTGTTGAGGATCCGTCGCTCGAGCCGTCGTGTAGCGGCGATGTCGCCAATGCGACAGTCGACTAGAGCAATATGTCGGGGTCTGTCGATGTTTTAGACCGGCAACCTACCAAGGGGAGTACCCGAGGTAGATTAATCTGACCTCACCAAGATCGGTAACTCGAAGGAAGAGACACGTGGCACACAATTTAGATAGGTTCGGGCCGCGAGGTGCTAATACCCTACGTCCTGTATGCTGCGTAGCTCTGGATTGATTGGGTGTGATTACAAGATGATGCATATGAGAGAGATAGGGGTCCCTACCTTGCCTTATATAGTCCGGGAGGCAGGGTTACAAGTCGGTTTGAGGAGAGAGTACAAGTCGGGTACGTCTAGGAGTTCTCTACACAGTACAGGACATGTATAGCTTCCTATTCGAGTACTCCTCCTCCGTAGTCCTTGCGCCCCACGTCATCAGGTGCCGTGTGACCCAAGTTGTGTCGTCCCAGGGGCCCACCGAGTAGTCGGTCCTAGTACCCACCGAGGTAGTGGGCCTAGGGAGGTCCATACGACAAACCCCCCGAGTACTTTGTAGTCGAGTAGGATAGTTTCGAGTAGTCTTGATGGCCTTGACGAGTAGTCCTCAAGCGTCGCCGAGTACTACAAGCCAAAAGTCCTCAAGAGTACTTGAAGCATCCTGAGGCTGGAAGGTACTCCAGCTAATCCTTGGGTGGTCTTGAAGTCTTCTCGAGCAGTTCCCAAGCGTCCTCGAGTTCTCCTCTTGAAAGTCTTCAATAGCACCCGCGTTGTCTTGAAGAAGAATCCATATGGAAAATGCGATTCGAAGAATCGCATTCCATATGGAATGTAGCCCCTGAGCCTTGAGTCGAGTACTTCCTCTCGAATTGAAGGGTCATCTTGATTGTAGAATGTGTCCTGAATTGCTCTCGAGTCTTGTCGCTACCCAGGAAGGCTAGCGGATGTAGCCGAGCCCCCGAGATGGAGTGCATCGAGTATAGGAAGCCGAAGAGTCAGGCAGCCGCCGCTGAGTCAGCCGCCGATACTTATCCATCCGGCCGTTGCAGCGCCGCCGGTTAGGTTATAAATAGAGGCTGAAACCCTTAGGGTTTTTTTCATTCCCCGCATTAGCAGCCGCTGGAGTAGATCTAGCCAACCATCCACTCGTGCTTGCATTGCCGCGTCATAGTTTGCAAGTCCACGCGCGCCGCCACTGCTCACCACCAGCGAAGCCCCCGAGCGAATGCGAGTGAAGACCCCGTGCACTTGGAGGATGAAGCCTTCTCCGTCCAAGGGCGCAAAGGCTGGTGCCGGAGCCGGGAAGAAGAGATCTCGCAACGAGGTGGAGGAATCTGCCCAGGGGTCAACGCCGCGGACGTCTCCTCCACGCCCCAATCCAAACAAGGTGTTGAAGAAGTCCAAGATGAAGACTGAAGAGCTGCTTGCGCTGGTGAATAGAGGGTTTCTCCGAGAGAAGGAGATGGACATGTGGCGCGCCGCCGCAGGCGACCTGTACCCCATGGAGAAGAACCTCGACGAGGTCCCCATGTTCGCCAGGTTCATGGAGCGCGGACTAGCACTCCCGGTGAGCGATTTCTTCAAGGGTCTCCTCAAGTACTACGGTATCGAGTACTTGAACTTGAACCCTAATGGCATTTTTCACGTCTCCGTCTTTGTCCACTTCTGCGAAGCCTTCGTGGGGATCAAACCCCACTGGATCTTGTTCTGGAAATTCTTTCTTGTGAAGCCACAGCCGAGCGCCAACGACCTGCGAGTAGTCGGAGGAGCCGACATTCAGGTGCGTGAAGATGCCGCCGACCAGTACTTGTCGTACAAGCTCATCGATTCGAACCAAGACAGGAAGGCCAAGTGGTTTTATATCACGAACCACCACTCGGAGCTGCCGAATCCAAGCGGGAAGCAGCCGAAGCATCGGTCATGGTGGAACACTGAGCCGACGATGCAGGAGGGTATTCAACTACTCGAGTTGATCCTGAAGATCAAGGCTTTGAGAGAAGCCGGGCTAAGGGCCGAACATATGACCTTCAGCTTCATGAAAAGGAGGGTGCAGCCGTTGATGGCACACGACACCCTTGGGTACCAGTACACGGGCGAAGAGGATACGTCGAGGATGCCCGGCAACGAAGTCGACGATGAAGACATTGTCGAGAGCTGGGCAGGATTTTCAAGGACATGCCACCGTACACACCCTGCCCAGTCCCCGAGTCCTCCGCAGCTCGTCCGCCGAACAAGGTTAGTAGCCAATGACCTCTGCCTCCGAGTACTGATCAATTTGGAGTAGTCATGATCACCCAAGTCGCTTGCTGCAGGATGACATTGCGAAGTATGTCTCTGACCAAACTCCCCCTTCTCAAGTTGTAGATATTCCACAGGAGGGCAAGGCCAAGGCCAAAGAACACCGCGAAGTCGGCGAAGGTGACGACACCGTCACCATTGAAGATACGTCTGACGAGGAGGATGGGGAAACACTTCAAGAGAGATTTCAGCTGCGGTCCAGGTTCAGCCGACCTGGGCTGCCCAATATCCTCCTCATTGAGGATTCACCAACTAGCCTGGAGGCTAGTCTCCCTGCGCCGCCGAGGATGCCACGCAATGTGGCGCACAAACGTGTCGCCATGAAGTTGAAGGTGACCGAGACTATGCCCCAAGAGGTGAGTTCCTCGAGTAGAGTAGTCGGGTACTTGTGTTGAAGTATTGCATGCTGACAACTGAATTTTGAGTTGTCGTAGGAAATTCCATTGTCTGACCCCTGCTGATCAAGGGGAGGGAGATGACTGGGACACGGTGGGTGAGCCAACTGAAAGGAGCCGCAGTCCAGCCCCCACCGTAGAAGAGCTTGTGTCACGGATGACACAACAGACGACTAGTGTTGCCGAGCCGCAGGTGCCGGCAGAGGAGAGCAGGCGAGAGCCGAGCGCGACTACTGGATCTGGAGAACCAGTAGCAGCCCGGGCTGAAGAGGAGGCGCCCGCGAAGGCCGGGATCGTCGATATCGCCAGCATACTTGGCGCTCCGATCGTGACTGTTGTCCGGTCCAACTTGTAAGTGAAAACCATCCCCTAGTAGTACTTGTACTTTGGTAATCTTGCTTGGCTGACCACCAAATCTGTACTGTGCAGGAAGTCGACCGAGTGGGAAGGAGAAGAGCCAGTCGCGATAGTTGCTGAAGAAAATCTGCCAGCCGCTGTAGAGGAATCCACTCCCCTCGCTCAGGCTAAGACCGTCGCGTAGGGCGCAGAGGCTACTCCACTGGAAGCCACCGTGGTGGAAGGTATGTACAGCCCGATGATGCCGTTTGCCTCAGGTAGTCGTAGCCCCCGGGTACTGACGCCGCATGTCTTGCTATGACAGAAACACAAGTCGAAGGGACTATGATCCCTGAAGCCGTACCAGTTGAAGACACTGTGCCAGAAGTCGCTGTACTGGGGGAAGCGACTACTGAGGCAGAGGTCCCAGTAGCTCCCGAGCCCACGGAAGAGGTGCACGACGACCCGCTCCTGGAGGCCAGTATGGATGTTGTTGTGAGGTCGCCAGAGATCCAAGACGCGGAGCCGATTCGTTCAACGCTGATGTCGGAGGCTGCACCGACTAGTCGTGGCGGGCTGGAGCTTCTGTCAGATGACCTCATCGACTCGGCGATGGTAGCTCGGAACTTGGAGACGATGCGCCAGACCGAGCAGTGGATGAAGGTACGTGATGGTACCCTTGAGTAGTCGAATTCCACCAGAATTGAGTACCCAAGTAATAGTTGTTGCCTTGTGCAGGATGTCATGGAGAGATCCTGACAAAAATCTGATATGCTCCAAGGGTATGGCGACACAGTGCTCCGGGCGGAGTCGTTGGAGAAGGAACTCAACAAGGCCAGGAAACACTCTGCCATGCTGCAATCCAAACTGGATGTAGCCTTCGCCCAGTACCACAACGAGGTATAAGAGATGCAGACGAAGAGTGATGACTTGATTCGCAAGAACAAGACGTTGCGCCAGAAGAACAATGGTATGCCGCCGCTGACATGTTGAGTACTTATTGCGAGTACCCTGGTAGTAGCTTGACATGAACTCCTGGACTTTTGCAGATCTCGAGGCCCGGGTAGACCAGCTGAAGGCATCGGAGACCGATCTGAAGAACATCGTCTACCGAGAGAAAGATGCCCGAGAGGTACTTGAGTATGAATATAAGCAGCTGTCTTATGAGTGCACCAAGCACATGGAGCTCCGAGAAGCCTCGGACTGTGACCTTGTCAACTACTATAAATCTGCGCAGAAGCTCAACGAAGACTACGAGAAGCTGCGGGGACAGCTCAAGGAACTTGAAGAGGCCGCACTTCCCATCGCAAGGCTGCTGGTGCCACACCCGGGCGGGCAGAAGATTGCTCTGTTGGTTGACCGACTGAAGGAAGCTCCCGGGTGTCTGGCAGCATATGTGAAGCATTTGCGAAGTCCATCCCCAAGCAGGTCTTGGCGTACATGAAGTCATACTTCCCCAAGGCTCCGGTTGATGTAGTCGCGGGTGGACTAACCGTCAATTGCTCAGATGATCAATACAAGGAGCTTCTAGAGCAGATGATGCCAAATCGCCGGACAAGTCGCAGAGAAGCTGAACCTCTAGTAGTTGTCCGGTAGGTTTACCTTACGGAGACATATGTAATATAAACAAAGTTATGATCAACTTGTTTGAGTTTTAATGAAAAGACTTCCATGAAATGAGTACTCATTGTCGCGATATGTATGTGCGGAGTGCCCAAGAGCGAGTAGTAGTACTCGGCAGTAGACCTGTTCGAGGGAAGCACAGTAAATGAGTTGACTGAGAATCAAACTTTAATACTGAGAAAATACACCTGGATGGCCAGGGCCGTTTACAAGTGTAGTCGCCAGGACCCGGAGGTCGCCTACGGCTGGAGTGGTGCTAGGGCGCGTGGCCTCTTACAGCTGTAGATCCGTTAGTAGCCGTATAGGCTGGATCTAGAAGTACATGGTCTCTTGATAGACCGCTGCTAGAGTCCTTGACGCCCTGCGCAGTTCGAGATCCGTTAGCAGCCGTTAGCGCTGGATCTTGGAGTAGAGTAGTCCGGAGACTAGTGCCTGGACCCGGAGGCCGCTTATGGCGAAGGGCCCAGGAGTAGCCGTATAGACTTGAGCCCCCAGAGTAGTTGAGAGACTATGCGTAGAATCGACAGAGCTGGTCAACGTTCCACAAGTTGCTATGTCGTCGCCTTCAAGTGTCTGGAGGTGATACGAGCCTGGTCGGTCACCCTTGCAACTATGAAGGGACCTTCCCATGGCGAGCTGAGCTTGTGTAGTGCTTCCGTGTTCTGGATGCGACGGAGGACTAGATCACCAATGATGAAGGTTCCTTGACGTTGCGATCGTGGTAGCGTCGGATACCCTCGAGGTACCTTGCTGATTGGATGAGGGCGGCGCAACGAGCTTCTTCGAGTCTGTCGATGTCAACTCGTCTGCTGTCTTCAGATATGCCTTCGTCGTATTGCTCTACTGCCGGCGAGTCCCACATGACGTCGGCACGTAGGATAGCTTTGGAGCCGTAGACCAAGAAATAGGGTGTCTGTCCTGTCGGCTTGGTGGGTTGAGTACGCAGCCCCCAGAGTGCATTGGGCAGTTCCTTAATCCAGTTTCCTCCTTTTGTGTTATATTAGCAGCATCGTGCAGTTACTTCTTGAGAGCATCGAGTACCACCCCATTGGCGCGCTCGACTTGTCCGTTGGCCCTTGGATGGGCAATTGACACATACCAGACGTCAATCCCGCTGTTCTTGCAGTATTCCCAGAACTAGTGGTTGTTGAAGTTGGACCCCAGGTCTGTGATGATGCGATGGGGTAGTCCGTAGCGGTGTACGAGTTCGTCCAAGAAGTCGAGTACCGTGTCGGCCTTTGGGCAGGTGACCGGCTTGACTTCGATCCACTTGGTGAACTTGTCGATAGCCACCAAGACTCTGTTGAATCCTCCTGGCGCAGTCGGGAGAGGCCCAATCATGTCGAGCCCCCAGTAGGCGAAAAGCCAAGTTGGTGCTATAGTGACTAGCTTGTAGGCCGGAATGTGCTGTTGCTTGGCGAAGTACTGGCACCCTTGGAACCTTCTGACGAGTTCTTCAGCATCACCCAGGGCTGTGGGCCAGTAG
Organism: Cenchrus americanus; assembly: GCA_947561735.1. NCBI lineage: Eukaryota > Viridiplantae > Streptophyta > Magnoliopsida > Poales > Poaceae > Cenchrus > Cenchrus americanus. The sequence continues at coordinate 176,638,908 of OX387244.1, read as the reverse complement.
AAAGTTTGTCGGAAAGCCTTGCTGACCAGTGCACGAGAAGACGCGTGGTTGCTGCAGAAGCCTTTGTGGATCTCCTCCAAGATGTCTTTGCCTTCTTCTCTGGGAACACACTTCATGAGTACTCCTGAAGTGGCGTCCCAACTGTAGAGCTTGTCCCCGACTAGTACGTAGGACTTGGCCCGGCGGATGAGTTGCTCGGCCAAGTTTTTTTCCGTAGGAACCTTCTGCTCGCAGATGTAGTCGATGAAGGGTTGTCGCCAGTCCACATCTACCATAATGACCTCCTGGCCAGCTGGGAGAGGCGCTGGGGCAGTGGTCGTGGGCACCGGCTCCGGGATGGATGGCGCGTGAAGCTCGTGGATGAAAACACCTGCTGGTACTTGAGTGCGAGTGGAACCAAGCTTCGACAAGACGTCCGCTGCAACGTTGTTGTCACGGACGACGTGATGGAACTCAAGACAGTAGAATTTGTTCTCGAGCTTGCGGACTTCTAGGCAGTAGGCGTCCATGTTCTCCTTGTTGCGATCCCAAGACTTGTTGACTTGGTAGATGACCACTGCGGAGTCGCCATAGACTAGTAGTCGCTTGATGCCCAGAGATGCTGCGAGGCAGAGCCCATGTAGCAGCACTTCGTACTCGACTTCGTTGTTTGAGACCTTCCAGAAGATTCGCAGGACGTACTTGAGTTGTTCGTCTGTTGGAGAAATCAGGAGTACCCTTGCACTTGCGCCCTCGAGCTTGAGTGAGCCGTCGAAGTACATCATCCAATGCTCTGGTCGCTCAGTTGGAGTTGGTAGCTGATTTTCCCGCCACTCCGCCATGAAGTCGACAAATGCCTGCGACTTAATGGTTGTTCATGGCTTGAAGTCTATGGTGAGGGCACCGAGTTCGACTACCCATTTGGAAATTCTTCCAGTAGCATCTTGGTTCCGTAAGATGTCACTGAGTGGGTAGTCGGTGGCGACGGTGATCGAGTACTCCTGGAAGTAATGTCGTAGCTTCTGCGAGGTGATGAACACTGCATATAGTAGCTTCTGTACTAGTTGGTAGGGTGTCTTAGATTCTGATAGGACATCGCTAACGAAGTAGACTGGTCGCTGGACTGGGTAGGCGTGGTCGTCTTCTTGCCTCTCGATGACGATGGCAGTACTAACCACGTGAGTAGTTGCAGCGAGGTAGAGCAGTAGCTACTCCTTTTTGCGAGGAGCCGTGAGGACTGGTGGTTTGGACAGGAAGTCCTTGAGCTGAGCCAGAGCTTGGTCTGCCTCTGGGGTCCACATGAACTTCTCTTGGTGCTTGAGTAGTTTGAAGAATGGTAGTCCCCATTCTCCAAGCTTCGAGATGAATCTGTTCAAGGCCACCATGCACACAATAAGCTTCTACACATCTTTGATGCAGGTGGGAGCTTTCATCTTGGTAATGGCAGAGATCTTCTCGAAGTTGACTTCGATGCCGCAATGGCTGATGATGAAGCCGAGTAGTTTTCCCGAGGGTACGCCAAAGATGCACTTGTTTGGGTTGAGCTTCCAGCGGTACTCTCGCAGGGATGCGAAAGTCTCTTCAAGATCGGCGATGAGCGTGTCGGAGTTTCGGGTCTTGACGACCACGTCATCCACATAGGCTTCGACGTTCTTGTTGAGATGTCTCTCTAACAGGCCTGGATAGCTCGCTGGTAGGTAGCGCTGGCGTTCTTCAACCTGAACAACATGGTCGTGTAGTAGTAGGTGCCGAATGGGGTGACGAACGCGGTCTTCTCCTGGTCTTCTTCCTTGATAGCGATCTGGTGGTACCCAGAGTAGCAGTCGATAAAGCAGAGCAGGTCGCAGCCCGCCGTGGAATCGATGACTTGGTCGATCCGCGGCAACCCAAAGGGGCCCTTGGGGCAGTGCTTGTTGAGATTGGTGTAGTCGACGCACATTCTCCACTCGTTTGTGTTCTTCTTGCGGACGAGGACAGGGTTGGCGAGCCACTCAGGATGGAGGACTTCTCTAATGAAGCCGGTCGTGAGTAGTTTGACGAGTTCCTTCTTGATGGCATGCCGTCGATCGTCGGAGAAACGGCGGTGGTGTTGTCATTTCGGGGTAGCTTTAGGATCGACGTTGAGTGAGTGCTCGATCAGATTCCTGGGCACCCCTGGCATGTCCGCTGGTTTCCAAGCGAAGATGTCTCGGTTAGCTCGGAGGAAGCTAACGAGCGCATCTTCCTATTTCGGGTCGAGGCCCGCCCCGATCATGGTGGTCTTGCTGCTGTCGCCTGTCTCAAGGTCGATTGCCTGGACTTGCACTTCCGCAAAGGGTTGAGGCTTGTTGGCTGTGTCAGACTTCTCTGGGATCTCGAGTTCGGTTGGGGCAAGCTTCTTAGATGCAGCATAGGTCTCCATCATTTCGTTGGGTACTTGATTGGTGGCTGTGAGTTCCACGGCTTCTGTGTCGCAGTCGAAGGATATCTTCATGTCCCCTTGCCGTGAGAGTACTCCGGCAGGACTTAGCATTTTGAGTACCAAGTATGTGTAGTGAGGTACCGCCATGAACTTGGAGATAGCTGGTCTGCCGAGGATGGCATGGTAGGAAGTCTCGAAGTCCGCAACCTCGAACTTGATGTACTCGGTGCGGTAGTTCTTCATAGTTTCCCCGAAGGTAACTGGCAGGACCACTTAGCCTAGTGGGATAGCCGCGTTCCCAGGGATGATGCTGTAGAAAGGTGATGTGCTCTTGGTGAGCATGTGAGTGATGTTGAGCTTCATCTTCTTCAAGGTCTTGGTGAAAAGGACGTTGAGCCCGCTTCCACCGTCGATGTGTACCTTGTTGAGTCTGGAGCCCGCGACTACTAGTTTCAGGACGAGTGGAAAACGCCCTGTCTCGGAGAAGCTTGTCCATTGATCCGCGCGGGAAAAGGTGATGGGTACCTCTGACCACCTGAGAGGGGTCGGGACCGCTGGTTCAATGTTCAGGACTTCCCGTCTGATGGCCTTCTGAGACTGCTTGGTGGGTAGTCCGCCGAAGAGGACATTCACCGTCTTGTTGGGATCTTGGAAGTCGCCGTTGTCCTCGTCGGCTTTTTTCTTGCCCTTCTTGTCGTGAGGAGGTCGTGGGGCTGGGGTATCCTTGACTGCTCGCCGGAGTTGGTAGCACTGCTCAGTGGTGTGATTTCCCTCCAGATGCCACTGGCACTTCTCTTTCAGCACGTCCTTGAAGCCGCCAGAGGCCTTCTTCGAGTTGTCTTTCGCAGAGCGCTGGATAGCCGCGACTGTTTTGTCTGGCTTGCGCTTGCGGTTAGGACCAGAGTAGTTGTTGTTGCGACTCCCTTGATCCCTGTTGTTGTTGTTGCTGCCGCCCAGGTTTTACTTGCTCTTGCCACGGATGGCGTCGTACTTGGCGTTAGCCTTGTCTTCTTCGTCGACCCATGAAGTGATCATGTCCTTGAGCTTGGTTATAGAACTCGGGCGGCGTTGACCGAAGTCTTCAAAGGTGCGACGATGGTAGAGACTGTCTTGGAAAAGGTCGATGACCTCCTTGTCGGTGACATCGACTACGGTCGCGCGCTTGTCGAAGAAGCGTCGCATGTACTTGCGTAGGGTCTCGCCCTATTCCTGCTTCACCATAGCCTGGTCCATGCGAGTACCCGAGCACCCCATGGCGCCCGCGAAGTTGTTGGTGAACTGTTCCTTGAGCTGGTCCCACTTGTCGATCGAGTACTTCTCGAGTGACTCGAACCATGTAAGTGGAGCTTGGTCCAGGCAGAAAGGGAAGTAGAGGCACTTCGTGTCATTGTTGCCACCAACATTTTGGATGGAGAGGGCATAGCATCTGAGCCATTAGTCTGGGTCTTGCTTCGCATCGTACTTGGTGATCCCCAGAGGTTTGAATTTCTCTAGGAGAAGCAGATTGCGAAGTCGAGCAGAGAAGGCGGGGAAGCCGTCATTTTCGCCTGCCGTGGAGGACTTCTTGCGTCGAATTTCTTCAATTCTGCGGCGAGCATCGTAGCCGTCGCGTGAGGAGCCAGTGACGTGGCTATCTGCGTGGCCTCGGCCTCCGCGATCGCCTCCACCATCGGCTCTTCTGCCAGCCCTATGTGAGGAGCTCCCACCGCCACTGCCTCCGCCACCAAAATCGCCATGAGCAGCAGCGCCGCGACTACTGCCAGTGCCGCCGACACTGTTGCCGCCCTGAGAAGGTTCACCAGCTGATGCCTGAAGGACCGATACGGCGAACCAGAGAGGGGGGGAGTGAATGGGAGCCGATAAAAATTCTTCTCGAAGGAGATGGTAACTCCAACAAGATGAACGCGGCTTCCAACACACTTCTCCAACTCACTACCCAAGTTGGCCAAGCCCACGTAGCCACTGGAGTGCCACTGGACCTAGGAACCAACACACAACCTTCTGACCCGAGAACGCAGCGGAACACCAAACCTCGAGTCTACAGACCAACACCGGTCAGACCGGTGAGCACCACCGGTCAGACCGGTCCCTGCTGGTGAAACTGGGCAACTTCCACAAAGTGGCTCCACACCGGTCAGACCGGTGAGACACACCGGTTAGACCGGTCACAGCCTGAAAGCCCCCAAAGCACCAAACAGGCCAACTGACCTCCAAACTGACCCAAACTCGAAACAGCCCCAACATAGAACAACAACGAACACACCCAGACGTTCACCCGAGCAAAAACCCACTGAGGGTTGCACCGGTCAGACCGGTCAAGAGCACCGGTCAGACCGGTGTAGCTCCGGGCGACTCGGGATGAACAGCACCCGCGGGTTAACTCCCCCAAATCCAAACCTCGATCTCCCGAATCGCTCCACGGACTTGAACAAGACTTTGGGGATATTAGGAACACCTCATGAGGAGTTTATAGCCAAGTTTAATCCCACCAAAACTCGTCCAAAAAGGAGGAATCAAGGAAATCCCGCCAAGAGCACTTCCAACCCAAGAACTCAAGAAACCCCAAAATCGAGCACCTTTACTCACGGATTTGGGAGGGGAATCACTGCCCAAAGAACACCGAAGGGTTCCCACAAATTGCCCCCATCAAATCCCCAAGAGAAAGGTCCCGAAAACAACCCAAAGAAATCACCAAGGGAGGGCTCCGAAAATCATCACCAAGAACAACCGGGGAAAATACATCCAAACCTTGAGGAACCACGCCGAATCATCTATACATGAAACAAAGGTCCATACAAGGTCTAGCAAGCCGCCCGATCATCCATCCCTCTCAACAAGATCTCTCCATGAAGCTCTCTTGCTAGTCCTATGGAAAACCTAAGGAAAATAGGAAGGAAAATAGGAAAACAAATGAGCTAGGATTCCAAGAGTTGGCTGCCATCCTCTCACCTCCTGGGTTATATGGAGGCAACCGAAAGTTTAAAATGCCCTTTCCTAATAACTAGGGATACAAGCCCCTCAAGGGCGGATTTGGAAGTCTTCATGTCTTCACCATCGGACGGATGCCCGGCGACCGCACCCTGCGTAGCCTCGACGCAAGCCATGCGATCCCGACGCGTGTCCTCCGCTTCGAAGTCTCCGGACTGCGTCGTCGCACACCGGTCAGACCGGTGCTCCTCACCGGTCAGACCGGTCCCCACCGGTCAGACCGGTCAGACCCACCGGTCAGACCGGTCTGGCGCTGCTGCAGCTCCGTCTTCGGTTCTTCGGTCTTGGCTTTGTGGATCAACCAAGGAACCCAGTGGTTTTCTGGTGAACCACCGGAAACCCCGCGAACTCGGTGTAGCCTCCGCCAATCTCCACTCATGACTCGGCTCCCACGTAGTCCCGGCTCGACCTTGGTTTTGAGGCTCAACCAAGAAACCGTCCATGACTTCATCTTGCTGTTCATGCCACCATGCGGCCCGCACTTGACCCCGCTAGCCACCGGGTCCCTCGAACGAAGCCTACTTGTCTTCTCCACACCTGGAGGCCTCACCGGCGACGACCTTTCGCGCTTGTTCTTCACCTGCACCAACACCAGTCAAGCCGCAACCTGCACCTGCAATACTTAGCCAAGAATCAGTCCACAAAACGTTGTCAATCACTCATCACACAAGGAAGCGACCATCCACCGGTCCTAGAACCACACATGGTCCTCAATCTCCCCCTTGATGAGTGCATTGATAACACCCACACGAAAGTAACAAGAGAGAAAAAGGAAAAGAAAAGAAACGAACAAAAAGAAATTCCAACAAGTGATCGAAAGCCAAACAAAGGCAAAGAGCAAGATCACTTGAAGAAGACAAGTCTCGGACCCCTTAGGCAAGGGCAACGGCTCGACACATCCGAGACAAAAACCAAGCTCAAGCAAAGAGCGCAAACCACCGAAACAAAGCTCGAAAAACCACAAAGAGCTCCCCCTGCACACATGCAAGCTCCCCCTGAACCAATGCACCTCCCCCTGGACAAATGCATGCAAACCAGCTGAAAACAGGGTAGCTGCAGCAACTTCAGCTCACACCGGTCAGACCAGTCATCACCACCGGTCAGACCGGTGCCTAAGATGTGCATAGGACCAGCACTCACACCGGTCAGACCGGTGCTCCTCACCGGTCAGACCGGTGTACAACAGAGCCCAGAAATAGCTCGAAACCACCTGAAAACCTTGTAAATGTGTCCAGTAAGCCATTTCAAGCTCAAACTTCTCCCCCTTGTTGGCAATGCATGAATCAAGCCAAAAATGCAAAAAATTCAACCTAGAGCTTCTCAAATAGACAAAATTCAACAAAGAATGCTACACATGTCCAAATGAGCAAGTTAGGTACTCTACGGCTTTGTATCGATCTCAACTACATGATCACCAAGTTTCACAACCATTGGACGAAGCTAAGATGGATTTTGGCAATTTTGCGAAAAACTTGCCTCTCATGAGCAAAGTCCTAACCATGATCAAAGCATATCAAAATGGCAAAGCCACACAAACTTCATGCTAGGACAGCCATTCTGATCATAAGACCATCACAAACACCCACAAGCACCTCATGTCATGTCAAAGCCACCGAGCCATGTCCCTACTTCTATGTATGAGACTTCTCATTGGTAGGCATCATGCAACGGTTTAGCACCCAAAGCAAATTAAATTCAGCACATATGACATGGGAGCACATTTTCCAAGCATTTTACATTTCATTTTCAGATTTATCATTGGTACATGAAATGTCTTTGCGACAAAAAAGAACTTATGCCCCTCCACAAAATGAAGCAAGAGGGCTAAACATTCATGATGGCAAATGAGCCTTTGGCCCCATATGATCAATAAACTAGCTATCCAACCACAAATTAAGCATAGCCAAGCCACTAAAACATGTCAAGATCATATAGAGGCATTTACACATGAGAGAGCATACACGTGACATTTTCAAAAACATAGCTATCAACCATGGATTATTCATCAAGATCATCAAGAGCTAAGCCAAACTAACCATAGCATACCAAACAAGCTCACAAAGACATAAATCTCATTCCATGGTGAACAATGTATATGAGAGAAGCTTTTCCTAACGAATGCATATGATACAAAATGCATGCTATCTAAGATACAAGGATGCCTATACATCATGTTACATATGCCATGCCAAATGCAAGAAATGCAAAAAGGAAACTATACGTATGCTACAGAGGAGCTCCCACACCCAAAGCTCACAAACCACCGGCTCCTCGAGGGGAGGCAAAAAGGGCTCGACACCACCGGCAAAAGAGCAAAGGAGCACAAAACTCACAAGCTCCCCCTAAACACATGCACTAGGGCCAAAGAGCATACAAAGCTCACCCTACACACATGAGATAGAGAAGGAGCAAAGCAAACCAAGTGGCTTGACCAAGGCCACACACTCGAAGGTCACAAATACACTTACCTTTATCATTTCTTCACAATTCACTCATCCTTGTCCACCATCCCCGAAAGTGATGCACCTACATGTCACCACCGGGATATGAAGCCGAAGAACCACCCTCGATATCAACCAAATGTTCTCCGGGCTATCCACCTGCAACTCAAAACCAAGAGCGAGAGCGAGCAAACGACTCAACACTGGGGTTAGTTCCAAATGTGTAAAACCAGTGCCTAGCCATTTGCTCGAAAGTGGGGTTAGCACAAACCAAACCATCTTTCCTACCAAAGCTACCTCCACGAACACCACAACGGTAACCACCATGAGGTAACCAAACCTCTCTACCTGGAGGAGGACCAAAACAACGAAAGAGAACTTGTGGACTGTCCATCCTCTCCTTCTCAAAACTACGGATCCTCCCATCCCCGTATTGAGCACGAGGAGGAGAATGCCTAGCAAACTAAACTCCTGCAAACTTTCCACCCCAACCACCAGAACCACGAACTCCAGAACCAAACCTCGCACTAGTACGAGCACGAAACCCAAACTGCTGCCTGTCCAGGCCTGCACCAGTCTGACCGGTGCCCCTCACCGGTCTGACCGGTGTAGCCTGGGCAGCGGCACCTCCAACAGCCTTCCGCTCTCCCCAAGCCCGAACTGACCTCACACTCGCCTTGGCCCTGGGCAACTGCACATGAGGCTCAAGTACACCATCGGAAGGGTGGTACTTGTCCTTGTTAGCCCACTCCTTCGCCATTCTCTCCTCACGCTTCCTCTTGAAGCAAAACACTCTCTTGTGACCATCCTTTCCACAAAACTCACAATGTAAACGGATTGATCTGAGCTTAGGCTTGGGGTGATGCTCTTCACACGGCTTCTCACTTGGTTTCTCACTAGGCTTTTCACTTGCCTTCTCACTCGGTTTTTCTCTCGGTTGGTTTGGCTTGGATACAACTTGTCTTTGGGTGTGGGTTGTGGTGGAACTGAAACATTCCCAAATTTCCTTTCTCTCTCACCACTGCCCTCACCAACCTTATCCAATCCCAAAGCCAAACCGTCAAAATGCTTACAGCTATCAATCATCATACCAAGCTGAGGTTCTTGACTCGACAACCAACTCAGCGCTTCACGCAACTTATCATTCTCATCTTGCAAGCGACCAACACATTTTGCAAGATCCAAATTCTTCATATCATGCAACTCACATGTAGAGCAAGAAGTAGGAATAGGCACTTTCAAATAAGCCTCAAGCGAAACAATGCGAGAATGGAGCTCAGCAATTTTCTCATGCAAACTAGGGCAAGAAGTGCAAGCACCAAGCAAAGTGGGTCTAGATTGTAGCTCAACCAACTCAACCCTAAGCACATCTAGTTCCTCACACTTGGAGGCATACTTCTCCCTAAGATAAGTCAAGTCAGCCAGGAAAGCAGAGCAATCAGCACAATCGTTCTCATCAGAAACAACAGGGCTAGCCTTAAGAGAATCAATTTCAAGCTTGCTATCAAGAACCTGTGTTTCTAGCTCAGCCACTCTAGTCCTAGCAGCCTCGAGCAAAGATCTAAGCTCCTTCCTAAGCTTCTTAGCCTCTCTAAGCATGTGATCGCGATTATCAAGCAAGTCAATCAACTCCTCATTCTCCTTGCGCAAAGAGGAGAGCTCATCACATACCTCATCCTCGGAATCCAAGTCCGAGGCGTCCTTCTGGCTTCTCTTGCTGCTCGAACTACGAGCCATGCCGCAGAAGTCATCCTTGAGGCTTAGGCCCGTCACACAAAGGCCGTTGAGATACTTGCCGATGTTCTTCTTCTTCTTCTTCTTCTTCTTGTCATCCTCTTCGTCTTCATCACTCGAGCTTGAAGACGTGTCCTCGGAATCAGACTCGATGTCGCTTGATCTCTTCATCTTCTCTCGAGACCGTGTCTTCTTCCCATGTCCATGATCCTTCTTTTTGGACTTCTTCCTCTTGTCCTTGAACTTGTGCTTGTCGTGGTTGTTCACCTTCGGACACTCGGCGAAATAGTGTCCAGTCTTGCCGCACTTGAAGCATGTCCTCGTGTTCCTCCTCATGTTCACCCGGTTCTCATGCAGCCTCTCGAACCACCTCGTCAGGAGCGCCAGCTCGTCCTCTCCAAGCACGTCAAACTCCTCATCTGGCATAGACATCAAAGTGGAAAAAGTGAACATCCTGGTGGATGGGTTAGTGTTAGCCTTTCCTTTCGAACCACCAACGAGGGCAAAACTATGGGAATCAGTCGGTCCCTCGAGCTTGGCTGTCATGCCCCTATCCACCTCAGCAGACTTGAGCTTCGAGAACAGCTCGTTCACCGTCAGAGTGTCATACTTCTCCGACTCCACAATGGCCTCGAACTTTCCGCCCCAAATCATACGATCCAAAGAGTGTAAGAGCTTGACCGCTCTATCATGATCATCGTACGGGAGCACGTCCACATTGGCCCTCATGTTGTTCACAACCACCGTGAACCTCTGAAACAAGGCATCGATGGACTCACCGGGGAGATGAGTGAAGTTCTCGTACTCTCTCCGGTAGGTCGCATACATCCGTACCTGAACCTGGGCATTCCCAATATGAGCCTCCTTCGAAGACCGTCCAAATCCTACATGCCAAGTGCTCGGTGTGCACCCGATCGAACTCGGCTGACACAAAGCACGAAACAAGTAGTCGACCGCCTTGTTGTTGGCGTCGAATCTGTCCCTCGATCCTGGAGCGAGGAAATCCATCGGCTGGACATAGCATGTGTCCACCGTGACATCCCAAAGGATCTGACCCTTTCCGCGGAGAAACGCACCCATCCGCTTGCTCCACATCTGGTAGTTCTTGCCATCGAAGTGTGGAGGACCTGAACCCCGTTCCTGGTATGCCATCCTTGGATCTTAGACTGGTTAGAATCAATTAAGACCTGAACCGGCTCTGATACCACTTGAAGGACCGATACGGCGAACCAGAGAGGGGGGGAGTGAATGGGAGCCGATAAAAATTCTTCTCGAAGGAGATGGTAACTCCAACAAGATGAACGCGGCTTCCAACACACTTCTCCAACTCACTACCCAAGTTGGCCAAGCCCACGTAGCCACTGGAGTGCCACTGGACCTAGGAACCAACACACAACCTTCCGACCCGAGAACGCAGCGGAACACCAAACCTCGAGTCTACAGACCAACACCGGTCAAACCGGTGAGCACCACCGGTCAGACCGGTCCCTGCTGGTGAAACTAGGCAACTTCCACTAAGTGGCTCCACACCGGTCAGACCGGTGAGACACACCAGTTAGACCGGTCACAGCCTGAAAGCCCCCAAAGCACCAAACAGGCCAACCGACCTCCAAACTGACCCAAACTCGAAACAGCCCCAACACAGAACAACAGCGAACACACCTAGACGTTCACCCGAGCAAAAACCCACCGAGGTAGCCTGGGCAGCTCGGGATGAACAGCACCCGCGGGTCAACTCCCCCAAATCCAAACCTCGATCTCCCGAATCGCTCCACGGACTTGAACAAGACTTTGGGGATGTTAGGAACACCTCATGAGGAGTCCATAGCCAAGTTTAATCCCACCAAAACTCGTCCAAAAAGGAGGAATCAAGGAAATCCCGCCAAGAGCACTTCCAACCCAAGAACTCAAGAAACCCCAAAATCGAGCACCTTTACTCACGGATTTGGGAGGGGAATCACTGCCCAAAGAACACCGAAGGGTTCCCACAAATTTCCCCCATCAAATCCCCAAGAGAAAGGTCTCGAAAACAACCCAAAGAAATCACCAAGGGAGGGCTCCGAAAATCATCACCAAGAACAACTGGGGAAAATACATCCAAACCTTGAGGAACCACGCCGAATCATCTATACATGAAACAAAGGTTCATACAAGGTCTAGCAAGCCGCCCGATCATCCATCCCTCTCAACAAGATCTCTCCATGAAGCTCTCTTGCTAGTCCTATGGAAAACCTAAGGAAAATAGGAAGGAAAATAGGAAAACAAATGAGCTAGGATTCCAAGAGTTGGCTGCCATCCTCTCACCTCTTGGGTTATATGGAGGCAACCAAAAGTCTAAAATGCCCTTTCCTAATAACTAGGGATACAAGTCCCTCAAGGGCGGATTTGGAAGTCTTCATGTCTTCACCATCGGATGGATGCCCGGCGACCGCACCCTGCGTAGCCTCGACACAAGCCATGCGATCCCGACGCGTGTCCTCCGCTTCGAAGTCTCCGGACTGCGTCATCGCACACCGGTCAGACCGGTGCTCCTCACCGGTCAGACCAGTCCCCACCGGTCAGACCCACCGGTTAGACCGGTCTGGCGCTGCTGCAGCTCCGTCTTCGGTTCTTCGGTCTTGGCTTTGTGGATCAACCAAGGAACCCAGTGGTTTTCTGGTGAACCACCGGAAACCCTGCGAACTCGGTGTAGCCTCCGCCAATCTCCACTCATGACTCGGCTCCCACGTAGTACCAGCTCGACCTTGGTTTTGAGGCTCACTTCATGGTTTTGAGGTCTCAGCACTCACGTCGGGCTTTCTTGTCATCATTGGTTTCGTCGGCAGGCGTGTTGGCAGACAACTTGTCTGCTGAGATATCTTCAAAGTATCGGTCAGGGCTGGTCCCTGAGGGTCCTGGCGTCTCACCGGCAGCCATGAAGACTTGGCGATCAGGGGTGCTGAGACCGGAGTCAGTAGTCGCCACCTCTGTTGGAGTGTGCTCTTCTGCTGGAGCTAGTGGTGTTGGCTCCTGGAAGGGAAGCGCGTCGAGGTAGGTGACGCAGCGTGAGTTCTCGTCTGTCAGGTCTGCAGGCTTGCAGTCTGGCCATTAGACGAATGTCCCGGTGGGTGTGGATGTTATAACCAGACTGGTAGCTAGTCCTGACAGTGGTTGCTCGGTCGTGGAGTTTTCGGACTCGGGCTCGGGGTCCGATCCAAAGTCGAACTCGTAGGAGGAGTCCGAGTAGTAGCTGGAGGCGGTGTTGGAGTTCAAGGTGTAGTCGGAGACGATCTCCTTGCCGGCCCGGCGCACGGTGAGAGCCTTCGCATGGGCCCTGCTAGCGTTGCAGAGGCTGTATGAGAAGTGCTCATGGAGTGGGAAGTCTGCACACGATGGCTCAATAGCCGACTCGCATGTGATGGCGCACGAGGACGTCGAGTCCGAGTTTGAGGCGGATCCGAACTCGAAGTCGGCGTGTTGGTTGTAGAGCGAAATTTCATCGAATCTTCCAGCGAGGTCGCCCGTGATCACTTCAGGAAGCGTCATGAGCCCAGTGCTCGCGTTGGAAGCCACGGTAAGGCGGTGTTGGAAAGGTCCGGCGCCGTCAGCAGTGCAAACCCAGGACCCAAAGACGAAGGTGTCGCCGTGGTTGAAGGCGACAGTTGGCTTGATCGAGATTAAAGCCGTCGAGTTCGCCATGAGATCTTCGGCGAGATCCTCTACCTGGCGCGCCAGCTGTCGGTGTTTTAGATCGGCAACCTACCAAGGGGAGTACCCGAGGTAGATGAATGTGGTCTCGCTGAGATCGGTAACTCGAAGGAAGAGACACGTGGCACACAATCTAGACAGGTTTGGTCCGCGAGGTGCGTAATACCCTACGTCCTGTATGCTGCGTAGCTCTGGATTGATTGGGTGTGATTACAAGATGATGCATATGAGAGAGATAGGGGTCCCTGCCTCGCCTTATATAGTCGGGGAGGCAGGGTTACAAGTCGGTTTGAGGAGAGAGTACAAGTCGGGTACGTCTATGAGTTCTCTGCACAGTACAGGACATGTATAGCTTCGTATTCGAGTACTCCTCCTCTGTAGTCCTTGCGCCCCACGTCATCAGGTGCCGTGTGACCCAAGTTGTGTAGTCCCGGGGCCCATCGAGTAGTCGGTCCTGGTACCCACCGAGGTAGTGGGCCCAGGGAGGTCCATACGACAGGGTCGTCCTCGTCGTCGCCCCCCCTGTGGCGCCGAACTGTCGTCGTTGCGCCGGCCGCGAGAGGCAGGGCACGACAGAACTGTGGGCTCGAGCTCACGTCCGGCGGCTCCCCTGCCCGAGTGGGCCTGCGGTCGACCCGCTCCCATACGGTGCCCAGCGGGACAGGCACTCCCGAGTCGCAGATATCTGCGCCCCGTCAGATCGATCCCCCCGTGGAGGTCCGAGGAGCGATCGTTGTCCGTCCGCCAGCTCTATGACGGCTCGGACCGCCCGGACTCTGACTCCCTACAGAGGCACCGGTCGTAGGGGAGATTGTCTGATTCGGCGTCGACGCCGAGCGCAGCACCAGTGGTGGAACTGAGCGCTGCCCCGCGGCGCTTACAGTCATTTCTTATCCGGGGTGGCAGGGCCCCGGATGTTCATGTGCCCCTTATCGCAGACGGGGGCCATGGTCAAACCCTGGCCGTTGCAAAGGCCGGAGGGACCGCCCACGAGCGAATGGGGGAGAATGTTGTCGCTGTAGAGGCGGCCGACCAAAGCGGAGAAGCGCCCGAGACGGCGGGCTCAAGGCGTGCCGTTCCTGAGCAGGGCTCGAAGCGCACCACCCCTGAGCAAGGCATGTCGGACCACCCAGTGAAGAAGGCTCGGGTGCATTCCAAGATGTAAGTCCCCGACTTCAGCTCTTGTCTGCCATGACTCTTCCGACTTGTTTGTTGACATTTGCATTTGTCTTCTTGTAGTCATGCTGATACTGGTGAGCCTGGGGCACCTGAAGCGACTGGCGCTGAGGGCGAAGGTGATCTCCCCCGAGCCTCAGTCCCAGCCCCGAGCGCGAGGCCAGTGCCATTGCTGGTCGAAGAGGCACCGTCGGTGGTCGCCGAGATGAGGGCGCCAGCCACGCCACCTCCACCAGCCCCCGCCACCGCCATCGAGGAGGGTGAGGCGGCCACGGAGGTGATCGTCACTCAGGCGGCCCTGGAAGCACCGTCCGAGGCTGGCCCGAGCGTCGAGGGGGTGGTGGTGGTCTTGGATGAAGACTCGGTGCCTCCCCAGTATCGGAGAGTCACGATGCCGCGGCGACCCCAGCATTGGAGCCGTCCCAGGTGTAGGCGTCGACGAGCCTTCTCCCGGCTGTGGAGGTGTCGGTGCCCTCTCCGACAGTGGCAGTTCAAGGTCCCCTCCCGACCGTGGAGGTGGCGGAGTCCTCTTCGGTATGAGCTTCCTTTACAGTCGAGGAGATGATGGATCTGGAGACGTGCCGGTACATTGACTTCCCCCATGTCGGGGTAATCGATCTCGAAGCGCCCCAACTCCAGGAGAAGGAGTACGAGGTGGCAGCGGAGTGGAGGCCCAACGAGCCGACGATCATGGAGACGATTGCATCGATCTCGAGGGCGCTGCAGGAGTACGAGCGCGCCGGCAGCTTCGCCTCAGCCGTCGCGACAGACGCGAGGGATACGGTCCTCGCGGCACCCGTGACTCATGCGGAGCCGTCAGTAGATGCGTCCGTTCCACCGCGGGTCGATGAAGGTCGGGAGGTGTCGTCTCCCAAGTTGGTGGAAAACGCCAAAACTCCAGCCCCTGTCCCAGAGCCTAGCGTGGTGGATCCCGTTGTCTGGGAAGAGGAGGCACCGCCGCCGGGTCCAGTTGCCACTGAAGCCGAGCGTGCCGAGGCTCGCGTGCTTCACGAGCCGGCCGCTGTTACAAAAAAGTCGACCGTCCCCGAGACAGTGGCCATGGCCACCACCTCGGAGATCCAGGTGGCCGAGGAGACGGGGGCGTCCCTTTCTTAAGGTGCGGCGAGCGGCGAGGTCCGAACGCTTGAGCTCGCGTGCACTTCGTGGGCGGCTACCTCCGGGCTTGACTCCGACTCTGTGGACGACGAGGAGGCCACGACGCGCCACACCTTGGAGCGTGGGATGACCTTTGCGCGTCGGGCCTTTGACGAGCTCATCCTCCCTGCGACCTCGGTGAGTTTTCTTGTCAAGGATTTTTTTGATTTCGCGATCTTCTCGAGCTATGCCAGTTAATTCGGTTCTGTTGACTGTAGACCCTCGAGTCTTTAGGTCGGAGACGCACCCGCGAGGTGCACCAACTCCGCACGGAGCAGACCCAGCTGGAGATGCAGCTTGTCGTAGCTCTGGTAGAGGCAACAGGGGCCATGGCAAGCGAGATGTCGCGCGAGCGTCCCTTGATTTCGCCCGTCAATCCGCGGAAGACAAGCCATCTCCACCGAGACCGCCGCCGTCGCCGCTGCCACCGAGCAGGACTCGCTTGCGTCGAGGCTCGCGCTTGCCGAGGTTGAAATCGAGAAACTCCGAGCGGTCGCAGCGTTTGCGGAGGAGGCGGCGGAGAGAGAGCCTAGACCGTTGCGGCCACGGCGGAGACCACCGCCCGAGAAGTCTCCCAGACCGCCGCTCGTGAGAAGGCGGCCCTTGAGGCAAAGGTGTTGAAGCTGGAGAGTGACTTGAGGACAACCACGACGGACTTGGTGACGACGAGCCGCCAGTTTTCCCAGGCCACGAACCAGCTTCAAGTGGTAACCGAGGAAGCGTCCCGGCTTCAGAACTCCAACGCCAAGTTGTTGCAAGATCTCGAGAGTAAGTCGGACGACCCCGGTTCTTGTCTAGTTCAGCGATTGCTTCTTGCAGGGACCTGTCTTGATGACCTTGGTTGCAGGTGAGGACCATGTGTGGTTCGAGGACCGGTGGATGGTCGCTTCCTTGTGTGATGAGTGATTGACAACGTTGTGTGGACTGATTCTTGGCTAAGTATTGCAGGTGCAGGTTGCGGCTTGACTGGTGTTGGTGCAGGTGAAGAACAAGCGCGAAAGGTCGTTGCCGGTGAGGCCTCCAGGTGTGGAGAAGACAAGTAGGCTTCGTTCGAGGGACCCGGTGGCCAGCGGGGTCAAGTGCGGGCCGCATGGTGGCATGAACAGCAAGATGAAGTCGTGGACGGTTTCTTGGTTGAGCCACAAAACCAAGGTCGAGCCGGGACTACGTGGGAGCCAAGTCATGAGTGGAGATTGGCGGAGGCTACACCGAGTTCGCGGGGTTTCCGGTGGTTCACCAGAAAACCACTGGGTTCCTTGGTTGATCCACAAAGCCAAGACCGGAGAACCGAAGACGGAGCCGCAAGCAGCACTGCACCGGTCGACCGGTGGGTCCGACCGGTCCCGACCGGTGAGGAGCACCGGTCCGACCGGTGTGCGACGACGCGGTCCGGAATCTTCGAAGCGGAGGACACGCGTCGGGATCGCATGGCTTGCGTCGAGGCTACGCGGGGTGCGGTCGCCGGGCATCCGTCCGATGGTGAAGACATCAAGAATTCCAAATCCGCCCTTGAGGGGCTTGTATCCCTAGTTAGTAGAGAAGGGCATTTTAGACATTCGGTTGCCTCCATATAACCCAAGAGGTGAGAGGATGGCAGCCAACTCTTGGAACCCTAGCTCATTAGTTTTCCTATTTTCCACATATTTTCTCTAGGTTTTCCTTAGGACTAGCAAGAGAGCTTCACGGAGAGATCTTGTAGAGAGGGATGGATGATCGGGCGACTTGCTAGACCTTGTACGAACCTTTGTTTCATGTATAGATGATTCGACGTGGTTCCTCAAGGTTTGGATGTGTTTTCCCCGGTTGTTCTTGGTGGTGATTTTCGGAGCCCTCTCTCGGTGATTTCTTTGGGTTGTTTTCGAGACTTTTCTCTTAGGGATTTGATGGGGGAAATTTGTGGGAACCCTTCGTGGTTCTTTGGGCTGTGATTCCCCTCCCAAATCCGTGAGTAAAAGTGCTCGATTTTGGGGTTTCTTGAGTTCTTGGGTTGGAAGTGCTTTCGGCGGGATTTCTTCGATTCCTCCTTTTTGGACGAGATTTGGTGGGATTAAAATTGGCTATGGACTCCTCATGAGGTGTTCCTGATATCCCCAAAGTCCCGTTCAAGTCCGTGGAGCGATTCGGGAGATCGACATTTGGTTTTGGGGGAGTTGACCCGCGGGTGCTGTTCATCCCGAGTCGCCTGAGCTACACCGGTCGACCGGTGCTCTTGACCGGTCCGACCGGTGCGAGCCCTTGTGGGTTTTTGCTCGGGTGAACGTCTTGGTGAGTTCGCCTGTTGTCCCGTGTTGCTGCTTGTTTCGAGTTTGGGTCCGTTTGGAGGTCGGTTGGCCTCGTTTGGTGCCTTGGGGGCTTTCGGTCGCCATCGGTCCCGACCGGTGTGTCTCAGCGGTCCGACCGGTGTAGAGCCACTTAGTGGAAGTTGCTCGGTTTCACCGGCGGGGACCGGTCGGCCGGTTGTGCTCACCCCGTCCGACCGGTGTGGGTTTGTAGACTCGAGGTTTGGTTTTCCGCTGCGTTTCTCGGGTCGGTAGGTGGTGTGTTGGTTCCTAGGTCCAGTGGCACTCCAGTGGCTACGTGGGCTTGACCAACCTTGGTAGTGAGTCGGAGACGTGTGTTGGAAGCCGTGTTCATCTCGTTGGAGTTTCGATCTCCTTCGAGAAGAATTTTTATCGGCTCCCATTCACTCCCCCCTCTCTGGTTCGCTGTATCGGTCCTTCAAGTGGTATCAGAGCCGGATCGGGTCTTTATTGACTCTAACCAGTCTAAGATCCAAGGATGGCGTACCAGGAACGGGGTTCGGGTCCTCCACACTTCGATGGCAAGAACTACCAGATGTGGAGCAAGCGGATGGGTGCTTTTCTCCGCGGAAAGGGTCAGATCCTTTGGGATGTCACGGTGGACACGAGGCTATGTTCGGCGGTTGATTTCCCTCGCTCCGGAATCGAGGGACGGCTTCGACGCCAACAATAAGGCGGTCGACTACTTGTTTCGTGCTTTGTGTCGGCCGAGTTCGATCGGGTGCACACCGAGCACTTGGCTTGTAGGATTTGGGCGGTGTTGAAGGAGGCTCATGTTGGGAACGCCCAGGTTCAGGCACGGATGTATGCGACCTACCGGAGAGAGTACGAGAACTTCACTCATCTCCCCAGTGAGTCCATCGATGCCTTGTTTCAGAGGTTCAAGGTGGTTGTGAACAACATGAGGGCCAATGTGGACGTGCTCCCGTACGATGATCATGATAGAGCGGTCAATCTCTTACACTCTTTGGATCGTACGATTTGGGGCGGAAAGTTCGAGGCCATTGTGGAGTCGGAGAAGTATGACACTCTGACGGTGAACGAGCTGTTCTCGAAGCTCAAGTCGGGCCGAGGTGGATAGGGGCATGATCGCCAAGCTCGAGGAACCGACTGATTCCCATAGTCTTGCCCTCGTTGGTGGTTCGAAAGGAAAGGCTAACACTAATCCATCCAGCAGGATGTTCTCTTTCTCCTCTTTGATGTCTATGCCAGATGAGGAGTTCGACGAGCTTGGAGAGGACGAGCTGGCGCTCCTGACGAGGCGGTTCGAGAGGCTGCACGAGAACCGAGTGAACATGAGGAGGAAGACGAGGACATGCTTCAAGTGCGGCAAGGCTGGACACTATTTTGCCGAGTGTCCGAAGGTGAACGACCTCGACAAGCACAAGTTCAAGGACAAGAAGAAGAAGTCCAAGACGAAGGATCATGGACATGGGAAGAAGACACGGTCTCGAGAGAAGATGAAGAGATCAAGCGACATCGACTCTGATTTCGAGGACACGTCTTCAAGCTCGAGTGATGAAGACGAAGAGGATGAGAAGAAGAGGAGGAAGAAGAAGAACTTTGGCAAGTATCTCAACGGCCTTTGTGTGACGGGCCTAAGCCTCAAGGACGACTTCTGCGGCATGGCTCGCGGTTCGAGCAAGAAGAGAAGCCGAGGGACGCCTCGGATTTGGATTCTGACGATGAGGTATGTGATGAGCTCTCCTCTTTGCGCAAGGAGAATGAGGAGTTGGTTGACTTGCTTGATAATCACGATCACATGCTTAGAGAGGCTAAGAAGCTTAGGAAGGAGCTTAGATCTTTGCTCGAGGATGCTAGGACTAGAGTGGCTGAGCTAGAAACACAGGTTCTTGATAGCAAGCTTGAAATTGATTCGCTCAAGGCTAGCCCTGTTGTTTCTGATGAAAATGATTGTGCTGATTGCTCTATTTTCCTAGCTGACTTGACTGATCTTAGGGAGAAGTATGCCTCCAAGTGTGAGGAACTAGATGTGCTTAGGGTTGAGTTGGCTGAGCTACAATCTAGACCCACTTTGCTTGGTGCTTGCACTTCTTGCCCTAGTTTGCATGAGAAAATTGCTGAGCTCCGTTCTCGCATTGTTTCACTTGAGGCTGAACATGTGAGTTGCATGCTATGAAGAATTTGGATCTTGCAAAATGTGTTGGTCGCTTGCAAGATGAGAATGATAAGTTGCGTGAAGCGCTGAGTTGGTTGTCGAGTCAAGAACCTCAGCTTGGTATGATGATTGCTAGCTGTAAGCGCTTTGACGGTTGGGCTTTGGGATTGGATAAGGTTGGTGAGGGCAGTGGTGAGAGAGAAAGAAAATTTGGGGATGTTTCAGTTCCACCACAACCCACACCCAAAGACAAGTTTGCATGCAAGCCAAACCAACCAAGAGAAAAACCGAGTGAGAAGGCAAGTGAAATGCCTAGTGAGAAACCAAGTGAGAAGCCTTGTGAAGAGTCTCATCCCAAGCCTAAGCCCAGATCAATCCCTTTCCATTGTGAGTTTTGTGGGAAGGATGGTCACAAGAGAGCGTTTTGCTTCAAGAGGAAGCGTGAGGAGAGAATGGCAAAGGAGTGGGCTAACAAGGACAAGTACCACCCTTTCGATGGTGTACTTGAGCCTCGTGTGCAGTTGCCCAGGGCCAAGGCGAGTGTGAGGTTAGTTCGGGCTTGGGGAGAGAGGAAGGCTGTTGGAGGTGCTGCTGCCCAGGCTACACCGGTCAGACCGGTGTGGAGCACCGGTCAGACCGGTGCAGGCCCGGACGGAGCGAGCGGTTGGGTTTCATGCTCGTACAGGTGCGAGGGTTGTTTCTGGAGGTCGTGGTTCTGATGGTTGGTCTGGAAAGTTTGCAGGAGGCCAGTTTGCTAGGCATTCTCCGACTCGAGCTCACTACGGGGATGGGAGGAGTCATGGCTTTGAGAAGGAGAGGAGGGATGGTCCACGGGCTTTCTTTCGGGGTTTTGGTCCTCCTCCAGGCAGAGAGGGTTGGTTCCCTCATGGTGGTTACCGTGGTGGTGTTCGTGGAGGTAGCTTTGGTAGGAAAGATGGTTTGGTTTTTGCTAACCCCACTTTCGAGCAAATGGCTAGGCACTGGTTTTACACATTTGGAACTAACCCCAGTGTTGAGTCGGTTGCTCGCTCTCGCTCTTGGTTTCGAGTTGCAAGTGGATGGCCCGGAGAACATTTGGTTGATATTGGGGGTGGTTCTTCGGCTTCATATCCCGGTGGTGACATGTAGGTGCATCACTTTCGGGGATGGTGGACAAGGATGAGTGAATTGTGAAGAAATGATAAAGGTAAGTGTATTTGTGACCTTCGAGTGTGTGGCCTTGGTCAAGCCACTTGGTTTCTTTTGCTCTTTGCCTTATCTCATGTGTGTAAGGTGAGCTTTGTACGCTCTTTGGCCTTAATGCATGAGTTTAGGAGGAGCTTGTGAGTTTGGTGCTCCTTTGCTATTTTGCCGGTGGTGTCGAGCCCTTTTTGCCTCCCCTCGAGGAGCCGGTGGTTTGTGAGCTTTGTGTGTGGGAGCTCCTTTGTAGCATATGTATAGCTTTCCTTTGTGCATCTCTTGCATTTGGCATTGCATATGTAGCATGATGTATAGGCATCCTTGTATCTTAGATTGCATGCATTTTGTATCATATGCATTGGTTAGGAAAAGCTTCTCTCATATACATTGTTCACCATGGAATGAGATATATGTTTTTGTGAGCTTGTTTGGTATGCTACGGTTAGTTTGGCTTAGCTCTTTATAATCTTGATGAATAATCCATGGTTGATAGCTATGCTTTTGAAAAATGTCACATGTATGCTCTCTCATGTGTAAATGCCTTTACATGCTCTTGACATGTTTGTGTGGCCTTGCTATGCTTAATTTGTGGTTGGATAGCTAGTTTATTGATCATATGGGGCCAAAGGCTCATTTGCCATCATGAATGTTTAGCCCTCTTGTTTTATCTTGTGGAGGAGCATAAGTTCCTTTTTGTCGCAAAGACATTTCATGTACCATTTACAAATCTGAAAATGAAATGAAAAATGCTTGGAAAATATGCTCCCATGTCATATGTGCTGAATTTAATTTGCTTTGGGTGCTAAACCGTTGCATGATGCCTACCAATGAGAAGTCTCATAAATAGAAGTAGGCACATGGCTCGGTGGCTTTGACATGACATGAGGTGCTTGTGGGTGTTTGTGATGGTCCTATGATTAGAATGGCTGTCCTAGCATGAAGTTTGTGTGGCTTTGCCATTTTGATATGCTTTGATCATGTTTAGGACTTTGCTCATGAGAGGCAAGTTTTTCGCAAAATTGCTCAAATCCATCTTAGCTTCGTCCAATGATTGTGAAACTTGGTGATCATGTAGTTGAGGTCGATACGAAGCTGTAGAGTATTCTTTGGACATGTGTCGCATTCTTTGTTGAATTTTGTCTATTTGAGAAGCTCTAGGTTGAAATTTTTGCATTTCTGGCTTGATTCATGCATTGCCAACAAGGGGGAGAAGTTTGAGCTTGAAATGGCTTGCTGGACATGTTTAGAAGGTTTTCAGGTGGTTTCGAGCCATTTCTGGGCTCTGTTGTGCACCGGTCTGACCGGTCAGGGTCACCGGTCGACCGGTGTGAGTCTTGGTTACGTACACATGTTGCACACCGGTCGGCCGGTGGTGTTGACCGGTCGACCGGTCGGGGCTGTTTTGTTGCGGCTGCCCCTGTTTCAAGTGATGTCTTGCATGCATTCGTCCGGGGGGAGGTGCATTGGTTCAGGGGGAGTTTGCATGTGTGCAGGGGGAGCTCTTTGAGAGTTTTCGAGCTTTGTTTCGGTGGTTTGTGCTCTTTGCTTGAGCTTTGCTTTGTCTCGGATGTGTCGAGCCGTTGCCCTTGCCTAAGGGGTCCGAGACTTGTTTCCTTCAAGTGATCTTGCTCTTTGCCTTTGTTTGGCTTTCGATCGCTTGTTGGAGTTTCTTTTTGTTCGTTTCTTTTCTTTTTCTTTTCTCTCTTGTTACTTTCGTGTGGGCGTTGTCAATGCACTCATCAAGGGGGAGATTGAGGACCATGTGTGGTTCGAGGACCGGTGGATGGTCGCTTCCTTGTGTGATGAGTGATTGACAACGTTGTGTGGACTGATTCTTGGCTAAGTATTGCAGGTGCAGGTTGCGGCTTGACTGGTGTTGGTGCAGGTGAAGAACAAGCGCGAAAGGTCATTGCCGGTGAGGCCTCCAGGTGTGGAGAAGACAAGTAGGCTTCGTTCGAGGGACCCGGTGGCTAGCGGGGTCAAGTGCGGGCCGCATGGTGGCATGAACAGCAAGATGAAGTCGTGGACGGTTTCTTGGTTGAGCCACAAAACCAAGGTCGAGCCGGGACTACGTGGGAGCCAAGTCATGAGTGGAGATTGGCGGAGGCTACACCGAGTTCGCGGGGTTTCCGGTGGTTCACCAGAGAACCACTGGGTTCCTTGGTTGATCCACAAAGCCAAGACCGGAGAACCGAAGACGGAGCCGCGCGGCACCGGACCGGTCGGCCGGTGGGTCGACGGCCGGTCGGCCGGTGGGGACCGGTCGGACGGTGAGGAGCACCGGTCGGCCGGTGTGCGACGACGCGGTCCGGAATCTTCGAAGCGGAGGACACGCGTCGGGATCACATGGCTTGCGTCGAGGCTACGCAGGGTGCGGTCGCCGGGCATCCGTCCGATGGTGAAGACATCAAGAATTCCAAATCCGCCCTTGAGGGGCTTGTATCCCTAGTTAGTAGAGAAGGGCATTTTAGACATTCGGTTGCCTCCAAATAACCCAAGAGGTGAGAGGATGGCAGCCAACTCTTGGAACCCTAGCTCATTAGTTTTCCTATTTTCCACCTATTTTCTCTAGGTTTTCCTTAGGACTAGCAAGAGAGTTCACGGAGAGATCTTGTACAGAGGGATGGATGATCGGGCGGCTTGCTAGACCTTGTACGAACCTTTGTTTCATGTATAGATGATTCGGCGTGGTTCCTCAAGGTTTGGATGTGTTTTCCCCGGTTGTTCTTGGTGGTGATTTTCGGAGCCCTCTCTCGGTGATTTCTTTGGGTTGTTTTCGGGACTTTTCTCTTGGGGATTTTATGGGGGAAATTTGTGGGAACCCTTCGTGGTTCTTTGGGCTGTGATTCCCCTCCCAAATCCGTGAGTAAAAGTGCTCGATTTTGTGGTTTCTTGAGTTCTTGGGTTGGAAGTGCTTTCGGCGGGATTTCTTCGATTCCTCCTTTTTGGACGAGATTTGGTGGGATTAAACTTGGCTATGGACTCCTCATGAGGTGTTCCTGATATCCCCAAAGTCTCGTTCAAGTCCGTGGAGCGATTCGGGAGATCGAGATTTGGTTTTGGGGGAGTTGACCCGCGGGTCTTGTTCATCCCGAGTGCGCCGAGCTACACGGTCGGCCGGTGCTCTTGGCCGGTCCGACCGGTGCGAGCCCTTGTGGGTTTTTGCTCGGGCGAACGTCTTGGTGAGTTCGTTGTTGTCCCGTGTTGCTTCTTTGTTTCGAGTTTGGGTCCGTTTGGTGGTCGGTTGGCTTTGTTTGGTGCCTTGGGGGCTTTCGGTGCCATCGGTACGACCGGTGTGTCTCACCGGTCGACCGGTGTAGAGCCACTTAGTGGAAGTTGCTCGGTTTCACCGGCGAGGGACCGGTCGACCGGTTGTGCTCACCGGTCGACCGGTGTGGGTGCTGTAGACTCGAGGTTTGGTTTTCCGCTTGCGTTTCTCGGGTCGGTAGGTGGTGTGTTGGTTCCTAGGTCCAGTGGCACTCCAGTGGCTACGTGGGCTTGACCAACCTTGGTAGTGAGTCGGAGACGTGTGTTGGAAGCCGTGTTCATCTTGTTGGAGTTTCGATCTCCTTCGAGAAGAATTTTTATCGGCTCCCATTCACTCCCCCCTCTCTGGTTCGCCGTATCGGTCCTTCAGCAGGGTCGCGTGGGATGGTGGTGCAGTTGGCGACGGTCAAGCAAGAGCGAAACACCGCCATCCTCAAGGTTATCGAGAAGGACGGTGTCCTCAAGCGCTTGTCGGAGTAGCTCCAGAGTACGTATCGGACTTTGGTGTTGTCTTGTTGTCCTTTTTACTCCTCTCGAGCCCTTCGTGACTGGTTGTCTCCACTTGTTCTCCACAGGTCCAGGCTGAGTTGGAGCAGTCCCGGGCATCTCGAGAGCAGGACGCATCTGCCCTGAGCCAGGCTCGCGAGGCCCGGCGCTAGTCGGAAGCCATTGCCGAGAAGGCCATCGGAGACATCGCCAAGCTTGGCAGGGTGATGAGTTCGGCCATGGCCGCGCTCGGCGTATCGCTTGGTCCGCGGACGCCTGAGACGCTGATCTAGCAGGTTGGTCGCCTTCCCGGCATGGTGCGAGAACTTGAGTTGTTGACGGCTCATCGTGCAGTGCACCGGCTCGCCATGATCAAGTCGCACTACCAAGGGTTGGACCGCATGGAGCTGGGCGGCGGCTTAGTCCCCTGGCATCTCCGACGACCAATGCGATGAACTGGAGGTGGACTGTGCCGCCTTCGTCCGCAAGATGGCCGTCGCTGCATTAAAGGATCTGGAACTGCTGCCACAAGACGAGTCAGAGGCACTAGGAGTCTCGGGCCCCCGAGCTAAACATGCCACAAACTATTTGTAATAATTTGAACACGTTGCCAAGTTATCACGTAGCTAGAATTTTCATCTGGCGTTATCTCTCGATTGCTTCCGAGCGCCCGAGGATGACTGCAGCAATGCGCGGTCGGGCTTAGAGAGGCAAAATAGTCAAGCCGTGCTCCGGAGCCACGGGGGCGTAAGAGTCGTAAGGCTTGGCCCCTTCGAACCACTAAGCTCAACCATTCGTTCGCAGCCCCCGAGTCCTCAGAAGGTTCGGGAGATAACTTTTTAGCTGAGGTTTTAGTCGCGCAAACTCCTCTTTGGACCGGAGCCCGAGTGGTCATTCGAATGTTCTCGGAAAGGGGTCGGATGAAAGCCGGAGACTAGAGAAGTACTCGCAAGTCTTCGTGCTGTAGCCGCGAGGGCGTTAGCACTAGGAGCTTTGAATGAATAGGCGACTCGCCATCTCATGCAAATCGTCATCTTCACTTTTCTCGAGTTCGAGTTTCCATCAAACAACTTCTCACTCGTGCGATCGGTCTCGACAAAGTTGTCGGAATGTTTTGAAAAATTTCATAAAAATGTTGAGGACACAAGGGCATTGTGCCCTTGGTATCCCTCGAGAAGGGAGCGTCTTTGGCTTGGTGCAAGGACGCTGCCTGCTCAAGCATAAGTATTGCCATAACGAAAAAAGCGCACAACTGAATATAAACTTGAACTCGAAGACAAGTGCACAGAGGCAAACAACATGCATTTATTGATGTACGAGTTCTGAACATTAACGTAAGGGTAAAACAGGGTGCAGGTGTTCGATGTTCCATGCATTGGTGACGACCCTCCCGTCCTCGTACTTGATCTTGTATGTCCCTGGTCGGAGCACCTCGTGGATGATGAAGGGCCCCTCCCAAGGTGGCGACAGCTTGTGCCGGTCCTTGCTGGCTTGAACCCGTCGGAGAACAAGGTCGCCGACGTGGAACTCGCGCGGGCGCATGTTGCGCTCGTGGTTGCAGTTCCACGTCGTGTGCCTCATCAAGCTGGTCGATCGCGTCCTCGAGCGCGATTTGGTTCCCTTCTTTGGTGTATGCCCACACCCGTGGGTTGCCGTAGTCGATGTCGGTTGGCAAGACCGCCTCAGAGCCATGTACCATGAAGAAAGGCGTGAACCCCATGGCCCTGCTTGGCGTAGTACGTAGACTCCACAATACGATGGCAGTTCGGCCACCCATCTTGCTCAAAACTTGTCGAGCCGCTTGAAGATTCTCGGCTTCAAGCCTTGTAGGATCGTGCCATTCGCCCTCTCGACTTGCCCATTCGTCTTCGGGTGAGTTACGGCTGACCAGTCCACACGGTTGTGGTTGTCGTCACAGAAGTTGAGGAATTTCTTCCCCGTGAACTGGGTGCCATTGTCGGTAATGATCGTTTTGGGGATGCCGAAACGGTAGATGATGTCGGTGAAGAACAAAATGGCCTCCTCGGAGCGGAAGTTGACTATAGGTCGAGCCTCGATCCACTTTGAGAACTTGTCGACCGCCACGAGGAGGTGTGTAAAGCCCCCGGGTGCTTGTCGAAGTGGTCCCACCATGTAGAGGTTCCAGACTGCGAAGAGCCACGTGATGGGGATCGTCTGCAGCGCTTGCGCCGGAAGGTGAGTTTGCCTTGCATTGAATTGGCAACCCTCACAACGCCGCACAATGTCCTTCGAGTCGGCGATCGCTGTGGACCAATAGAAACCTTGTCAGGAAGATTTTCCGACAAGGGTTCTCGGCCTGGCATGGTGACCGCAGGTGCCAGCGTGTATCTCTTGTAGCAGCTCACAGCCTTCGTCTTCCGGAATGCACTGCATGAGTTTGCCGGCCGCCCCGCGCTTGTAGAGCTCGCCGTCGATGATGACGAAAGCTTTCGCACGGTGGGCGATGCGCCATGCTTCTGTCTGGTCGGAAGCAAGCTGCCCCTCAACCAGCCACTCGAGGATGGGGAAACGCCAGTCGGGGTCCTCTAGGTTTACCTCCGGTGGCTCGTCGATTGCCATGACCTCAGGCCCCGGCTCTTTAGGTGGTTTCTCGCCCTCTTCTCACACGGATGGTTGATGTTGATCGCTTGCGAAGACGCCGTGTGGAATCGGGCTGCGATTAGACGCCGCTTTCGCAAGTACATTGGCCGCTTTATTGTAGTCACGCAGCACGTGGTGCAACTCGAGGCCGTGGAATTTGCCCTCCAGATCTCGTACGGCTTGGCAATATGCCGCCATCTTCGGGTCAACACAGGTCTTATCCTTCATGACTTGTCCCACGACCAATTCCGAGTCAGCCCTGATCTCGAGACGCTTGATCCCAAGCTCGACAGCAATCCGGAGACCGTTGATCAGGGCTTCGTACTCAGCGGCATTGTTTGACGCCAGGAAATGTAGTTGGACCACGTACTCCATGTGCACGCCCTGGGGCGAGATGAAGACAAGGTCTACACTGGCTCCTTCCTTCATGACCGAGCCATCAAAATACATGACCCAGGTCTCATGCTCGATTTTTGCTGGTGGAGTCTGCATCTCCGTCAATTTGGCCACGAAGTCTGTGAGTACATGGAACTTGATCGCGCTGTGCGGAGCATACGTAATGTTTCACCCCATCAACTCAAGTGCCCATTTAGCGATTATTCCTTCGGCCTCGGGGTTCTAGATGACCCCCCGAGTGGATACTTGGACACCACAGTGATGGGGTGTGTGTCGAAGTAATGCCGCAGCTTGCACTTGGTCATCAAGATCGCGTGCACAAGCTTTTGCATTTATGAGTAGCACGTCTTGGAGTCGGAGAGTACCTCGCTGATGAAGTACACTGGTCGCTGCACCTTCTGGGACCTCCCGGGTTCGTCCCTCTCTACCACCAAAGCCGCACTGACGACCTGGGTCGTCGCTGAGATATACAGTAGCATTGGCTCTTCCGTGGCCGGAGCAGTAAATATCGGCGGACTCTTGAGGAGGTTCTTGAGTGAGTCGAGTGCCTCTTGTGCCTCAGGGGTCCACGTAAAGTGGTCGGACTTCTTCATTAGTTTATAAAATGACAGACTGCGTGATGAGCGCACGCGTACAAAATTACGCGGGAGCAATTGTTGTGGCCCGATCTTCTCGAAGGATCTTCAAAACTTGATAAATATTGTTGCATGACCTGACGAAGAGGCTACACATCGTGAGATCTTGCACACACGACGAACAAACGGGACAATCACCCTTCCAGGTACCGATGAAGCCAGCCCACGCAATCACGCCGTATAGACGTGAAGGCACAAACTGGGTGAACCGCAGTTCGGCGTTGTACAACTCCCTCATGAATCGAAAGAACAAGTCCGCAAGTCTCTCAAGGCTCACGTTGAAGAACTCAAAGAGTTTGTATTTCTAAAATGGCAGCCAAAAAAGATCCCACACCCATCTTGTAGCGAACATGGCGTCATTTGCCATTTGTTCGAGTTAATTTTGGTGATTGATGCCAACACAAGTAATGGGACTAACCACATTGTCTAGCATGTCTTTGTAGGCATTTCTAGGTCCCATGGATGTTATCACATGTTAACATACCATGCCCAAGCTAACATGTCAAACAACAAGTTAACATACAATGGACATGTTAGGTTACTTATAGCAAAGTTGAGGACTCAGTATATATTTTGAGGCTATAAGTAATGGCATGTTAAGTATGTTAAGTTGAAGCAAAGATCCAAGTTGAAGGCGCGAAGAAAAGGAAGGAAACTGATACCGTCGGATGAACCGACGGTACCTAGATAGCAAGCGTTGGTGCAATCGTCGGACGAGTTTGTACACTGGGTAAAACCCTAGGCACCATCGGATGAACCGACGGTCGATTTCCTAGTAGCGTCGGACGAGTTGCAGAGGAAGAGTAGCAAAGGCAGTAGCACCGGATGATCTGACGGTCTGATTAAGGACACCGTCGGTCTATCCGACGCTCAGTTGAATCAAGACAGAGATGCGCCAAGAAGAAGTCTTCAGCACCGGATGATCCGACACCTTGGTCAAGTTGAAGCATCAGTCTATCCGACGGTCGCGTGAAAGCTAACAGAGGCGACTTGGTCGCGGGGTCTTCAGCACCGGATGATCCGACGCATCGTCGGTGCATAGCGTCAGAGCAGTTGTGTCAGAGAATCTCAACAGCTATGTGATGTGGGAGGGGCACCGGATGAACCGACACCCTGGAAAATCTAGCATCAGTTCATTCGACGCTACCTTTTTCAGTGGCCGTTAGCCAACGACTAGTTTGATGCCTTGGGCTATTTATATCCCTCCAGTCACCCTTTTGAGGTTGCTGGATTGTGTGGAAGTGCAGAGGAGTTCAAGACACCTAGAAGAACATATCCAATCCATCCAAGTGCTTAATCGCTCATCCTTAGACTTGCATATGCTTAGTGTATGTGCTTAGTGCTAGGATTAGCTTAGAGCTGAGTGAGTGCAAGGTTGTGCCAACCTTGTGAGGTGATTCTTGAGTGAATCAAGTTGTACAAGGTTCGCCAGAAGCCTTGGGGCCTAAGTGGCTCACCCTCCGGCTTGGTGTGGAGTGGCGAGGACACTTTGTGCGGGGGACGTGGAGACCCCCTTCCTTGGTGGAGAAGCTCCTTAGTGGAGGCGGCATCAAGGTGACCAAGGGAGCTTGGCAAGTGCCTAAGTGGCTAGCCTTTGTGGCGAGTCAAGTGGTGCTCTTGGGAAAGACTTGGTGACCGGGAAGCAATACTCTTGTGCGAGTGCTTCAACAACGTGGACTAGGGGTGGCTTAGTGCCTACCGATACCACGAGATAAATCGAATGTCAAGAGTTTGCTTCCTCTCTTCCCCTTTACGTTTCCACATTTACTCTTTTGCAATCTTTGCTTGCTTTTACTTTTCTACAGTAGTATCATGCTAGGAATGGCTATAGGTTCCAAACCTTGTTTTGGGATGGAAGTTTCACACTAGAACAACCCTAGTTGCACTTCTAGATAGAATGTTCTAGTTTATAAATGTGTAAGATTAGTGAAACCATAGGTTAAGTTTTTAAGTTGCCTAATTCACCCCCTCCCCCTCTTAGGCTAACGAGCATCCCATTCCTTACACATCTATCACATGGATACATATAGCACTAATGGTGTTTTCAGTTTAGATAAAATAAATGGGAACATGCAGCGGGAAGTTGTAGCACTCCTTTTATTAATAGCCTGGCCTAATGGAACTCTTTTGGATGGTTTATATTCTTCTGCATGCAACCTGGTTGCTGACTGCCTTCTTAACTCCCAAATTTATTTGACATCCACGGCTGATCTGCATGGTAGCTGAATAGTCTGCCCTTCTGCCTTTATTCTCACAAGCACGTCCAAGCACCAAGCCGCTACAATTAAAATGTAGGACACAATATAATATTTCTAGATACAGAATAATATTTGATATTTAGGGATAGCTTTCACCGATCATTTTTCTTCTAAGATTCACACTTCAATATCAGCATACTAAGACAAAGGTGATCATCACAATGTGGGAGGACAAAAACCGTCATCGTCCCATGCACTTGAGTATACACCATCATTCCAAAGAATGTTCAAACAACAATTTGAAAGCATTACCTGATCTGAATTATTGTGATTAATTAAAATAAGGTTAGCATGCACCTGAGATTGAATTTCCTTCTCTAGTTGTTAGCTCTCATTCTTGTAACTGGACCGACAATACTTGTTGCATCACTACCCTTTATAATATTAGTGTCAATGCTAGGGGTGTCCACATCAGCCCCCCTCTTGAGAAGGAGTCGTCCTCGACTCTGACTCAACAACAAATGGAAGCAAATCTTTGACATTGAATGTTGCACTCACAGTTGAATATTCAGGAGTGAGCTCTAGTTTATAAGCGTTATCATTTATTTTTGCAATAACCTTGAATGTACCATCCCCTCGAGGTGATAACTTACACTTCCGCTGTTGAGGAAAACGATCCTTGCGCAAATGTAGCCACAACAGATCACCTGGTTGAAAAATTACTTTTTTCTTACCCCTGTTTGCTTGCTTGGCATACTGAGCAGATTTCTTTTCAATATTTCTCCTTGTGTCCTCATGTAGTTTTTTGATCAACTCAGATCTCTTGATAGCATCTAAATTAACTTATCCTTGCAATGGTAAGGGCAAAAGATCCATGGGAGTATGTGGTTTAAAACCGTAAACAATTTCAAAGGGACAAAAATTAGTTGTTGAATGAACTGCCCTGTTGTAAGCAAACTCTGACATGTGGAAGGCATTGTTCCCACATCTTAAGATTCTTTTTCAGCACAGCCTGCAACATTGTCGAGAGAGTACGGTTGACAACCTCAGTTTGACCATCGGTTTGTGGATGACAAGTGGTAGAAAATAACAATTTGGTGCCAAGTTTACCCCACAATGTCTTCCAAAAGTAGCTAAAAAATTTGGCATCCCGATCTGAAACAATAGTCTTTGGCACGCCATGTAAACGAACAATCTTCCTGAAAAATAAGTCAGCAACATGTGAAGCATCGTCATTCTTGTGACATGGAATAAAATGTGCCATCTTAGAAAAGCGATCAACAACAACAAAAATAGAATCGCTCCCCCTCTGAGACCTAGGTAACCCCAAAATAAAATCCATGGATATATCTTCCCAAGGTACATTTGGAATTGGTAATGGAGTATATAGACCATGGGGATTAAGGCGGGACTTAGCTTTCAAGCAGGTTATGCAGCGCTCAACATGTCGTTGGACATCATGTCTCATATGTGGCCAAAGGAAATGATCGGAAAGCATGTCCAATGTATTTTTCACACCAGAATGACCAGCTAAACCACCTGATTGTGCTTCTTGTAAAAGAACACCACGAATCGAGCAAGCTGGAATGCAAAGTTTATTAGTCCGAAATAAGAATCCATCATGAATATAGAATTTATCCCATCCTTTTCCAGCAATGCAATGAGAGAAATGTTCATTAAAATCAGAGTCATCAACATAAAGTTTTTTAATTGATTCTGAACCAAGCACTTTTGTATCTAGTTGTGTCACCAAAGCACATCTTCTTGACAAAGCATCTGCAACGATATTTTCTTTGCCACGCTTATGTTTGACAACATAGGGGATTTTTTCAATAAACTTGATCCATTTTGCATGCCGACGGTTCAATTTACCATGACTTTTCAGATATTTCAAAGCTTCATGATCAGAGTGTATGACAAATTCTTTAGGAAATAAGTAATGCTGCCATGTTCCTAAAACTCGAACTAAGGCATAAAGCTCTTTATCATAAACAGAGCAATTCAGGTGTGGACCATTTAGTTTTTCAGAAAAGTAAGCAATAGGTTTACCTTCTTGAAGTAGCACACCTCCTATGCCAATACCACTTGCATCACACTCAATCTCAAAAGTCTTACCAAAATCTGGTAATTGTAGAAGTGGTGCCTCACAAAGTTTTTGTTTTAGCTCTGGGAAGGCTCTCTCTTGTTCATCTCCTCACAAGAATGGAACATCTTTCTTTGTCAAGTTGTTTAGTGGTGCAACAATTGTGCTAAAATCGTTGACAAACCTCCGATAGAAACCTGCTAGCCCATGGAAACTACGAACTTGACTCACATTTTTTGGTACATGCCAGTCCTTTATTGCTCTGATTTTGTCTTCATCAACCTGGATGCCCTCTGCAGTCACAACAAAACCAAGAAAAACAACACGATCTGTGCAAAAAGTGCACTTAGAAATATTACCATATAACTTTTCAGCTCTCAAAACATTAAGTACTTGGCGAATGTGATCAATATGTTCATCAAAAGACTTACTGTAGATCAAGATATCATCAAAGTATACAACCACAAATTTGCCAATAAATTCCCTCAGAACATGATTCATTAAACGCATAAAAGTTGAAGGAGCATTTGTCAAACCAAAGGGCATCACAAGCCATTCATATAAACCAAAATTAGTCTTAAAAGTTGTCTTCCATTCATCTCCAATTTTCATGCGAATTTGGTGATAGCCGCTGCGTAAATCAATTTTGGAGAAAATAATGGAGCCACACAATTCATCTAACATATCATCAAGACGAGGAATAGGATGACGGTATCTAACAGTTATAGCATTTATAGCACGACAGTCAGCACACATGCGCCAAGAACCGTCTTTCTTAGGGACCAAAAGAATAGGAACAACACACGGAGAAAGTGATTCTCGTATGTACCCTTTTGTGATGCCCCAGGTTTTTAATTAGCGTTATTACCACTAAAGACCGATTCAGCCGAGTCAAACCGGCTAACACTGGTCAAACCTAGGTCAACCTGGGTCATCACCTTGAAAACCCTACCGACACCCCCTAGTGACCCCCTTGATCAAGTT
Organism: Cenchrus americanus; assembly: GCA_947561735.1. NCBI lineage: Eukaryota > Viridiplantae > Streptophyta > Magnoliopsida > Poales > Poaceae > Cenchrus > Cenchrus americanus. The sequence continues at coordinate 176,605,099 of OX387244.1, read as the reverse complement.
AACACACCCTTGAGGTCAACCCTTGGTTAAAGACACGGTCAAACCCCGCTTAAACCCTGACGTCAGTGAATGTCTTCCGGAACTTTTGCCGCGTTCTCCAAATTTAACCTAAACACTTCAAAATCTACCAATATGAAAGTTGTCCAGTTTATCGAGAAACACAACTTTCCTGTAGATTGGCATTTCAAATTTTGAGAGGAAATTGGTGAAAAACGTGGTCAACTGTCAGCATCTCCTGTTCACCGGAATGTGGTGGCATTCAAAGTTTGGCAGCTTATTGTGCAAAATCCGTTGAGAAAAATACCCTAGAGCCTTTGAGAAAGTTGTAGAGGGTGGTGAGATCTACAACTTTCATATTCAACACCTTGTGCACTTCTGTTCAAAAATTGGGAGAAAAACGTGCTCGAAGTGGCCTAGTATGAAACAGATGCGCCGGAACCGAGCCGCGTCGCGACATCGCCGTGCCGGTGCGCCCGTGTGCACCGCGCCTTCACCGCCCGCCACCCTCGGCGTGCGGGCCGCGTGCCGACCAAGGTCGCGCGCCTTCCCAAGGCGCCGCGTGCCCCGAGGCCGCCTTTGAAGTTTCGCACGCCACGTGGGGCGCCCACACTCGCCGGTCACGCATCCCGCCACGGACCGCCGGTCCGTCCGCCGTTCGTCCGGCCGCGAGCACCCAAGACGCCGCTGTCGGTCCACAGGTCACTAGTAGGAGCGCGCATCGACTATAAAACGGTCGCTGCCCCATATTCCTCGTGTGCCGGGCCGCCCCAGCTGCCTGTGCTCCGCCCGCGCCCCGCCATCAAAGGCCTCCGCGGCAAGCCAGGGGTCCGACCGGCCACATTCCCCGACCAAGGCGCGCTCCACCTCCCCTTGCACCTACTATAGCCCGCCGACTCGCTCACATTTCCCACCGAGCTGCCACCTCGCCGGAGACGAGTGTACTGCGGCTAGCAACGGCCGTCGCCGCCGCACGACCTCGCCGGTGCCACCACGGCCCCAACCACGGGTCGAAATCGAGCCTAGGGAACCCCAGGAGCACCCCACGCCCGTTCCCGACCGACCCCTCCGCCGGAGCTCGCCGGAATTTCGCCGGCCACGCCGGCCACCGCCCAAGGACCACATTGCGAGACCTCAGTTCTTTCCGAGGACCGATCCGGAAACTGAGGGTGTATCTGTAAGGAATCAAGAATCTCCAGGGTCTTTCTCGCAAAATGCAATCTCAAATAGTAAGGTGCTTTTGCTGAAACTTGTAAAATACGTAGAAAATCGTAGTAAAATCATAAAAATGCAAACCCAATTTTGTTGGACTCTCCTACAACTTTTGTTATTCTTGCCTGAGCTGTTTACTAATACTTTTGGCATGAAAAATAGAAGTATGAAAAACGTAGATCTGAGATATGTCAAAAACCATAAGTCCTATGTAGCTAATTTTTGGATATGTTGTGTGCTAGGTCATGAGTAGCTCCTGTACCAAAAAATGGTACAAAGTTATGTTGTAAATCTTTTTTATAAATTGTTTTCTATTTATTCAGAATCTGTCCAAATGATTTTTGTAGCTAAAAATAATTAGATTTTTGTGCCTAACTTCTGCAAGTTATCTTATTATGCCAAAATGCACCTCTGGTGAATTAATCACAATTTTATAATTGCCAGAAATATTTATTCTTGAAATATGCTTGTTTCGTTGATAATTGCATAAGTCTAGTTTCTTAATAGTTCTAGGTATATATGCTGCATCACTATGTTAATTTTGGACCATATACCATGCGTGAGAAAGTTAGGATAATTTTGATGAGTTTTTATTTTTGTGTGCATTTACCTTGTCTTACTAGCTAGCTTTTGTCATTTTCGAAATAATTAATTTCTTAACTATCCTAAGCATGCATGTGTGTTCAGTGGTGTGATATAGGTGGCTAGTGCTTAATAAACCCTTCCACTGAACTTTATTAATTAATTTTAGGAACAAAAGCCATGGAAGCATATAAGGCTTAATAGTCAACTAAATGGGAAAAATCACCAAACCACTATTGATGACTTTGGGTGTGATGAAAATCATTCTAAAAAGATAAATACCAACCCATTGCTGTTTGTGAAGTTAAATTAAATTATTTACATATATATGTACATAGTCACTATCAAAAAGAATAATTAATAAAGAGCTGCATATTGTTCCTTTTTGGAAGAGTATGCTGAATGTATTCTTACCTAGGTGAATGTGGTCAACCATGCACCCCATGGTTTTCATTTGTTGTTTGTAATTAATTAAATTAAGAACTGACAATGAAATCTTGCATTTGCATCTTCGTGTAGATCTTCCTGACGGTAGATATACGCTCATGGCGGAAGGAGGAGGCGAATGTGCTGACGAAGAGCTGCAGTGCATGGACGTAGCTCAAGACCTGGATCAAGTCCAGAAGGGCCCAAGGCCAACATTGCCAACGAAGGCAAGCCCCAGATCATTAACCCTGTCTTTTAAAAATTATGCAATTGTTCCATGCTATGCTTGTGCATTTACGTTTCAGGAGTTGTTTGAAACCCTAGATGCATGATCCCTAGGTACATATGCTCTATCACTAGTATGCTAGGTCGATAGATGCTATGCTATAGGACCGGTACAAGTCGAGTGATGTTCGTCACTCGCGAGAATAGGTTCTTATATTGGAATCATAAGATCTCTATAAATGGATTGCTCATGTGGTAATAGCATGGGATTTGGGCTCTGGTCCAGTGGCTTTCATGGGCTAAGCTTTTGAACATACTAAGCACTTGTCGGGAATGGGACCGGTAAGCCTAGTACCTTAATGAGACGGTGCGGGAACTTACTATTACTACTCCTGGGGAATCACCTAACCGGCTAGCTACCGGGAAGGGGGGTGCATGTGTGAGACTGGATGCTTCGTGAGGTGTGCCAGTCAGCCTTGTACCCAGGACTGTAAGATTTGATCCCAACCCGAGGATTTTTGGGAACTGCCTGGATGGTTGTCCTCGCGGGGGCACCCTACCGTGTGCTTAGATTTACCTTGCAAGGTTTAAATCAATCGATTGTCGGCCTCTCACCGTTATTCGAGACTGCTTAATCAACTGGCCATGATATCCCGTAATGGTGGAATTTGGTGAATATTGTTGTATGAATTAATTGCTTGTACAATTCTTGGTTGAATTAGTTGGCACACTTAGAGATGATAATCAACTAGAACTAGTGCTAAAATTGTGAAAGTAAGGATACACTCTTAGTTGCGTTTCAGCAAAAGGAAACTCCACCGGCCAAAAGCCTTTCATGTCTAGAGTTTGGTAATGTAGTTATCACCCGACGGTTAAGTCTTGCTGAGTATTAGTATACTCAGTCTTGCTTTAAAAACTGTTGTGCAAGTGTTGTTGACCGGATGGAAGACGGCAAGTGATGACATCACGGATGGCCTCCTACGATGTTTACCGTTGCGCTAGTTTATTTTATTTCCGCTGTTTTCAAACTCTGAACCTTTATTTATTTGTCTCGAGCAATGGTTTGTAATAAATTGAATTTTAACCGGTGTTGTACTCTAGACTTGCCTTCACGTGAGTTTTAATGCATATGTCGATCCTCTGTATGAATTCCAAGTGATTTACCGGGCATTAACCCGGCAACTAACGACGGGATGATACTTTACTATTACTTAATGACCAAAGTAGATTGGTTTTAGGCGATAGTACGGTATTTTTGTGGGCGGGTTGTCACACCTTTGTCCATAAGATCTTTTACCTGTCGTTCAATTTCTTTTGTTTCGTCGGTATTAGTGCGGTAGGCTGGACGATTTGGAAGAGAAGCACCGGGAATCAAATCAATTTGGTGCTCAATGCCTCGCATGGGAGGAAGACCAGCGGGCACCTCATCAGGAAACACATCCCCAAATTCCTGCAATAAATCAAGAACAACAATTGGCAATGTCGAGGGTAAGGTGTTAGTTGAAATCAAAGTGTCCTTGTGCAAAAGCACAAAGAAAGGGGCTGTGGTGTTTTGTATTTCTCGCAAATCTCCCTTGGTCACTAATAAACATTTGTTATTTTGTGGTGCTCTTTTATTTTCAGTGGGCTTTATGGAGTGGGGTGGTTTAGGATTCTCTCCCTTACTATTATTATGTGTCTCACTCATTTTTCTTCTCTCACTCTCTTCTCTTTTAATGCGAGCAACATCAGAAGCATGTGTATCATCAGGAGTTAGTGGGACAAGGACCACTTTCTTCTCTTTGTGAACAAATGAGTATTTGTTTGAGCGACCAAAATGCACAGAATCGACATCAAATTGCCATGGATGACCCAAAAGTAAGTGGCATGCTTGCATTGGAACGATGTCACAATCCACCTCATCATGATAGTCACCAATTGAGAATGGCAACCGGACCATGGATGTAACCTTCACGGTCCCTGAATTATTCAACCATTGCATATGGTACGGGTGAGGGTGGCGATGCATTTTCAGGCCAAGCTTCTCAACAAGCAGGCCAAGCTTCTCAACAAGCTGCCACCATCAATTATAAATCTGCACATCTGTCCTTTCACTTTGCATCGTGATTGAAATAAATTATGGCGCTGCCCTTGCTCAGCTGCAACTAATTGTGTTGGAAGAACACGACGTACCACCAAAGAATGATGCGGTGAACCAAAACGAGATGATAGACATTCAGATTGCAGCGAGTGATAATTGGGCTGTGAGGTGCTTGACAAATCGTATGATAATGGAAATAATGGTAGTTCAGTACCAAACTCTGGAGCACAAATGACTTCTTGCACTACTTGATCCGGTGCAACAGCTAGAGTAGTGGTCTTGTGCCTACTTGAAATGTGATAGGGTGCAACCAGTAATGTGATACTCTGATTATTAGAGGGATCAGTAGCAGGTTCATGGAGACTTCCTTCTGGTGGAGAAATATGAGTGTACAAATCACCAATATCAGTAAGTAGTTCATCAAAATCAGCACAAGTAATTTCTTCTGTAGAGCTAGGAACAATAGCTTGAGTCATGTCCTTCTCTGCAATACAATGTACTTGTTTAAGTGCTAAACAATTCAGGCCCAATTCGCATTCACCATCCTCCGCTTCGAACTCAAAAGTTTCCAAATTTTCATCATGTATATTAGTGTCATGGTTAACATCCTCCTCCTCACTTTGTGAATCATACGAACCATCTGCAAGTGCTAGAATAACACGCCAATTGGGGCATTCAGCTTGCTTATGCCCATGACCACCACACTTAAAACACTCAATCTTACTTGTCTTCTTTTGGGCTGTTGCAGTAGAGGAGTTGGACTGATTAGAACTCAGAGCTTTTCCTTTCCCATCAGATTGCTTTCCAAAAGCTGAAACTGAACGAGGGGTTGTCCAAGATGGTGTAGAAGCTGCATGAGAAGGTGTGTGCGCCCTCGATCCTTGCTGCTGTGGATTGCGCCATGGAGTAGAACTATTTTGTGCGGAAAAAGAAACACGGCTCTTATAAGATCCAGCAAGCTGTCATTCTGCCCTTTTAGCAAAATGAACCAATTCTGTTAGATTTGTGTAGTTTGTCATGTCGACTTTATCAGCGATGGGTTTATTCAGGCCAACCAAGAATCGAGCCATTGTGGATTCCTCATCCTCAGTAATTCCCGTACGGAGTAGGCACATCTCCATTTCTTGAAAATACTCATCAACACTGTGATCGCCTTGCACAAGACCTTTTAGCTGCAAATGTAAGTCACGAGAATAATACGCAGGAACAAAACGACGTCTCATTTCCCATTTCATGTCTCCCCAAGTGATACGAACATGTCCCACACGATGATATTCTGCACGGATTTGATTCCACCATGTGATGGCATAACCTTTGAATTCAAGGGCTGCTTCTTCTCAGCTGGGTAGTCATACAAATCAAATATTTGTTCCACCTTTGTCTCCCACTCATAATAAGAATCAGCATTTTCCTTGCCGTTAAATGTAGGTATGGACACTTTAACTTTGCCCAGACCATCTTCACCTTGTCGACGTTCTGGAACACCACGATGCCGATTACGGTGGCCATCATCACGAGCAAATTGGTGGTCACCAAAAGCACCAAAGTGACCACCACCTCCACGGTCATCGTAACCACCACGGTGACCATGATACCCTGCTCGATGATCATCTCGATAACCAAAATTAGGATCACCATCAAAACCTGCAGCACCTCCAATTGGAACACGTTGTGCACGGCCAAAAAATTGTGGCCTCATGTTGGGAGCACCGAAATTGCCAAAACCAGCGCCATGTCCTCGACTAGCACCACGTCCTCGGCCACCACCTCCAGCAGCAGCACGACGTCCTGCCTCTGCCTCCAAGGCAGAAGGATCATCATCTTCCACATGTTCTTCGTCGTCAGGCTTATCCTCCATGTTAGGTGCATGGCGCAGATCATGCTGAAGTGCTTGTAATTGCTGCATCAATTGAGTAATTTGTGTTTCCATTGCTTGGAACTCCGCAGCCGAAACAGCACCACCGGAGTTCGAGTGAGATCCATCTTGTCCTGTCATATTAGTATAGGGAAAAATGATAATGTATTTAATTTTTGGAGTCACTCCCTCAACACTTACTGAACAAGTTCTTTGTTTCCCTGAAAGAGAGTGAACCGGGGCAGCAAATAGCAGTGGAAGAACGATTGTCAAAGAGTCGACGGTGTAGAGCTCGTGAATGCTTTGGGTGGAGCTTGGTGGGGTAAATTTGTAATGTATTGCAAGATGAATGTATGTATGCAAAATCGAATAATAATCCAAAAGAGAAACACAAATCTAAGTTGTTGATCGGAGAGAAAAATAGGTGGAAAGGAAAGGGAAAAGATACAAGAAGTGGATGGAAGGAAACAATTCGCTCGACTCGAACTGCAACTCAATCTTTTTTTGTCTGCAGAATTGATATTACTCTTTCTCTGTTCTCTTTTTTTACCTTTGTTCCTTTTTTTGAGCTTTTTTTAACTGAATCACAACTCTTTTCTTATTTTTTCAGTGACACTTGAAAAACTGGTGCAGAACTTCAAAGATAGCACGATGCAGAACAGTAACAAAAATCATGTGCAAAAAGATATGCTGAAGAGAAAGCAATTAGGGAGGGATGGGTGGGGATTAAAGTTTTGTGTATGTTTCAGAGAGAAAAATGAAGATCAGATAAAGGGTAAAGGTCAGAATGACATGGATGAAAAAAAATGAAATTCAGATCAATGAAAAAAATCAGACTAGCAAAAAGACAAGTTTCAGAGGATTGAAAACTCGATAATGCAGATTACGTATCAGCTGCAGAAGTGAGAGGCAATAGCTTATTTATATATATATCGGGAGAGTATACTCCGTGGCCGACTACGGAATAGCTTATTTTGTGGCCGGGCCAGCTACGGAACCATGTTCATGCATCTGGTGGTGTCCGTTGCATGTGGGAGCTGCTGAAACACGCATTAACTATGATGATTAAGGTAATTAAACACAAAGATTTGGTAGTTAATTCGGGGTAATTAGTTGACGAGAATTTTGATTTTACTGTTTGTGGCGTGCATGCATCTAATGGTCAGGGTTACCATAATATACTAGGTGATGCCCCGCGTGTTGCTGCGAGAATTTTTTAAACAAAAAATTTTAAGGTGAAATGTGAAAGTAGTGACACCAAAGATATTATATGGCAATATTCGTTTGTAAACTTATTATATATGAAAGCATGTTATTTTGTTGAGAGTGAATCATTCTAAAATCGTCAGCAGGAATTTTGTGGTGTGATATACATGCTATAAGCCACAAAAAATCGATTTAAGACATAAATTTGTGATTTGGTGGATGATGACATGGCGTATAGTGGATGGTGACATAGCGCATAGTGGATGATGACGTGGAATGCTTGCATGTTGAGAGAAATCCAACCATGACTTGTAGTGGGTCTCACCTATATAAGTTTTTATAGATACGTGACCAAGCAAAGTTTCTATACACGTGCTTGCATGTGTACGTGATTCTTTTTCATATAATATCCATTTGTCTTGCATATATTATAGTAAAATAATTTTCCAAATTAAAATCTGGTAAATAAATTAACTTAGTTACCAAGGGCAGATGTCATATAGATTTACTAAATCACGTCCAAATGCATAATATAGATTCCAGTAAATCCGTTCGAAATGAATAGTATAGATCCTAGTAAGACATTATAAAACATTCTCGTAAATTGTATTCCCTTCATATGTGAAACGAATGAATTAGTTCTAAAAAATATAGGCAGTCACAGTTTGCTTAGCACTAATATATATGGTAACTAAAGCGTAAAAGTGGTACTACCTTGTAAATTTACTAGTTGTTTTTCCGTAAATTTACTAATTACCAAAAAAGTGTCCATGCTTACTACCTCAGAAATGTAAATCCTCGCAACTGTTATTTACGACGATTTGGTTAATGATTACTCGACTCCGTGACTTTTATACACCATTTTATTTTTATTTTATACAACAACGTATGCCGTCATCCATGAATTACTGGAATCCATGCATATCACCCTTGTTAATCTGACAACCGTAGGAATTTTATAAATGAGTTACTAGATTCTATGAATTACAGTAATTTTGTATGTATCTAATTTTGGTTTAAAAGGCGCAGGAAACAAGCGAACTATACTGGTAAGAATTACAGTAATTATGTACACCTTTAAAGCGTTGTTTTTTTACCAATAGTAAAGAAATGCATCCAAGTGTAACATAAAACCAGACATTTGTACGCTGCATGTGCAGTAGCCAGTAGGTGTACATGCGGCATGCAACTAGGCAATGATTACGGATTGGGTAGCAGCATTGACTACAGCTAATTAAGGCGCCAACGATTGATAATTACCAAGATGTGTTAATGACACCTTGGAAAAAGCCAATCAGATGGTGAGCTGACCGGCCACAGAATAACTATTCCGTGGCCAGCTATAGAGTATGAGAGTTACCTATATATATGTATATATTCACCACGCTATGTGGTGAATATTCACCCGCCGTTTGCATGGACGGAACTATGGTAAGGTAGGGTAATCCTAAAATTACTTCTTTCTCAATCCTAGGGTGTAAAGTTAGATGTAGTTGATTTCTCAAATCTGTTTTTCAGCATGTTTTTTTACGTCTAACGGATTTGCCTCAACCATGTTGGGGGATCCACGATGGCCCGACGCCGCTGCTGCCCACCGAAGAAGCTCCGATGAACCCTTATGATCATGTAATTAATTTGTTTATATCTCAAGCAAAAAAATCAAATATCATCTACACGCACATGATCATATGATTTACATCTCTCGAGTCAACTATCAGGCATGGTGGAGCGGTAGAAGGCATTCAATGATTACAAAAGTAAATCGATTCGTTTGTGAACCAGAGCATCACATGCAAGACAATAAACCACTCGCGTGGCATATGTTCAAACAAGTGGTTAAAGTGAGAGAAATTACAGGGTGTTGTTAAGTTGACATGCATGTACGATAGTGAAAAAATTAAGGATATTGAGAACCATGTGTGGTTCGAGGACCGGTGGATGGTCGCTTCCTTGTGTGATGAGTGATTGACAACGTTGTGTGGACTAATTCTTGGCTAAGTATTGTAGGTGCAGGTTGCAGCTTGACTCGTGTTGGTGTAGGTGAAGAACAAGCGCGAAAGGTCGTTGCCGGTGAGGCCTCTAGGTGTGGAGAAGACAAGTAGTCTTCGTTCGAGGGACCCGGTGGCAAGTGGGGTCAAGTGCGGGCCGCATGGTGGCATGAACAGCAAGATGAAGTCGTGGACGGTTTTTTGGTAGAGCCTCAAAACCAAGGTCGAGCCGGGATTACGTGGGAGCCGAGTCATGAGTGGAGATTGGCGGAGGCTACACCGAGCTCGCGGGGTTTGCAGTGGTTCACCAGAAAACCACTGGGTTACTCGGTTGAGCAACAAAACCGAGGCCGAAGACTCGACGAGGAGGTGCGGCCACCTAGGCCAGTTCAACCACCAAGGAGGGTCGGTCAGACCGCTTGGGGCCGGTCAGATCTCCCGGGCCGGTCTAACCGCCCAAGGGGGCGGCCTGACCGCCCTGGCCGCCGGCGCCGAGATGCTTCGAAGCGGAGGACACGCGTCGGGATCGCAAGACTTGCGTCGAGGCTAAGCAGGTTGCGGTCACCGGGCATCCGTCCGATGAAGAAATTCCGAAGACTTCCAAATCCGCCCTCGAGGGGCTTGTATCCCTAGTTATTAGGTGAGGGTAGTTTAGTCTTTTGGGTGCCTCCATATATACTCTTGAGTGGATGGATGGCAGCCAACTCTTGGAACCCTAGCTCATTTGTTTTTCCATTTTCGTTCTCCTTTTTCCCTAGTTTATCCTAGGACTAGCTTGAGAGCTTCATGTGAGATCTAGAGAGAGGGATGGATGTTTGGGTGGCAAGCTAGACCTTGTATGAACCTTTCATGGTATGTATAGATGGTTCGGCGTTGTTCCTCAAGGTGGTTTTCCCGTCCTTCTTTGTGTTGATTTTCGGAGCTCTTTGTTGGCGGTGTTTTGAGAACGATTTCTTGGGGTCTTTTGGTGGGTGTCACGTATGAGGATCTTGTGCCTCTTTGGCTGGTGACTTTGCCCCAAATCTCCTTTGAATCGGACTCGATTTGGTGGTTTTTCGAGTTGGGCGAGTTCTTGACCTAGAGAGGCGATTTAGTCGATTCCTCTTGATTGTGAGCAATTCGGGTCGATTCCTTTGAGGTAGAGGTTGCCCAGGAGGTAACCCAGCTAATCCCGAAGTTTCGCTGCAATCCGTGGAATGATTCGGGAGATCGGGCGCGAGGAAGTTAGGGTTTGACCCGCGGGCTGTTTTTCTGGGAGAGGCGGTCTAACCGCCTGGAGGGGGCGGTCTAACCGCCCTGGGCTTTTCCAGGTCGAAGTTTTGTTTCTCCGGATTTTCCTCTGTGAGTTCGTTCGCCTTGATCAGAGGAGCGTCTGGGTGAAATTTCTGGTCGTTCTCGTGTTGTTTGCTAGGTGTTCTTGGTTGGAGTTCGTTGCTGGGTACAGGAGGTTAGACCGCCCCTGGTAGCCGGTCTAACCGCCCCTAGGCCCCTGGGTGGAGTTTTGGTTTTCGCCAAGATTTTCTGGTAGCTAGCATGGCCTTGACCGCAGATCTCTCGTTGGTGAAACCGTGGTGCGTTTTGGTGCTCGGAAGAGGTGTTTCGGAGGATTTCTTGGTTGCCCGGTGGAGGCGGTCTAACCGCCCCCTATACCCGGCCTAACCGCCCCCTCCGGGCAGCCGGTCTTTCGAGCCGTTTCTCGCCGTCGTGGGTGCGTGTGTGTTGAGGTTGCTGGTAGAGTTTGTTCCTAGGACCAGTAGCACTCCAGTGGCTACGTGGTTCCGGCAAACGGAAGGTAGAAGTGCGGAGCGTGTGATTTTGGGGGGTCCGACCGAGCGAGTTCATCTTGTCGGAGTTTCAATCTCCTTCGAGAAGAATTTTTACCGGCTCCCATTCACACCCCCCCCTCTCTGGTCGCCTAATCGGTCCTTCAAGTGGTATCAGAGCCGGTTCGGGTCTTTGTTGACTCTAACCAGTCTAAGATCCAAGGATGGCATACCAGGAACGGGGTTCGGGTCCTCCACACTTCGATGGCAAGAACTACCAGATGTGGAGTAGGCGGATGGGTGCATTCCTCCGCGGAAAGGATCAGATCCTTTGGGATGTCACGGTGGACACAGGCTGTGTCCAGCCGATGGACTTCCTCGCTCCAGGATCGAGGGATAGGTTCGACGCCAACAACAAGGCGGTCGACTACTTGTTTCGTGCTCTGTGTCAGCCTGAGTTCGATCGGGTGCACACCAAGCACTTGCCTTGTAGAATTTGGACGGTGCTGAAGGAGGCTCATGTTGGGAATTCCCAGATTCAGGCACGGATGTATGCGACCTACCGGAGAGAGTACGAGAACTTCACTCATCTCCCCGGTGAGACCATCGATGCCTTGTTTCAGAGGTTCACAGTGGTTGTGAACAACATGAGGGCCAATGTGGACGTGCTCACGTACGATGATCATGATAGAGCTGTCAAGCTTTTACACTCTTTGGATCGTACAATATGGGGCGGAAAGTTTGAGGCCATTGTGGAGTCGGAGAAGTATGACGCTCTGACGGTGAACGAGCTGTTCTCGAAGCTCAAGTCGGCTGAGGTGGATAGGGGCATGACAGCCAAGCTCGAGGGTCCGACTGATTCCCATAGTCTTGCCCTCATTGGTGGTTCGAAAGGAAAGGCTAACACTAACCCATCCACCAGGATGTTCTCTTTTTCCTCTTTGATGTCTATGCCAGATGAGGAGTTCGATGTGCTTGGAGAGGACGAGCTGGCACTCTTGACAAGGCGGTTCGAGAGGCTGCACGAGAACCGAGTGAACATGAGGAGGAACACGAGGACATGCTTCCAGTGCGGCAAGCCGGGACACTTCGTCGCCGACTATCCGGAGAAGGTCGAGAACAAGGATGGCTACAAGCACAAGCCGAGGAACGATGGCAAGTACCGGTCGAGGCGTGACCACAAGAGCAAGTCAAGAACAAGCACAAGGACGAGCGACGATCGAGGAAGAAGGAGAGCCGAGGCAAGGCCCGAGCGATGGTTGGTGCGAGCAACGTCGACTCCAGTTCCGTGTATTCCACCTCGAGCTCGAATAGCAGTGAAGACGAAGGTGATCGTCGCAAGGGCAAGAAGGCGTCCAAGAACCTGAGCGGGCTGAGCTGCTTCGCTAGAGACAGCTTCTGCACCATGGCACTGAGCTCTGGCAGCAAGAAGAGCAAACAGAGCGACTCAGACTCTGAGTCCGACGATGAGGTGCGTGTTGAGCTTCCCTTCTTGCGCCAGGAGAATGAATGGCTTGGTAATTTGCTTGGTAAGGCAAAGAAAATGAGAAAAGAGCTTAGGGCTTCACTCGAGGATGCTAGGACTAGAGTGGCTGAGCTAGAAACACAGGTGCTTGATAGCAAGCTTGAGATGGATTCCCTTAAGGCTAGCCCTGTTGTTTCAGATGATGTTGATTGTGCTGATTGCTCCATCTTTCTTGCTGATCTTGCTTTGTTCAAGAAAAAGCATGCCTCCAAGTGTGAGGAACTAGATGTGCTTAGGGTTGAAGTGGCTGAGCTTAAATCTAGATCTGCTTTGCTAGGTGCTTGCACTTCTTGCCCCGTTTTGCATGCTAAGATTGATGAGATGCAAGCTTACACTAGTTCTCTTGAGGCTAAATTGAAGGAACCCATGCCTACATCATGCTCTACCTGTGAAATGCATGCTTTGAAAAATTTGGAACTTGCACATTATGTTGATCGTTTGCAAGATGAGAATGATGAGCTGAGAAAGTTGATGGGTTGGTTGTCTGGTCATGAGCCTCAGTTGAGGATGATGATCGAGGCATTTAAGAGGCAGGATGGTGAGGGACTTGGGGCAAACAAGGTTGGTGAGGGAAGTGGAGAGAATATCCCAGAGCCACCAAAAACCCACCACAAGAATGATTTCCCTCCAAAACCTAACCATCTTAGGAACCGACTAGACACAACCCCAGCTCCACCCGTGTTTCCTACACCCACAAATGATCTCCAAAAGCCTATCAAGTTTGTGAGCACTTCCGGGAAAGTGTTCTTTGGGAAAGTGAGTGAGAAGGCTAGTGAGGAGAAACCGGTGGAGGAGTTGAGTGGAGAGAAACCAAGTGAGCAGCCCCAATCCAAGCCTAAGCCTAAGCTTGTGAGGTTCCGTTGTGGCTATTGTGGGAAAGAGGGTCACAAGGATGAGTTTTGCTTCAAGAGGAAGCGGAAAGAGAGGATGGCAAAGGAGTGGGCGAACAAGGATAGGTACAACCTTCCCCATGGTGTACCTAAGCCTCGTATGCCACTGCCCAGGGGTAAAGCTGTGGTGAGAAGTGTTCTGGCATGGGGAGATGCGAGTTCCCGCAGCCGAGGAGCAGTTCTGGAGGGGGCGGTCAGACCGTCCTGGCTAGGCGGTCAGACCGGCCATGCCCAGAGGGGGCGGTTAGACCGGCCTGGCTAGGCGGTTCAACCGCCCCCCCAGAATTCTGGGCGGAGTGGTTTTCAAGGTGGTGAGTCGAGAGGTTTCAGTACTGGAGGTGGTGTTGCTGGTGGTTGGTCTGGAGAGTCAGCAGGTGGTCAATTTGCTAGGCATTCTCCCCCTCGAGTTCACTACAGGGATGGAAGGAGCCGTAGCTTTGAGAAGGAGAGGAGGGACGGTCCACGAGTTGTCTTCCGTGGTTTTGGTCCTCCTCCAGGCAGCATGGGGTGGTTTCCTCAGAATGGTTACCGAGGTGGTGTTCGTGGTGGTAGTTATGGTAGGAAAGATGTCTTGATGTGTGCTAACCCCACTTTCGAGCAAATAGCGCGGCACTGGTTTTACTCTTTTGGTACTAACGCCAGTGTTGAGTCGTTTGTTCGCTCACGTGCTCATTTTTGAATTTCAGGTGGGGGACTTGAAGAATATTTGGTTGATTGACTTCGGTTGCTCGAGGCATATGATCGGAGACAGGGGGTGGTTCTCAAGTCTCGTCCCGGTGGTGACGAAGAGGTACATCACTTTTGGGGACAATGGGCGTGGGCGTGTGCTTTCAGAAGGTGAGATAAAAGTGAGTGACAAGATCACTCTGAGGCGTGTTGCTATTGTTCAATCGCTGGGGTACAATTTGCTTTCTATGTCCGAGTTGTTGGATGAGGGCTTTGAGGTGTTGTTTCGGCCAGGTGGTTCTCGAATCTTGGACTCTCGAGGGGACCTTGTCTGTATGGTCGTTCCCGAGGGTCAGGTGTTTCATGCTGATTTTTCTCAGTCTTCGGGTGTGGAGCGTTGTTTCTTGGCTGGTTCTTCAAGTGAGTTGTGGAAGTGGCATAGGAAGTTGGGTCACTTGAGCTTTGACCTTTTGTCTCGCTTGAGTAAACTCAATTTTGTCCGAGGATTGCCACGGTTGAGGCTTGAGAAAGAGTTGGTTTGTGCGCCGTGTAGGCATGCCAAGATGGTAGCCTCTTCTCACCCGCCTCTCACTGATGTGATGACTGAGCGTCCATGTGAGCTGCTCCATATGGACCTTGTTGGCCCAGCTCGTGTGCGATCTGCGGGTGGGAAGTGGTATGTCCTTGTTGTGGTGTACAACTATTCTCGGTATGCATGGGTGTTCTTTCTTGAGGATAAGGGGGAGACATTTGGTTTTGTTTGAGATCTAGTCTTGAGATTGAGGAACGAGAGGCACGGAGATGCCATACGAGCTATCCGCAGTGATAATGGCTCGGAATTCAGAAACTCTCGTTTTGAAACCTTTTGCCATGACTTGGGTCTTGAGCACCCGTTTTCGAGTCTGTATACGCCTCCCCAGAATGGTGTTGTGGAAAGGAAGAACAGGACCTTGTGCGAGATGGCTCGGACGATGCTTGATGAGCATAGGACTCCGAGGAGGTTTTGGGCTGAGGCGGTGAATACCGCGTGCTTTGTGTCGAACAGGATCTACCTCAGAGTGCACAAGAAGAAAACATGCTATGAGTTGATGCATGGTCGCACACCCAAGGTGAGTCATTTCCATGTCTTTGGTTGCAAGTGTTTCATTCTGAAGGAAGGCAGGAAGTTGGATAAGTTTGAGGCTAGGTCTGTCGATGGTATTTTCTTTGGTTATGCATCTCATTCTAGAGCATATCGTGTGCTCAATATTGAAACTAACCAAATCGTGGAGACTTGCAAGGTAACCTTCGACGAGACAGAGCCACGTAGTCAGCTTGTTTTTGAGTGTGCAGGTGATGATGAGCTTGGCGGGGAGATCTTTCAGGAGGAGGAGCATGAACATGGAGAAGATGAAGATGGCGGTGTGGTGCCCCCGACTGAACATGGACCCACTACTTCGACTACGATGATGGACGGACCCTCTACTACACCTACGACGACAAATCAAGAACGAAGAGAAGCTGATGTTGAGTGGGAGGTAGCATCGAGGCGAGAACCTCCCCGGCAAGTACAAGTGGATCACCCAGCTTCGAGGATCATCGGCGACGTGAATGAACGCACTACGCGGTCAAGGGTTCGAAACAACTCCCATTTCGCTCATGCTGCATTTGTTGCTACTTTTGAGCCCAATGACATTGGACACGCACTATCTGATCATAATTGGGTTAATTCGATGCATGAGGAGTTGGAGAACTTTGAGAGGAATTAGGTGTGGGAGTTGGTTGACCCTCCCCCAGGGTGTATGCCGATTGGTACAAAGTGGGTGTGGAAAAACAAAGAGGGAGAGAAAGGTGAGGTTGTGAGGAACAAGTCAAGGCTTGTTGCTCAAGGGTTCAGTCAGAAGGAGGGGATCGACTACGAGGAGACCTTTGCTCCCGTAGCCCGTTTGGAGGCGACTAGGATCCTTTTAGCCATTTCCGTGGCTAAAGGGTTCAAGTTGCACCAAATGGATGTGAAGAGTGCTTTTCTGAATGGTGTGTTGGAGGAAGAAGTGTATGTGAGGCAACCTCCGGGGTTTGAGAGTGAGAACTACCCCCACCGGGTGTACAAGTTGAGGAAGGCACTGTATGGGTTGAAGCAGGCGCCTAGAGCTTGGTATGGCAGGTTGAGGGGGTTCTTGTTTGAGAGAGGTTTTGAGATGGGGAAGGTCGATCAGACCTTGTTTTTTCTTTGAGCGGGGGTAGAGATATCCTGATTGTGCAGGTGTACGTGGATGATATTGTCTTTGGTGGCTCGTCTAACTCTCTTGTTGCAAGGTTTGCAGAGGATATGAGCAGAGAATTTGAGATGAGCATAATGGGTGAGTTGCAGTTCTTCCTCGGGCTACAAATCAAACAATCAAAGGAAGGAACATTTATGCACCAAGCTAAGTACACCAAGGACATTGTACGGAAGTTCAAGGTGGAGGATTCCAAGGCTACGACGACGCTGATGAGTACGACTACAGCTCTTGATGCGGAGGAGGAAGGTGAACATGTGGACCAGAAGGAGTACCAGAGCATGATCGGGTCACTTCTCTACTTGACGGCGACGTGGCCAGACATCCAGTTCTCGGTATGTCTGTGCGCTCGTTTTCAAGCGTCTCCGAGGACTTCGCATCGGCAAGCAGTGAAGCGAATTTTCAGGTACTTGCGTCACACTCCCGACTTCGGCCTTTGGTACTCCGCGTCCTCTTCTTTGGCGCTTCATGGTTTTTCAGACGCGGATTTTGCCGAGTGTCGGTTGGATAGGAAGTCCACTTCTGGGACTTGCCAGTTTTTGGGGTCTTCTTTGGTGTCTTGGTCTTCTCGCAAACAGTCGAGTGTTGCTCAATCCACTACCGAGGCAGAGTATGTTGCCGCTGCTAGTTGTTGCTCTCTGCTCCTTTGGATTTCATACACCATGAGTGACTTTGGTGAGGAGTATACCCATGTCCCACTTCAATGTGATAGCACCAGTGCCATAAGCGTTGCAAAGAACCCAGTGCTCCATTCCAAAACCAAACACATAGAAGTGAGGTATCATTTTCTGAGAGACAACATAGAGAAAGGAAAGATAGCTTTGATCCATGTACCCACACATGACCAACTAGCCGATATTTTCACCAAACCCCTAGATCAAGCAACTTTCACTCATTTGCGGGGGGAACTTGGTGTGTGTTTGATTTCTTGAGTTGGGTGTGTGGGAGCTCCTTTGTAGCATATGTATAGTTTCCTTCGTGCATTTCTTGCATCTGGCATGGCATATGTAACATGATGTATAGACATCCTTGTATCTTAGATTGCATGCATTTTGTATCATATGCATTGGATAGGAAAAGCTTCTCCTATATACATTGTTCACCATGGGATGCTATATATGTTTTTGTGAGCTTGTTTGGTATGCTATGGTTAGTTTGGCTTAGCTCTTGAGGATCTTGATGAATGATCCATGGTTGATGGCTAATTTTTTTTTGAAAAATGTCACATATATGCTCTCTCATGTGTAAATGCCTTTATATGATCTTGACATGTTTTAGTGGCTTTGCTATGCTTAATTTGTGGTTGGATAGCTAGTTTATTGATCATATGGGGCCAAAGGTTCAATTGCCATCATGAATGTTTAGCCCTCTTGCTTTATCTTATGGAGGGGCATAAGTTCCTTTTTGTCACAAAGACATTTCATGTACCATTCATAAATCTGAAAATGAAATGTAAAATGCTTGGAAAATGTGCTCCCATGTCATATGTGCTGAAATCAATTTACTTTGGGTGCTAAACCGTTGCATGATGCCTACCAATGAGAAGTCTCATACATAGAAGTAGGCACATGGCTCGGTGGCTTTGACATGACATGAGGTGCTTGTGGGTGTTTTGATGGTCTTATGATTAGAATGGTTGTCCTAGCATGATGTTTGTGTGGCTTTGCCATTTTGACATGTTTTGCTCATGTTTAGGTTTTTGCTTGTGAGAGAGTAACTTTTCGCAAAATTACTCAAATCCTTTTTAGCCTTGTCTAATGGTTGTGAAACTTGGTGATCACGTAGTTAAGGTCATTACGAACCTGTAGAGTATCTAACTTGCTCATTTGGACTTGTGTAGCTCCTTGTGATGAATTTTGTATATTTGAGAAGCTATATGTTCAAAGTTTTCGCATTTTGCCTTGATTCATGCATTGTCAGCAAGGGGGAGAAGTTTGTGCATGTTTTGGGCACCTGGGAGTGTTTGGAAGGTGTTCCAATTGGTTTGGGCAAATTTTGAGCAGTTTGGTGCAGGGCCGGTTACATGGGGCGGTCTAACCGCCCCCAGGCGGTCAGATGAGTGGTATGCGGTCTAACCGCCTGGGGTAGGCGGTCTAACCGGCCTGGGCAAAGTTAGCAGGTTTTTACCCGTTGTTGCATTCCCGTGTTGCATTGCTGCATTTGTTCAGGGGGAGTGTGCTTTGGCTCAGGGGGAGCTTGCATATGTGCAGGGGGAGCTCTTTGTGGTGTTTGAGCTTTGGTTCAGTGATTTGCACTCTTTGTTTGAGCATGATTTTGTCTCGGATGTTTCGAGCCGTTGCCCTTGCCTAAGGGGTCCGAGACTTGTCTTCTTCAAGTGATCTTGCTCTTCGCCTTTCTTTGGCTTTCGATCGCTTGTTGAGGTTTCTGTTTATTTGTTTATTTTATTTTTCCTTTTCTCTTGTGTTACTTCATGTGGGTGTTGTCAATGCACTCATCAAGGGGGAGATTGAGGACCATGTGTGGTTCGAGGACCGGTGGATGGTCGCTTCCTTGTGTGATGAGTGATTGACAACGTTGTGTGGACTAATTCTTGGCTACGTATTGCAGGTGCAGTTTGTGGCTTGACTCGTGTTGGTGCAGGTGAAGAACAAGCGCGAAAGGTCGTTGCTGGTAAGGCCTCCAGGTGTGGAGAAGACAAGTAGGCTTCGTTCGAGGGACCCGGTGGCTAGTGGGGTCAAGTGCAGGCCGCATGGTGGCATGAACAGCAAGATGAAGTCATGGACGGTTTCTTGGTAGAGCCTCAAAACCAAGGTCGAGCCGGGATTATGTGGGAGCCGAGTCATGAGTGGAGATTGGCTGAGGCTACACAGAGCTCGCGGGGTTTGCAGTGGTTCACCAGAAAACCACTCGGTTACTCGGTTGAGCCACAAAACCGAGGCCGAAGACTCGACGAGGAGGTGCGGCTACCCAGGCCGGTTCAACGGCCCGGGGAGGGCGGTCGGACCGCCCGGGGCCGGTCGAATCTCCGGGCCGGTCTAACCGCCCAAGGGGGGCGGTCTGACCGCCCTGGCCGCCGGCGCCGAGATGTTTTGAAGCGGAGGACACGCGTCGGGATCGCAAGGCTTGCGTCGAGGCTAAGCAGGTTGTGGTCGCCGGGCATCCGTCCGATGAAGAAATTCCGAAGACTTCCGAATCCGCCCTCGAGGGGCTTGTATCCCTAGTTATTAGGTGAGGGTAGTTTAGTCTTTTGGGTGCCTCCATATATACTCTTGAGTGGATGGATGGCAGCCAACTCTTGGAACCCTAGCTCATTTATTTTTCCATTTTCGTTCTCCTAATTCCCTAGTTTTTCCTAGGACTAGCTTGAGAGCTTCACGTGAGATCTAGAGAGAGGGATGGATGTTTGGGTGGCAAGCTAGACCTTGTACGAACCTTTCATGGTATGTATAGATGGTTCGGCGTTGTTCCTCAAGGTGGTTTTCCCGTCCTCCTTTGTGTTGATTTTCAGAGCTCTTCGTTGGCAGTGTTTTGAGAACGATTTCTTGGGGTTTTTGGTGGGTGTCACGTATGAGGACCTTGTGCCTCTTTGGCTGGTGACTTTGCCCCTAAATCTCCATTGAATCGGACTCGATTTGGTGGTTTTTCGAGTTGGGCGAGTTCTTGACCTAGAGAGGCGATTTCGTCGATTCCTCTTGATTGTGAGCGATTCGGGTCGATTCCTTTGAGGTAGAGGTTGCCCAGGAGGTAACCCAAATAATCCCGAAGTTTCGCTGCAATCCATGGAGTGATTCGGGAGATCGGGCGCGAGGAAGTTAGGGTTTGACCCGCGGGCTGTTTTTCTGGGAGAGGCGGTCTAACCACCTAGAGGGGGCGGTCTAACCGCCCTGGGCTTTTCCAGGTCGAAGTTTTATTTCTCCGGATTTTCCTCTATGAGTTCGTTCGCCATGATCAGAGGAGTGTCTGGGTGAAATTTCGGGTCGTTCTCGTGCCGTTTGCTAGGTGTTCTTGGTTGGAGTTCGTTGCTGGGTACAGGAGGTTAGACCGCCCCTGGTAGCCGGTCTAACCGCACCTAGGCCCCTGGGTGGAGTTTTGGTTTTTGCCAAGATTTTCTGGTAGCTAGCATGGCCTTGACCAGAGATCTTTGTTGGTCAAACCGTGGTGCATTTTGGTGCTCGGAAGAGGTGTTTCGGAGGATTTCTTGGTTGTCTGGTGGAGGCGGTCTAACCGCCCCCTCTGGACAGCCGGTCATTCGAGTTGTTTCCGCTGTCGTGGGTGCGTATGTGTTGAGGTTGCTGGTAGAGTTTGTTCCAAGGACCAGTAGCACTCCAGTGGCTACGTGGTTCCGGCAAACGGAAGGTAGAAGTGCGGAGCGTGTGATTTTTGGGGTCCGACCGAGCGAGTTCATCTTGTCGGAGTTTCAATCTCCTTCGAGAAGAAATTATGTCGGCTCCCATTCACTCCCCCCCTCTGGTCGCCTAATCGGTCCTTCAGATATGTAGTTAATGCATTGTGCCAATTTGCTCGAATTACTCTCTCAGTTCCCAAGCAGTAAAAAGTATGTCCCAGGTGCAATCTCAGGTTGCATCGGGTGGTTTTGGGCTGAAATTTTTACTGCTTCGTACTTCGCTACTTGATATTTGTTTCCACTGTTGAATATTTAGTGGCGGTTGGTGTCATGGTGTGTCTAGGGGCATCCGGCCGTGTAATTAGCTCAAGCATGGAGTGCAGGCTAGTAGATCACGACACATCAAATGCAAAAACTCAGGGTGTTTACACATTATTAGCTCGAACATGCATGCATCGCATATAAGGCACCAAGCCATGGATGCTCTCCAATTGATTACGTGTGTGGTGATAATTATCATTATTTTTCAAGTTGAAAGGATCAAGATGTCGACTAGAGGGGAGGTGGATAGTCGTGCCTGAAAATCACAAACTTTTTCGCGGTACATTAGACCGAGTCCGAGACTCGGATATTTTTCCGGATACTCGGAAGTCCGGAGAATCGGGAAAATGTCCGGATAGTCCGGCTGCTAAGGGGGAATTAAATCGACGGGATTTAAACTTGCTCAAAAGTAAATGCGTGAAAATAGGTTATGCATTCGAAGTGATACAAGCTTTGTTTATCCACTTGAAACCCGTAGGAACCTCCACACGAAGTAGATCGGCACCAAACCCTAGATAAGTGTTCAAGCAAGATACAAGCATGCAACAAGATGAACAAGCACAAGAAACACGGGATTTGTTTCCGGAGTTCAACCTCACACCTTGAGGTCTACGTCTCCGTTGAGGTACCCACAAAGGGTGGACCTTTACACCTAGGTCACATTCCTCCCTCTAGCGACCACGAAGATCAAGCTAGAGTTACTTACTCAATTTCGGGGTAATACAAACTTCCTTGGGCAGCCACAACCTTTGGATGCTCCAAGGCAACGCCTAGCCGGCTAGGAGCTCAAAGCTCCAAGAGTAACAAACACGAATTTTGCCGACCAAGCGAAGAACTAGGTGCTCTAGAGATGGGAAATCAGCTCACTAGCACTCTCCAAGCCCTTGCTCTCAAATCCTCTTAACTCCCACAACAAATCTCACCAACTTTGAGCCAAAGGGAGAGAGGGGAGGAGTAAATGAGGGTTGCAACAGTTTAGGACGAATATGGCAGGGAGTAGAAGTAAATGAAGGGGTGGAGGGGGCTTTTATACCCCCTCACCCAGAATATAGCCGTTGAGGCTTTATGACCCGGAGTATCCGGGTTAAACCCGGACTCTCCGGGAAGTCCGGAGTCTCCGGGCAAAAACCCGGACACTCCGGCCTTCCAAGGCCAGCACCCAAGATAAGATTCCCGTGAGTGTGTTGGTGCAATGGTGTCTCTCATAGGTTTTGTTTTAGCAACTAGAGCACCTGTTCGACTCTTGGAAGACATGATTCCTGTCCCTCTTAATAGTACGACATTCCTAGGACTCAAATTCAAAAGTAAAAATAAATAAGCCTTCTTAGGAATCCTTTTAGAGCACCACTTTGTTTTTGTGTAGACAACGAGCTGTGCTTGATGCCATACATGATTTTAATACCTGCTCATGGACTAGATAAACTCATTAGCCACTTAGGTGAGTGTCATTATATCACCAAAACCCACTTAGGGGACCAAGATACTCTTCAATCTCCCCCTTTTTGGTGATTGATGACAACACAACTAAGTCATATAAGAGATAAACAATGAATATTTGAAGCTTTTGTAATACTCCCCCTTAATATGTGCATTTTGATTTTGAATATCAAAGGTCCTATTAGGGCCAATATTTTGCACAACTAGAAAAGCAGGAGGGTATTACAATAGTGGGGTGCCTGTGATGTGCAACAGATTAAAAGGTGAAATGCTCATGACAGATTATGCACTCAACAAAAGAGAAAAGGAATGCGAGTCTTTGAGAAGTCCGGATTCTCCGGGCCAGGTCCGGAGTGTCCGGAAAATCCGGATACTTCGGGAAAAAGTCCGGACTCTCCGGGCTTCAACACAGCAGCAGAAAAACAGACAAAACACAGTTTCATTCTAGCATAAGCTGTCCTTATCAGATAAAAAGCAAATAAAATACCACAAGCACACAAGCAATTGTCTCAAACTCACATAGTCTCACACGAGCGAATATTAGAGTTATTACAAACCGAGTTCCAAATTCAAATGATTACAAGACCAAGTTCATTGTTCCAAAGACACGAATAGATAATATCACTCCCCCTTTGGCATCAAGCGCCAAAAAGGAAGTGTAGAGCAGCGGAGTCACTCGGAGTCGTCGTCCTCCTCCTCTTCTTCTTCTTCATTGCCCTCCTCCTCTTCTTCTTCTTGGGCACCTTGGGCGTCCCACTCCGCAAACGGGTCATCAAGCGCTGTGGACCAGGAGCGTCCCGGTGGTCGGTGGATGACCGCTCCTTAAGTGATGAGTGATTGACAACGGGTGTTTGGTGACTCTTGGCTTAGTGCGCGAGGTGTAGGCCGCGGCCTAGTTCGTGTTGTTGCGAGGTGAAGAACGGGCGTGAAAGGTCTTCGGCCTTGAGGGGCCTCCGGGAGATGGAGAGACAAGTAGGCTCGGTTCGAGGGACCCGGTGGACGGCGGGGCCGGGTGCGGGCCACATGGTGGCGACACAAGCAAGACGAAGTCATGGACAAGTGAGCCGGTGCACGGTGGCGGTCAAGTCAAGTGGTTTGGCGGGAGGCGGACCGGGCACGCGGGGTTTGGTGGTTTGCCCACAAAACCATCGGCGGACGGTTTCTTGGTTTGGGCCTCAAAACCAAGTCCGAGGGCCCAACACGACGGAGACGGGATCCGGGCGTGTCGGGAAGCTTCGAAGCGGAGGACACGCGGCGGGATCGCATGGCTTGCGTCGGGAGGACGCGGGGTGCGGCAAAGGCGTGGCCGTCCGATGGCAAGACCCACAAACATTACCAAAATGCCCCTACGTGGGTTGTATCGCCGGTAGTGTAGTTAGGGGTAGTCGAGTCATTTACCACTCCGGCGGGACTCGATATATAAGCCTGGAGTGTGTGTTGATGGCTCTCTCTCTCCGCGACTTAGGGTTTCATTTCCTCCCTCCTCTTTCTCATTTTCGTAGCTATTTTTCCTTCCATTTTCTCTAGGCTAGCATGAGAGCTTCATGAGAGATTTGTTGAGAGGGATGGATGCTAGGGCGGCATGCTAGACCTTGTGAATCTTTCCTGGTTTGTATAGAAGATTCGGAGTTGTGTTTTCGTGGTCTTTTTCGTGCTTGTTCTTGGTGCCTATGCTCTCGGTGTGATTCCGCGGATTTGAGTGGGTTTCTCTCCGGATTTCTTTGAGGGGATCATGGGTGAGTGCTTTGTGCCTCTTTGTGGATGATCTTGACCCCTCAAACGCCGGATTTGGCCTTCGATTCGTTGACTTTTGGATGAACCCGAGGTCATAGTGTTCTTGGCAAGGATTTGCGATTCCGGGAGTTGTAGGATGTTTGAGGCTGTAATTTTTGGTGCATAACCTCTCCTTGGGGTGTTCATCATCTCACCAAAATTTCGTCTCAAGACTCCTTGTGGTTTGGGAGATCCATCGATTGAAGTTTGAGGTTGTTTCTCGTGTTCCTCGGCCGTCTTTGATTCGCACACAGTGGACCGTCCGCGAGGTCACCGCGGACCGTCCGCAAGGTAGCCGCGGACCGTCCGCGAGGTCACCGCGGACCGTCCGCGAGGTGCTGGCGAGCCAGGCTGTTCTTCGTGTTCTTGCGGGTTCTTGAGCGCCTCTCTTTCGATTCCTTTTGTCGGTGGGTTTTTGGTGCATGAAGTTTGCGGACGGTCCGTACTAGAGTGTCGGACGGTCCGTGACGAGGCGGACGGTCCGCGGGTCCATCACGGACGGTCCGTTTTCTCGGTGCGATCTGGGAGGTTCGGGTAGCAATTTCGGACGGTCCGTGCCCTCCTCGCGGACAGTCCGCGCCCTCCTCGCGGACGGTCCGCCGGACATCTGCGGACGGTCCGCCGGTGCTTTCCAGATTGCCTAAGTCCCTTGCTTTTTGAGTTGTGCTTCCGCGTGTGCTTCAAGGAATCGTTCCTAGGACTAGAGATTGATCCATAACCTCGTAGTCTTGGCGATTGGTGTGTGACTCGATCCATCGCTTGTGTGTGACCGGGATTTGAGTAGGGCATAGGCCGGGTTCTTTGGGAAGAATTTTTACCGGCTCCTATTCACTCCCCCCTCTCTAGTCGCCATCTGATCCTTCAATTGGTATCAGAGCTTGGTGCCGGATTCTTTGCGACTTTGACAAGTCTCGAATCCTAAGATGGCGTACGTTGAGCGGGGCGGTCCGCCGCACTTCGATGGCAAGGGTTACCACAAGTGGGCGGCTCGTATGATGATCTTCCTTCGAGGGAAGGCTTGTTGGATTTTATTGTGCTTGACAAAACCTATGCTATTCCGGTCAACATCCATACTCTTATGGTGGCCGATGCCGATTGCAAGGCCAAGTATGAGGCTAATGCAAAAGCCGTTGATCACTTGTGCCGGAGCTTGTGTGATCCGAGTTTGAGCGTGTTCGCCATTTGAATCTTGCTTGGCAAATTTGGGATAAGTTGTTGGTTGCTCACGGTGGTGATAACCATGTGAAGGCTCGCCTCTTTGTCTCTTACCGGATGCAATATGAGAATTTCACTCCACTTCCCGGTGAGGACATTGATGCGATGTTTCAGAGGTTCACCGCCATCGTGAACAACATGAAGGCTAATGTTGAGGATTTTCCGTACTCCGAACATGATCGGGCTTTGAAGCTCTTGCATGTCTTGGACCCAAATGTTTGGGGTGCTAAGGTTGAGGCCATCAAGGAGTACGGGAGTTATTTGACTATTGAGTTGGATGACCTCTTTTCTAAGCTCAAGTCGGCCGAGGTTGACGGGAAGATGTTATCCAAGCATGAGGGCTCGGCCGACCATAGTCTTGCTCTTATGGGAGGATCAAAAGGCAAATCTAACCCTTCTTGTCGACGAGTTTTCTTTGTCCTCTCTTATGTCCATTCCGGATGAGGAGTTTGATGTCTTGGGCGAGGAGGAGCCGGCCTTGCTCTCAAGAAGATTTGAACGACTACACGAGAGTCGGAGGAACGCAAGGCGGAGCTCGGGGACGTGCTACAAGTGTGGCAAGCGTGGCCACTTCATCGCCGAGTGCCGGAAGCGGAGGAGAACAAGTACAAGGTGAACGAGTACAAGGCGCACCCGAGGCGTGAAGACAAGTACTCCTCCAAGGGCAAGCAATTCAACAAGTCCAAGAGCAAGGACAAGGACAAGCGGCGACCGAGCAAGAGCACCTACAAGAAGAACAAGGCAAGAGCGATGGTGGCCGGTGCGAGCGACGTCGACTCAAGCTCAAGCGAGGAGCGATCAAGCTCCAGCGGCGAAGATGAAGACGCCGGGAGGCGCGGTGGCAAGAAGAGTGCAAGCGGAACCTCGGCGGGGCCGAGCCGTGTGGCGCTTGAGGGCTTTTGTGGCATGGCCCATAGCTCGAGCGACAAGAAGAGTGTGAAGGAAGACGGCGACTCCGACTCGGAGGATGAGGTAAACCGTGATCCCGACTCTTTGCTTGCTTGAGATTGCTAGGTTGAATGGTTTGCTTGATAACCGTGATAGTGTCTTGAGAGATGCCAAAAAGATGAGGAAAGATCTTAGGGCTCGGCTTGAGAATGCTAGTGAGAAAGTAGGAGAGTTAGAGTCAAAATTGCTTGAATTGAAACTTGAGAATGACTCTTTGAAACTTGCTCCTACTTCTCCCGATGATGTTGAATGTGTTGAATGTGATGCTTGGTTGAATGAGATTAAACTCGCTTAATGAGAAGAATGCTTCTATTTTGGCTCAACTAGATGCTCTTAGGATCGAACACGATGAGCTTAAGGCTAGACCTACTTTGCTTGGTGCTTGCAAGTCATGTCCTACTATGCATGCTAAGCTTGTCGATGCTCGTTCTACTATTAGCTCTTTGGAAGCATCTTTGAAATCTCCCGTTGCAAATGCATGTTCTAGGCTGTGATGAAGTCACTTTGCGTAATCTTGAACTTACTTCCCGTTTGGATGTCATTTATGAGGAAAATGATTATTTGAGGAAGGTGTTGGGTTGGTTGTACGGGCGGGAACCTCGGTTGAAAATCATGATTGAGGAGTTCAAGAGGGGTGATGGTCGTGGTTTGGGGTTTGAGAAGTTGGGTGAGAAAGTGGGAGAGAACGGCGGGGAGAGTGTGTACGAGAAGTGTGTTGAGTCTAACCCCGAGTTTGAGGTGATCGGAGAGATCCAAGTCCCACTCCCAAAAGCACCCAAGAACTCTTTCACACCAAAACCCAACCACCTTTGCAACAAGCTTGACACAACCCAAGATCCACCCAAATTCCCACCTAAGACAAATGATTTCCGAAACCGAGTGAAGTTTGTGGGTGAGAAGGGTGAGAAGCCTAGAGAGAAGCCGAGCCAAAACCAAAACCCATCCCCTTCGGTGTGAGTATTGTGGCAAGGAGAGGCATCTTGCGGAGTTTTGCTACAAGAGGAAGAGGGATGAGAGGCTTGCTAGGGAGCAAGCAAACCGGGACGGTATCGCCGGTCTCGCGGTATTCCCGAGCCTAGAGTGCCACTTCCACGGGGTGTGGGAAGTGTGAGGAGTGTCGGCGGGTTCCCACGGAGAGGTGGTGGTGGTGAGAGGTTTGTCGGGAGAGATGATGGTGTGCGTCTTTGGTGAGAGGTTTGGTCGGGCTCGTGGTGGTTTTCTTTGGACGTCCTCCTACTCGTCCTCGGTACGGGTTCGGGGGAGATGATCGCGGCTTTGGGTTCCGGAGGAACTACGGACCACGTTTTCCCCCTCGTGGTGCTCGTACTCCTCCCATGGGACATGGGAAGTTTGGTGGCAAGGGAGTGATGTTTGCTAACCCCTCTTTTGAGCGAGATGGCTCGACAACGGTTTAACTTTCTCCGTGCTAACCCCGAGTGTCGAGTCGCTAGCTCATTCTCGTTCTTGTTTTTGATGCGGGCGGGGAGGCTTGGAGAACATTTGGTTGATCGACTCCGGATGTTCTCGACACATGACCGGAGATAAGAAGTGGTTCTCCGGCCCTCACCCCGGTGAAGGAAAAGATGTACATTACATTTGGGGACAATGGACGAGGTAGGGTCTTTGTCTCGAGGGTGTTGTGCATGTGAGTGACAAGGTAACATTGAAGAGAGTGGCTCTTGTGAAGTCTTTGGGTTTTAATTTGCTTTCGGTTTCTCGGTTGCTTGATGAAGGTTTTGAGGTGCGTTTCAAGTACGGCGAGTCTCGTTTGCTTGATTCTCGAGGTGATCTTGTTTGTATGATCATCCCCGAGGGTCGATTTTCGAAGTGATTTCTCTCGTTCTTTGGGTCTGCTTTCATTTGTTTGATGGGCGGTCCTTCTTCCGATTTGTGGAAATGGCATAGGCGGTTGGGACACTTGAGCTTTGATTTGGTTTCCCGCTTGAGTGGTCTTGACCTTGTCCGAGGATTGCCGAAGTTGAAGTTTGAGAAGGATTTGGTTTGTGCTCCTTGTAGGCATGGTAAGATGGTAGCCACTCCCCATCCACCCCTGACCGATGTCATGACCGAGCGTCCGACGTAGCCGTTGCATATGGACCTTGTTGGGCCGGCTCGAGTTCGCTCGGTGGGTGGGAAGTGGTATGTCCTTGTTGTGGTGGACGATTACTCTCGCTATGCACGGGTGTTCTTCTTGGAGGATAAGAGTGAGACTTTTGGCTTTGTTCGAGATCCGATCGTGAGGTTGAAAAACGAGAGGCATGGGAATGCTATTCGAGCTATCCGCGGTGATAATGGCTGCGAGTTCAAGAACTCTCGTTTTGATGCCTTTTGTCGTGATCTAGGTCTTGAACATCGGTATTCGACCCCTTATGTGCCCCCTCAAAATGGAGTCGTGGAAAGGAAAAATCGGACTCTTTGTGAGATGGCTAGGACGATGCTCGATGAGCACGGGACTCCTAGGAGGTTTTGGGGTGAGGCGGTCAATACGGCTTGTCATGTTTCCAATCGGATTTTATTGAGAGCTTTCAAGAAGAAGACTCGTTATGAGCTTATGCATGGTCGGGCACCCAAGGTGAGTCACTTCCGAGTTTTTGGCTGCGCAAGTGCTTTATTTTGAAAAAGGGAAAACTCGACAAGTTTGAGGCTAGGTCTAGTGATGGTATTTTCTTTGGATATGCTAACCACTCTAGAGCCTATAGGGTGCTTAACCTTGAGACTAACAAAATCATGGAGACTTGCGAGGTGACCTTCGACGAGACAATGCCATGTACCTCTCTTGGCTTTGAATGTGCGGGTGATGAAGAGATGGCCGAGGACCTCTTTGAAGAGGAGAAAGAGGAAGGCGGAGATGATGATGGGGAGAACCATGCTCCTGAAGGCCGAGCATGTACCCACTACTTCCCCTACGACCACTTTGGAGCATGGACCGTCTACTTCATGGACAACGACGGTGCAACAAGAGGACCGGGCGAGAGAAGGCGACATTGAGGGGGAGGTAGTCTCGAGGCGTGAGGCTCCCGGCGGATTCAAGAAGTGCATCCCCCGTCGAAGATCATTGGAGACATCAATGAACGCACTACACGGTCAAGGTCCGGGAATTCCTCTCATTTTGCTCATCTTGCTTTTGTTGCTACTTTTGAGCCCAAGGACATTGGACATGCTTTATCGATGCAAACCGGGTCAATTCTATGCATGAGGAGTTGGAAAACTTTGAGAGGAACCGGGTGTGGGAGTTAGTTGAACCACCTCCAAATTGCCATCCCATAGGAACCAAGTGGGTTTGGAAGAACAAAGAGGGAGAGAATGGGATGGTTGTGAGGAACAAGTCCGGACTTGTTGCTCGGGGGTTTAGTCGAAGGAGGGGATCGACTATGAGGAGACCTTTGCTCCCGTGGCCCGTCTTGAGGCAATTCGGATCCTTCTAGCCTTTGCCGTGGCTAAAGGGTTCAAGTTGTTTCGGATGGACGTGAAGAGTGCTTTTACGAATGGGGTCATAGAGGAGGAGGTGTATGTGAAGCGACCACACCGGGTTTGAGAGCGAGTTGTACCCACACGGGGTATACGAGGTTGAAAAGGGCTCTGTATGGGTTAAAACAGGCGCCCCGTGCTTGGTATGGGAGATTGAGAGGTTTTCTTTTGAGCAGAGGGTTTGTGATGGGTACCGTAGATAGAACCTTGTTTCTCCTCAAGCATGGAAATGACTTGCTGATTGTTCAGATATACGTGGATGATATTGTCTTTGGTGGCTCGTCACATAACCTTGTTGCCAAGTTTGCAGATGAGATGAGCAGGGAGTTCGAGATGAGCATGATGGGTGAGTTGCAGTATTTTCTCGGGCTGCAGATCAAGCAAGTGAAGGACGGTACATTTGTGCACCAGACCAAGTACACAAAAGACATGCTGAGGAAGTTCCAGATGCAAGATGTGAAGCCGATGTCGACTCCCATGGGGAGTACGGCCACTTTGGATGCGGATGAGGACGGAGAACCAGTGGACCAGCGGGAGTACAGGAGCATGATCGGCTCCCTCCTCTACTTGACGGCGACGAGGCCAGACATACAGTTCAGCGTGTGTCTGTGCGCTCGTTTTCGGGGCTTCGCCGAGGACATCACATCGACGGGCCGTCAAGAGGATTTTCGGTACCTACGATCCGCCCTTGGTCTTGGCCTTTGGTATTCTTCCTCCTCGACTCTTTCTCTACATGGTTTTTCGATGCGGATTTTGTCTTTGGTTGTCGAGTTGAGAGGAAGTCTACTTCGGCACTTGTCGGTTTCTTGGTTCTTCGTTGGTCTCATGGTCTTCCCGCAAGCGGTCTAGTGTAGCTCGGTCTACCACCGAGGCGGAGTATGTTGCTTTGCCGCGAGTTCTTGTTCCCGCTTGTTGTGGATTTCCTACACTTTGAGAGACTTTGGTGAGGAGTGCACCCGGATCCCACTTCTTTGTGATAGCACCGGTGCCATAAGCGTAGCCAAAAACCCGGTGCTTCACTCCCGAGAACCAAACACATAGAGGTGAGGTATCATTTCCCGAGGGACAATGTGGAGAAAGGAACCATCGTTTTGAGCCATGTCCCTACCCAAGATCGGCTAGCCGACATCTTTACAAAGCCTCTCGACCAAGCTACCTTTGTGCGCTTGCGGGGGAACTTGGGGTTTGTTGCCCTTTCTAGTTGATTCTTGGGGGATTTCCTTTGTGTACCATATGTATTATACCATGATTTACTTTGATGTATATACATGCTTTGCTTGATGTATAAACCATGGTAGGATAGCCATCTTGTCACATATCATGTTGCATTTGTATCATATTGCATTTTAGGATGATGAGCTTCTTTCATATGCCATATTTGAGTCTCTTTGGCTATTTGTGAGATATTGGTTATATGTGTGGAGAAATGGTGATGTGAGGCTATGCTCTTGGAATATTTGAGATATATGTGTGGTGAGATAGCCCCTTTTTGAGATAAATGCTTAACTTGACTAATTTTTGATGAAATATGCTCCACTCGTGTGTAGTTGTGTATCCATGTCACGAGTTTGGTCTAAATGTGCTTTTCATGCTTAGATTGTGCTTGGATGCCTTGTTCTTGCATTTGGGCCAAAGGCCGGATATCATTGTGAATGTTTAGCCTATGTTGCATTCATGGGGGAGCATAAGCTTCTTTTTGCCGCAAAGGCACTTCATGTACCATGAAATAATTTAATCTTGAAAAGAAGTGTCAAATGCTTGAAAAATGCTCCATCCATCATGTCTATGCCGAAAATGTCGTATCTTTCACATATGGGTGCAAAACATGTTGCATGATGTTCACCAGTGGAGAAGTCTCCCCGAAGTGGACACATGGCTCATGAGCTTTGACATGACATGCTTTGCTTTATGGGTGTTTGCCATGATCTTTTGCTTTGAGAATTTGATATCCTTGTATGATCTTTGAGTAATATGCATGTTTGTGGCTCAAGTGTGACATGGATAGGCTTTTACATGTGAAGCGAGTCTTCTTTTGGTAAAATTGCTTAAATCTGAAAATTTTGCTTTGTCACATGCTTGTATTTTCATATATTACTTGTGGCAATGCTTTGACTATGCTATGATTCATGTGTGTGATCTTTGTCTCATTTTTAGCTTTTGACACTAGATTTGGCCTATTTGAGAAGCTCATGTAGTTGTCTATATGCTTTGCATTCTTTGCATTTTCATCTTGATTCATACATTGTCAACAAGGGGGAGAAAAGGTGAGCTTAATGAAAATTCGAAAGGTGAGCTGAAATTTGGGAGTTTGCATGAGTTTGCATCCACATGTTCAGGGGGAGCTTGCATTTGTTCAGGGGGAGCTTTCTTGCTGTTTTCGGTGTGGATTTTGTGCTTTGCTTGGCTTGTGACCTTTCTTCGCCTTTCTTCGGTTTTGGTCATGAGTTGAGCTTCCTTGTTTTTTCTTTCTTCTTTCTTTCTCTTTCTCTCTGAATTTCATTTCGCGTTGTGTGTTGTCAATGCACTCATCAAGGGGGAGATTGTGGACCAGGAGCGTCCCAGTGGTCGGTGGATGACCGCTCCTTAAGTGATGAGTGATTGACAACGGGTGTTTGACGACTCTTGGCTTAGTGCGCGGGTGTAGGCCGCGGCCTAGTTCGTGTTGTTGCGAGGTGAAGAACGGGCGTGAAAGGTCTTCGACCTTGAGAGGCCTCCGGGAGATGGAGAGACAAGTAGGCTCGGTTCGAGGGACCCGGTGGACGGCGGGATCGGGGTGCGGGCCACATGGTGGCGACACAAGCAAGACAAAGTCATGGACAAGTGAGCCGGTGCACGGTGGCGGTCAAGTCAAGTGGTTTGGCGGGAGGTCGGACCGGGCACGCGGGGTTTGGTGGTTTGCCCACAAAACCATCGGCGGACGGTTTCTTGGTTTGGGCCTCAAAACCAAGTCCGAGGGCCCAACACGACGGAGACGGGATCCGGCGTGTCGGGAAGCTTCGAAGCGGAGGACACGCGGCGGGATCGCATGGCTTGCGTCGGGAGGGACGCGGGGGTGCGGCAAAGGCGTGGCCGTCCGATGGCAAGACCCACAAACATTACCAAAATGCCCCTACGTGGGTTGTATCGCCGTAGTGTAGTTAGGGGTAGTCGAGTCATTTACCACTCCGGCGGGACCTGATATATAAGCCTGGAGTGTGTGTTGATGGCTCTCTCTCTCCGCGACTTAGGGTTTCATTTCCTCCCTCCTCTTTCTCATTTTCGTAGCTATTTTTCCTTCCATTTTCTCTAGGCTAGCATGAGAGCTTCATGAGAGATTTGTTGAGAGGGATGGATGCTAGGGCGGCATGCTAGACCTTGTGAATCTTTCCTGGTTTGTATAGAAGATTCGGAGTTGTGTTTTCGTGGTCTTTTTCGTGCTTGTTCTTGGTGCCTATGCTCTCGGTGTGATTCCGCGGATTTGAGTGGGTTTCTCTCCGGATTTCTTTGAGGGGATCATGGGTGAGTGCTTTGTGCCTCTTTGTGGATGATCTTGACCCCTCAAACGCCGGATTTGGCCTTCGATTCGTTGACTTTTGGATGAACCCGAGGTCATAGTGTTCTTGGCAAGGATTTGCGATTCCGGGAGTTGTAGGATGTTTGAGGCTGTAATTTTTGGTGCATAACCTCTCCTTGGGGTGTTCATCATCTCACCAAAATTTCGTCTCAAGACTCCTTGTGGTTTGGGAGATCCATCGATTGAAGTTTGAGGTTGTTTCTCGTGTTCCTCGGGTCGTGGCCGATTCGCACTCGGTGGACCGTCCGCGAGGTCACCGCGGACCGTCCGCAAGGTAGCCGCGGACCGTCCGCGAGGTCACCGCGGACCGTCCGCGAGGTGCCCGACACCCGACTTGTTCTTCGTGTTCTTGCGGGTTCTTGAGCGCCTCTCTTTCGATTCCTTTTGTCGGTGGGTTTTTGGTGCATGAAGTTTGCGGACGGTCCGTACTAGAGTGTCGGACGGTCCCGTGACGAGGCGGACGGTCCGCGGGTCCATCACGGACGGTCCGTTTTTCTCGGTGCGATGCGGGAGGTTCGGGTAGCAATTTCGGACGGTCCGTGCCCTCCTCGCGGACGGTCCGCGCCCTCCTCGCGGACGGTCCGCCGGACACTTGCGGACGGTCCGCCGGTGCTTTCCCGGTTGCCTAAGTCCCTTGCTTTTTGAGTTGTGCTTCCGCGTGTGCTTCAAGGAATCGTTCCTAGGACTAGAGATTGATCCATAACCTCGTAGTCTTGGCGATTGGTGTGTGACTCGATCCATCGCTTGTGTGTGACCGAGGATTTGAGTAGGGCATAGGCCGGGTTCTTTGGGAAGAATTTTTACCGGCTCCTATTCACTCCCCCCTCTCTAGTCGCCATCCGATCCTTCACAAACTCGGGAAGCTCGCGGTAGGTGTCGGTGGGAAGGCCAAGGTGAGACTTGATCTCGATTATGTCGCGGCGGTTCTCATTAGTCTCCGTGGTAATGGTCTTGCACATACTGAGAATGCTTTTAAGCACTCTTTTGATCATAGAGCCACGGTGCCGACGAGGAGGTGGTGAAGAGGAACATGCAGCAGGCACATCATCGTGGGACGGAGCTGCACTCGACGATCCAACATACTTGCGGCCTTTGGGAGGCCTCTTTGCACGATCACGGAGGTGGCGAAGGGGCTCATGGACAACATCCTTGGGATAGCGGACATTGGTCACTCTCTCAATCATATACATGAGATAGGGGGCATAAGGAAGATGCTTCATTGGATCATTCATGGCCCTCCTCAACTCATTCCAAATGAAGTCAAAGACACAAAAGCCTTCTTCATCCGGTGCCATTCTATTGAGAAGATTGGGAGCAAAATACCTCAAAGCTGTGACATCTCCAATCTTAGGGTCGATAGTGGCACGAAAGAATTGATTGAGATAGTAGTAGTAAGGGTTGAGTTGGTCTGCCTTGCCTTCGATGGCCGCATCTCGGCTAGGAAACATAAAGGGGAGCTCCTTGGGCTTGTATTTGTTCTCATTGTGCACGGGAGTGCGCCTTTCATCCTTAGAACCAAGACCCAAGAGCCGAGAGAAAGTCATGTAGTCAATGGTGCACTTTTGGCCTTGAGTTGTCCATGTGATGGTGTTGTCATGGGGATTGAAGTAGTAAGAACAATGGAATTGAGGAAGGATTTCTTTGTTCCAATTGTACCTAAAGCCCATGATGTCGTAGAGCCCGACCTCCTTGCACTTGTCAACCACCGAGTTGAACACTATGTTGTTGAGCTCCTCATAGTACTTCCAATCAATATACTTCATTGGCACAATGGGTGCAATGTTCTTGGAGGCCAACTTGGGATTGCGGATCACGGATTGATAAAAGTCCCGGTGGAAGTCACACCAAAACCTAGCCTCAAGTCCCTCTCCCTTGAGATACAAGTAAACATTCTGCTCCCTTTGCTCCCTCACTGCTAGGGAGTTCCTTGAGTAGTCTCTAATCATGTGCTCAGCAAATCCAAGGACTGAGCCTGGGTCCCTTAGCTTGATAGGTGTCTCAACCACTCGGACATTTGGTGGAAGGGTAGGAATAAGTCTAGGAGGGGTTTTAGGATAGATGTGAGCAGCTATTCCTTGCTTGTGTTTAGGAGGAACTCGAGTAGCTGGGCGGCTTTGGTGGATATAGGGGGCTTGATGGCTCTTTTTGGGATGGGGCTTGTAGCGGGATCTCTCTTTGGCTGGCCCCTTTCCATGACGACGAGGAGGCTCAGGGGATTGCTCATAGGTTTTATCCTCAACTTCATCATCATCACTTTCCGTTTGCTCCTCCTCCTCCTCCTCCACTATTTCTTCTTCACTCCCTTCGGCATAGGAGGGAGGAGGGTCACCCCGTCTAGGTCTTGAGCTACGCTGAGAACCTTCTTGCCCCAAGGCTTCTTGCACGGCCCGAGAAGCGGCGGGGTCATGCCTAGCCTTGGTCCTCCTTTGGGTGGAGGGCTCCTCATTGCCACGGCTGACCTTCAACCTAACCATCTGAATGGATAAAAAGATATGGAAATGAGAGATTGTCAAGGGTGAAGACACGCTGCACTTCTGGTTTAAGGTTGCAGTGCGAACCCCGGATACTCCGGGAAAAAGTCCGGAGACTCCGGATATTCCGGAGACTCCGGGTTCTTCGACTCCGGAGAGTCCGGGTTTCGCAGGCCGAAACCCTAAATCACAATGCAGTGAGGTACGTCCATCCAAACTGAGAGGAAACGCAGATCTAGAGCCTAAAGAGTGTTTCCTACCTATTCCCTACGAGGATACTACAAGAACTATGCTAGGGAAGTAGATCGGGAAAGTTTCTTTTGAAAATACCTTGGGGAGAGAGGGAAAAGGACTTGGATCCTTTGAAACTTGAGTGGATCCTTGATCTCCACTCCTTGGAGTCTTCAAATCCTCACTCTCACGCGATTTCGATGGTTGGATGGGGAAATCGCCCAAGGGGATGAGAGGGGGCGATGGGAGTAGGGCACGGTTAAAAGATAGAGTGGGGTGAAATGGAGAGTTTCACTGCGGTCAAAAACCTTTTATACTTTTAAAACCCGGAGTCTCCGGGTCAGGTCCGGACTATCCGGGAAACCCGGAGTGTCCGGCCTCAACCCCGGATACTCCGCTCCCCCTGAACCCAGTGAGCAGATTTTCAAGGAATTTGATTTTGAATGGATTTGGAAGGTTGCTTATGTGATAAATGTGAGTCTGAGCAGTATCAACACCTTGGACTAGCCACAAACAAGCAACGAGAACAATAGTCCAAGTGTTGTACCTAAAGATCCAAATTTTTCAAAACAAATGCAATACAAGCCTTTTTACAAATCTTTTGTTTTTTTAAAAGTCCTGTACTAGGTCACTCAAATATGTGCATGATCTCAAGCCAAGTTACGAGAATCCAAGATATTTAGCTCACCCCTCAAAGCACAAAACCTTAGTTCATCAAGAGGCTTTGTGAAGATATCGGCTAGTTGCTTATCGGTGCTCACATGACTTAAAGCGATATCTCCTTTGGCTTCATGGTCTCTCAAGAAATGGTGTCTTATGTCTATGTGCTTTGTTCTTGAGTGGTTTTACGGGGTTGTTCGCTAGCTTAATGGCACTCTCGTTGTCACACAAGAGTGGCACCTTGCTAAACTTGCAACCAAAGTCTCTCAAAGTGAGCCTCATCCAAAGTAGTTGAGCACAACAAGCGCCGACTGCAACATACTCGGCCTCGGCGGTGGAAAGGGCAACGGAGTTTTGTTTCTTGGAACTCCAAGACACCAAGGACCTTCCAAGGAATTGGCAAGTCCCGGATGTACTCTTCCTATCTACTTTGCAACCGGCATAGTCCGAATCGGAGTAGCCAAGTAGATCGAAAGTGGAGCCCTTAGGATACCATAAACCAAGGTTAGGAGTATGAACCAAATATCTAAAAATTCTCTTAACGGCCATTAGATGGCACTCCTTAGGATTAGCTTGAAACCTTGCACACATGCACACACTAAGCATAATATCGGGCCTAGATGCACAAAGGTAAAGCAAAGAACCAATCATGGAGCGATATACCTTTTGATCGATGCTTTTGCCTTCTTCATTTAGATCAAGATGTCCATTTGATGGCATAGGTGTTTTGATGGGCTTGGCGTTGTTCATTTCAAACTTCTTAAGCATGTCGTGGGTGTACTTGGTTTGACTTATGAAGGTGCCATCCTTGAGTTGCTTGATTTGAAAACCGAGAAAGAACTTCAGCTCGCCCATCATAGACATCTCGAATCTTTTAGTCATGATCCTACTAAACTCATCAACCCAAATTTGATTAGTGGAGCCAAATATGATATCATCAACATATATTTGACATACAAACAAATCATTGCCTTGTTTACGAGTGAAGAGAGTAGGATCGGCTTTGCCTATCTCAAAGCCTTTCTTTAAGAGGAAATCCTTAAGGCATTCATACCATGCTCTAGGGGCTTGCTTGAGCCCATAGAGCGCCTTATGGAGCTTGTAGACGTGGTTTGGGAGTTGTGGATCTTCAAAGCCCGGTGGTTGCTCAACATAGACTTTTTCGGAGATTGGACCATTCAAAAAGGCACTCTTGACATCCATTTGATGTAGCTTGAAGTTGTGATGAGTTGCAAACGCTAGGAGTATACGAATTGCTTCAAGTCTTGCCACTGGTGCATAAGTTTCTCCAAAGTCTAATCCTTCTACTTGAGTATAACCCTTTGCAACCAATCTAGCTTTGTTTTTGGTCACCACGCCGTCTTCATCTTGTTTGTTGCGAAACACCCACTTGGTTCCAATCACATTTTGTTTGGGGCGTTCCACTAAGGACCAGACTTCATTCCTAGTGAAGTTGTTGAGCTCTTCTTGCATTGCCATCACCCAATCAGCATCTCCAAGAGCATCTTCAACCCTAAGAGGTTCCAACATGGAAACAAACGAGTAATGTTCACAAAAATTTGCTAATCTTGAACGAGTTGTAACCCCTCTACGAATGCTTCCAAGTATGTTGTCAACGGGATGATCCCGTTGAACACTTTGTCGAACTCTTGGATGTGGGTCAGACACTTCTTGTTGAATCAAGTCCTCATCTTCTCGACTGCATTGTGAAGTTTCAAGCGAAAGTCGGAGTCTCCGGACTTTTCTCCGGATTCTCCGGAAAAGCCGGAGTCTCCGGGTTTTTGCCCGGATACTCCGGGTTGCGCAGCAGGGGGCAGATCTGCTGCATCTTCAATTATGCAGTCCTCATCATCTTCTTCTTGAGGCTTGATTTCTCCAATGGCCATCCTCCTTATAGCCTTTTCAGCGGGTACTTCCTTGCCTACACACAATTCATCAACTTGCTCCTCTTGAGAGCGATTAGATTCATCAAACGTCAAGTAACACGTGACTTCAACACAACCGGTGGTTTTGTTGAGGACGCGATAGCCATGAGCGTTTGAGGCGTAACCAAGAAAGATACCTTCATCAACTTTAGATGCAAACTTAGAGCTTTTGAGGTTCTTGTTGAGAATGAAGCACTTACAACCAAAAACTCTAAAGTAAGAAACATTAGGCTTTTTACCAATTAGGAGCTCATAGGCGGTCTTGTGGAGAAGCTTGTGAAGGTACAAACGGTTGATAGCATGACACGCCGTGTTGATTGCTTCCGCCCAAAAACTATCCGAAGTCTTGTACTCGTCAAGCATGGTTCTTGCGGCTTCAATAAGAGTTCTATTCTTCCTCTCTACAATCCCATTTTGTTGTGGAGTGTATGGGACGGAGAGCTCATGACCAATGCCTTCTTCATCAAGATACTCTTCAATGTTGGTGTTCTTGAACTCGGTGCCATTGTCACTTCTTACTCTTTTGATTTTCACATAAAACTCATTTTGGGCTCTTGTTGCAAATTTCTTGAAAATTTCATGAACTTTGCTCTTGTCTTTCATAAAGAATACCCAAGTGTACCGAGAGTAATCATCAACAATGACAAATCCATACTTGTTTCCCCCAATGCTAACATAGGCTACCGGACCAAAGATATCCATGTGAAGTAACTCCAATGGCCTCGTGGTAGATACAATGTTCTTGGCAGGATGAGGAGCACCAACTTGTTTTCCGGCTTGACAAGCACTACAAATTCTATTTTTCTCAAAATGAACATTTGTTAGTCCTAGGATGTGTTCCCCCTTTAGAAGCTTATTGAGATTGTTCATCCCAACGTGAGCTAGTCGGCGATGCCAAAGCCAACTCAAGCTAGACTTTGCCAATAAGCATGTATCAAGTTGGGCTTTATCCGATGAAAAATCCACCAAGTAAAGCCTTCCCTTGAGTTCACCCTTAAAGGCAATGGAGTCATCACCCCTTCTAAAGACGGTCACACCCTTATTTGTGAACAAACAATTGTAGCCCATCTCACAAAGTTGTGAGACGGACAACAAGTTGTAGTCCAAAGATTCAACCAAATAAACATCGGAAATTGAATGATTGATTGAGATAGCAATTTTACCAAGACCAACAACCGTTCCTCCACCATTGCCTCCAAAGGCAATGGTTTCCGTAGGATTTTCAATCATATCACAAGATGTAAACATTTTCTTCTCTCCGGTCATATGATTTGTGCAAGCACTATCAATCACCCATTTTGTTCCACCGGAGGAGTATGCCTACAAAACAAATTATGCTTGTGTTTTAGGTACCCAAGTGGATTTGGGTCCTAGAGTGTTAGTCACAAGAATCTTGGGCACCCACACACTCCTTTTTATCATTGTTCCTTTTGTGCGAGGCCCTACATACTTGGCAACCACCTTACCCTTGTGGTTCCAAGTCAACACATAATCGGCATAAAGCTATCTTGTGATGCATGAGGTTCGGGCTTCTTGATTGACTTGTTTGGCTTCGAATGTGATGCTTGTGAGGTTACTTGGGTGCTCTTGAACTTGATTGGAGTGTTGTATCTCACTTGATTGTCATGCTTCTTGACACCCATTTGCTTCATCCCGTGCACCACATTCCTTGTTCCCATACCTTTGGTGTGGTGATTCTTGATGAATGGGATGAGGTCTTTTGTACCTTGTTCTTGCTTACCAAGCCCCTTCCCATCCTCAAATCCAAACTTCTTCATGTAGCTTGACCCAAAACCTTTGGTGTGGTTTTCAAACTCACCTATCTTGGGTTCTTTCTTCTTTTCAATTATAAGTGAGTTTGACAACCTATCAATTTCCTTTCTCATGGCATTCATCTCGACAACATTAGTAGCACAAGCATTTATATCAAATTTATAGCATCTAGAACAACCTTTGCTTGTTGATGTTTGAGAGTTTGAGAGAGCATCATTAGATGAAGTTGTAGCATTGTTCTTGAGGTTGTCAAGTTGAACTTCTAATGCCATGTGACTAGTCTTTAAGCTATCAAAGCTCTTTTGAAGTTCAAGCTTTTCATCCTCAAGTTTCTTGCAAGCATCCTTAGCTAGGAAAGATTCCCTAGTTAATTCATCTACCGACAACTTATCTTTAGCTAGGGATTTCTTGTGGCTAAGAATTTCTTTCTCCTTTTCCTTGAGCGAGTCCTCTTGCACCTTGAAACCCTTCTTTTCAATTACAAGGGCATCCTCAAGGGCAATGGTTTTCTCCCGCTCAAGTCTAAAGAGTTCTTCTTGCACCTCAAGAGTCCCATCTCTATTCTCAATTTCTTTAATTAGAAACATGATTTTCTTAGTGGCCTTTTTACCAAAGCTAGTGATCATTTTTTCAAAATCGAAATCATTTTCACTATCATCATCTAGGGGAGGGGTAGGAGTGTCAACCTTGGAGCCCCTAGCCATGAGGCAAGTGTGGGTGAAGTCATCTTCATCATCGGTGAGATCTTGAAATAATGATGACTTGTTGATTGGTTCCTTAATGGTTATGGTGGCAAGACCGGCTTCTATGTCGGAGTCGGAGCTATCATCATTTGAATCCCATTCTTCACCCAAATGAGCTTCACCAACTTCCTTTCTCTTGTTCTTGTCAAACTTGTTGGTGTCTCTTCTGCTCACCTTTGTGTTAGGGCACTCCGCAATGAAATGTCCCTCCTTGCCACATCCAAAGCATGGTCTCTTTGAGGTTCTCTTGGTCTTGATCTTGTCCTTGTTCTTGTCGAGGAAACCACTTTTCTTGAACATTTTGTTGAACTTCCTTACAAAGAGAGCCATTTGTTCGGGGGTCATGTCCATGTCACTATCTTCATCATCATCTTCCTCGGCCATGATTCTTGAGGTTGATGAGCTTGACCTTTTCTCCTTGCTAGATGCTTTGAGGGCCACTCCCTTGTTCTTCTCAAGTTGTTCATGCATCTTTGACATCTCTTGTGAGAGCTTGGACTCCTTGACGGTGATAAGGTGTTCTTCCATTCTTCCAATCACATCCGCCGGAGTGAACTTGTTGAATCCTCTCTTTTCCCTTATGAGAGTAGGGAGTTGAACATCCCTTGCCATGTACGCGGAGAGGATCTTATCAACCACTTCTCTTCTTCCCCATCTTGTACTTCCAAGTGATTTGATCTTGTTGATGATCTTGTTCAATCGGTTGTACATTTCTTGTGGTGATTCATTGTCCTTGATGACAAACCGGTTGAGCTCACTTTCTAAGGCTCGGATCCTTCCTTCCCTCACTTGCTTTGTCCCTTCATGATTGATGAACAAGGTGTCTCACACTTCTTTGGCGGACTTCAATCCATCTACCTTGTCATATTCTTCGGCCGTGAGTGAACTCTTGATGATGCGGATGGCTTAATAGTTTCTTTGTATCTCATTTGCTTGATCTTGAGTTAGCGTCGCATCACCACTTGGAAATGTAATTCCCCTGTTCACAATAGTCCAAAGTGCGGGATTCACCGCCATCAAATACTCCTCCATCGAGTTCTTCCACTTGGAATAGCCGGTTCCATCAAATTGAGGTATCTTCCCAATGTGGCTAGAACCCGATGGATGGTTAAAGGATAAGCAAGAATAATCGAAAGAGGTTCGAGTGTAATCCCTTGATGGTCGACGAGCGGAGCGGGTGGATCTTGCATCATCGAATTCTTCGTCCTCACTATCGGAGGACTCATCACCTCTTCCGGGCGCTTGATGACTAGTGCTTGCACCACGCGTGTTGTCTCCTCGAGGGGGAGGAGGCATGCCAACAACATTGTTGACGGGATCACCTTCGGCGAGAGGCGTAGCTTGATCATTTGGATTTGACATCTTCTTGACTCCAAGCGGTTAGGCTTCAAACACGGAGCACCAGGCTCTGATACCAATTGAAAGGATCAAGATGTCGACTAGAGGGGGGGTGAATAGTCATGCCTGAAAATCACAAACTTTTTCGCGGCTGTTAGACCAGGTCCGGAGACTCCGGATATTTTTCCGGATACTCCGGGAA
The DNA here is from genome assembly GCA_947561735.1 of Cenchrus americanus. Lineage (NCBI taxonomy): Eukaryota > Viridiplantae > Streptophyta > Magnoliopsida > Poales > Poaceae > Cenchrus > Cenchrus americanus. The sequence continues at coordinate 176,562,062 of OX387244.1, read as the reverse complement.
GTCCGGAGAATCCGGGAAAATGTCCGGATAGTCCGGCCTGCTAAGGGGGAATTAAATCGACAGGATTTAAACTTGCTCAAAAGTAAATCTGTGAAAATAGGTTATGCACTGAAGTGATACAAGCCTGTTTATCCACTTGAAACTTGTAGGAACCTCCACACGAAGTAGATCGGCACCAAACCCTAGATAAGTGTTCAAGCAAGATACAAGCATGGAACAAGATGAACAAGCACAAGAAACACATGATTTGTTACCGGAGTTCAACCTCACACCTTGAGGTCTACGTCTCCGTTGAGGTACCCACAAAGGGTGGACCTTTACACCTAGGTCACTTTCCTCCCTCTAGCGACCACAAAGATCAAGCTAGAGTTACTTACTCAATTTCGGGGTAATACAAACTTCCTTGTGCAGCCACAACCTTTGGATGCTCCAAGGCAACGCCTAGCCGGCTAGGAGCTCAAAGCTCCAAGAGTAACAAACACGAATTTTGCCGACCAAGCGAAGAACTAGGTGCTCTAGAGATGGGAAATCAGCTCACTAGCACTCTCCAAGCCCTTGCTCTCAAATCCTCTTAACTCCCACAACAAATCTCACCAACTTTGAGCCAAAGGGGGAGAGGGGAGGAGTAAATGAGGGTTGCAACAGTTTAGGACGAATATGGCAGGCAGTAGAAGTAAATGAAGGGGTGGAGGGGGCTTTTATACCCCCTCACCCAGAATATAGCCGTTGAGGCTTTATGACCCGGAGTATCCGGGTTAAACCCGGACTCTCGGGAAGTCCGAGTCTCCCGGGCAAAAACCCGGACACTCCGTCCTTCCAAGGCCAGCACCCAAGATAAGATTCCCGTGAGTGTGTTGGTGCAATGGTGTCTCTCATAGGTTTTGTTTTAGCAACTAGAGCACCTGTTCGACTCTTGGAAGACATGATTCATGTCCCTCTCAATAGTACGGCATTCCTAGGACTCAAATTCAAAAGTAAAAATAAATAAGCCTTCTTAGGAATCCTTTTAGAGCACCACTTTCTTTTTGTGTAGACAACGAGCTGTGCTTGATGCCATACATGATTTTAATACCTGCTCATGGACTAGATAAACTCATTAGCCACTTAGGTGAGTGTCATTATATCACCAAAACCCACTTAGGGGACCAAGATACTCTTCACAAGTCAAAGGTGCGTGATTTTCTCCAGCTAATTACTTGCAGTGATAATTTTCATTATTCTTCATGAAGATTATCCCATGTAAGCTTTGTTGTCAAATGCATGATGGCTTTAGGCACATCAGTTTCAATAGTATGCAGGGTAGTCTGCCTGCAAGCATGATCCCTTCGTGTAGTGCATGCTGCAATGGTGAGAGAGTAATTATAGGATTAGAGTAATATGAAGATTGTCTTGGACAATTAATAATTATGCTTAGATTGTGCACATGCACATAACTAGTTTACCGTGGTGGGTGGCGCCGGCAGCGGGCCACCATCTTAAGCTCTAAAGTTCAAGCAGCTGAAAAAAATATTTTGACGAATATTTCTATTCGCATACAAGGAAAGGTAATCTCTTTCCTAGATTTGCTCCAACTAACTAAACACGGAGATAACTATGGAGGGCCAAAATCTCTCTTTGCTTATTTTCTTTATTTGTGCTAATAGTCGGAAAGGGGCATAATTGAGTTGGTTACACGTGCCTAGCATATCATTCAGACTCCCGAGCCTAACCAGCATAAGAGAGGAAGAAGTAATTTTTTCATTGAAAATTACTCATTTATTCATTGAAACATGTTAAAATAATAGATTTGTATTCTTGTATAGAAGCTTTTGGGATCACAGAAATTACTGCTTGCATGGTGCGAATTATTAGAAATGTCTGGCGTGGCTAAGCGGCAGAATGCATGCAACAAATACAAAAGGAAAATTTCCCCTAACATTAAAAGGTGAAATCTTCCATTTGTTACTCCTCTTTAATGAAAAGGAATAAATAGTCATATGAACCCCTGTAGTCATCTGTTTTTACTCCTCATGATTGAAAAGGAGGAAATTATCGTCAGACAAAGTTTGGTGGACCTCAGTATTATTCCTCTTTTGTATTATTTACTTTCATAAGATGTATAGCAATTAATATTCATGATAATGGAATTTATGAATTACACAAATGTTAATACTTATAGTTATGCAAAATTAGTCTTCCAGTCAAAAAACATTATTCCTTATATGTAGGTGAACGATAACTCTGTTCATATTTTTATATGGCAAGAAATCAATTTATGACAAGAGGAGTATAATTTCTCAACCTTGGGAGTACTTTCTAAATAAAAATAGCATCCAAAAAAGTATGTCTAGTCAAAAAATATAAAACAATTTCGAATGACAACCATAAAAAGAAAAATCCATGTATTCAATCAACAACCAAGGAAATAAAAACATTCCTACAAGTAGTAACTATTATATGAGCACAATCAAAACTTGAGTACCTCATAGTAAAACATTACATGCATGAAGAAGTGTTTTTCACTTTTTAGGCATGAAGAAGTAATCTTCATGTAAAATAATCTAAATAAATATTTTACATAGACATTATTATCGAGAGGATTGTATCGCAAGGTTGGTTCATCCCGCTGTTGCGGGTAGTAGGATGCCCGCAAGCAGTTGGGCAGGAAGTCGATCTTGTGCGTGCTCGAGCTTTGTCTTACCCCATGGAAAAGCTTCCTGGCCTTCCTCCATGGCTGCTTACCACATGGAGCGAAACATAATATCAGCTCCATGATAAAATAAACCAAATTTTGCAATAGAAAAATTAGATCTAAATTACCCCCATTAATGAATTGGAGATGAAGAACATCCCGCATTGCTGCTCCCCACCAATTGGAGCCCCATCACTGTCGGTGCTGAACTGTACCGTCGGTTGTTGCCTCTACACCGATTAGAGTACTCAAGTGATGAGAAAAAAAATGGAGGAAGAGAAACAGTGAGAAATGAAGGAGAGACATGCATGTTATGTACCTTTATACTCTAGAGACTTGAATTCCTAATTAATTTTCTGACTGCTTGTTGGTGATAGATTTGATCGCTATGACTGCTTGTTTGATCTTGCACTGCTTAAAAATAAATCATCTGTATAGGATGCTATGACGAGCTGAGGATGTGTTGCTCATGATTCTATGACTAATAGTATAGGATTCTATGAGAGCTGAGTATGTGTTGTCTGCTGTTGACGGATAAAATTCGTATCCACCTACGATCCGTAAGCGTACAGACCTACACCTTTTTCACCACGGGATTCCCTAGGTTCTTGTCAATCCGCGGAGCAAGGGGATTACAAGCGTTTGATTTACCTCTACTTACTAACTTACCCAAACCCTAATATACGGTTAAACTACAAAACAACTACACTATACTAGAGAGAACGATTAAGCCGACAAGATATGTAAAAGACACTTGCCCAAGGGTCTATGATACTTGAGCGTGGAACCGCTTACAACATGAAAACCAATCTAATCTATTGGGGTTTGTGACCACGGTTTTGCCCTTTCCCTCCCACCATACTATCACTACGCGGAGGTATTCGTGACTAGACCTATGATGGACACGGCGTATTGAATGGATCCAAGGAAGCATTGAGGCCTTACTCCCTTTACGGCATGGTAGCTAACCTTAAACATTAAAGCTTCTTCAACACTAGATGATAGATAGATAGATATCCGAACAAAGTAGCGATTACATCTCAAGATCGATTACAACCCATGGACAAATGAGAAGATTACCCCATCAAGGTGCCAGGCATGGCACCGTTGATCATGGTGACGCTTCCGATGTTGTCTTCTTTCTTCTCCACTTGTGGGTGCTTCCTTCGAGTTGAGCGATCCTCCTCCGAAGATATCCCTCCGTTCTCTCTAGCTTGTGGATGGACTCTCGGTGCGAATGGCTCTCTCTCTCTCTCTCTCTCTCTCTCTCTCTCTCTCTCTCTTGCAAATGGCGGCGTCTCCACGAACTTAGGGTTGAAGGTCCTTCGGGTGCACGAAAAGGGGGGCCGAACCGACCCCCGGAGTGGGCCAGGCCGGCCGTTTTGGGCCGACCGACCCAGGCCCATCCCGGCCCGGTTCGGTCGTCCCTTCGCTCCCGTGGGTCCTTATGTATTTATGCACTTTGCCCCCTCCACTTGCACTATTTTTATTATGTCATCCTCGTGTCCAAGATGGAGGTTCTCCTTGCATGAAATCCGGTCTTTTGCGCTTCAATCCTCGGGGATATTCCTTTGTAACACTTCGGTCCTTGCCACCTGTAAGGAATCAGATGCACGTTAGCCTAAGAGGGGGAGGGGGTGAATTATGCAACTTAAAAACCTAACCTACGACTTCACTATTTTTGCACAAAGGTAAACTAGAACATACTATCTATATGTGCAACTAGGGTTGTTCTAGTGTGAAACTCCCATCCCAAAACAAGGCTTGCAACCTATAGCCAATCCTAGCATGATACTACTCTAGGAAAGTAAAGGCAAGCAAAGATTGCAATAGAGTAAATGCGGAAACGTAAAGGGGATGAGAGGAAGCAAACTCTTGACACGCGATTTATCCCGTAGTATCGGTAGGCACTAAGCCACCCCTAGTCCACGTTGTTGAAGCACTCACACAAGAGTATTGCTTCCCGGTCACCAAGTCTCTCCCAAGAGCACCACTTGACTCGCCACAAAGGCTAGCCACTTAGCACTTGCCAAGCTCCCTTGGTCACCTTGATGCTTCCTCCACTAAGGAGCTTTTCCACCAAGGAAGGGGGTCTCCACGTCCCCCGCACAAAGTGTCCTCACCGCTCCACACCAAGCCGGAGGGTCGATGACGATTGCCGATGAGCCACTTAGGCCCCAAGGCTTCCGGCGAACCTTGTACAACTTGATTCACTCAAGAATCACCTCACAAGGTTGGCACAACCTTGCACTCACTCAGCTCTAAGCTAAGCCTAGCACTAAGCACATACACAAAGCATATGCAAGTCTAAGGATGAGCAATTAAGCACTTGGATGGATTGGATATGATCTTCTATGTGTCTTGAACTCCTCTGCACTTTCACACAATCCAGCAACCTCAAATGGGTGAGTGGAGGGGGTATAAATAGCCCAAGGCATCAAACTAGCCGTTGGCTAACGGCTACTGAAAAAGGTAGCGTCGGATGAACCAATGCTAGATTTTCCAGGGTGTCGGTTCATCCGGTGCCCCTCCAACGTCACATAGCCGTTGAGATTCTCTGACACAACTGCTCCGACGCTATACACCGACGGTCCGTCGGATCATCCGGTGCTGAAGACCCCGCAACCAAGTCGTCTCTATTAGCTTCCACTCGACCGTCGGATAGACCGACGCTACCCCTTGACCAAGGCGTTGAATCATCCAGTGCTGAAGGCTTCGTCTTGGTGCGTCTCTGTCTTGATTCAAACTAAGCATTGGATAGACCGACGGTGTCCTCACTCAGACCGTCGGATCATCCGGTGCTACTGTCTTTGCTGCTCTTCCTCTGCAACTCGTCCGACGCTACTAGAAAATGGACCGTCGGTTCATACGACGGTGCCTAGGGTTTCAACCAGTGTACCAACTCGTCCGACGATTGCACTGACGCTTTCTATATTGGTACCGTCGGTTCATCCGACGGTGTCTTTTGCCTTCTTTTTCTTCGCATCTTCAACTTGGATCTTTGCTTCAACTTAACATACTTAACATGCCTTTACATATAGCCTCAAAATATATACTAAGTCCTCAAATTTGCTGTAAGTAACCTAACATGTCCATGGTATGTTAACTTGTGGTATGACATGTTAGCTTGGGCATGGTATGTTAACTTGTGCATGGTATGTTAACATGTGGTAACATCCATGGGACCTAGGAATGCCTACAAAGACATGCTAGACAATGTGGTTAGTCTCATTACTTGTGTTAGCATGAATCACCAAAATCAACTCGAACAAATGGCAAATGGTGCCATGTTCGCTACACTACCATTTGAAGTGATTTCATTAAGCTCATAAACACGAACAAGACTCCTTAATTGCTCCTTTGAACTTGTTGTGAATCCGTCCTTTATGTCCATGTTTTCCTACATGAACATAACACTTCCAAATGCACACTGAAGATGAACTTGTTATATGATTAGTGTGCCTAGTGGCAGGTTAGTTCCATAATCAAATCCAAACCAAAGTGTAATGAACATGTTTGGTTTACCAAAATACACCGTCAACACCTGCTTCCACCTCTACTTTCAACATGTTCGATGCATTGCCTCAGCCAAGCACCACTTCTGTTCGTAATTATTTTGCACCTCCGGTGGCATTTGCACTCACCAACGAAAGTATAATTTGAAAATCTATGCATATGTTGCATGATTCTGATTTGTATGCTTGAGATTATGAACGTTGGGTGATTCCTACGCTTGAGATATATGAATGTGCACATACTACACGATTTCCTCACAATTATATATGACCATCCTCACTAGTTTATATGGCTACTAAAATTTGATTCCATTAGTTAGGATTATGTTCCTGAGATTCATGCTTCTATGATGCATGGCCTTCCTGTAGGTTTATATGCTTGTGGTTTTGCTTATCTATGGTTCAATTTTCTTGATTTGCCCAACTGAGATTGAACCCGTCACTAAATCGTTTTAATTTTTTATATAGTACCAAGGTGTTTGATGTTATGCTCAAGCCGTGACTTCCAGCTCTGTTAGGCAAGGTGAATCTTCTTCGCTAATCCCTGAGATTATTGAGCATATAAATCTCATTCGTATGATTAACCATGCAGCGTCGTTGTTTGGGAGTTGGACGCTAAGGCCATCCTGCAGTTCCTCTTTCTCACCATTGGATGAACCAAAACACTAGTTCCTGGACACGGAGCCATGTTTTTCTGCAGGTTTATATGACTGACTTGATATGATCGTATGACGTTTGGTTGTTTGTATGATGATTTTTTTCTTGTTTATATAACTGTAGCATTTGCATTTAAATTTCAAAATTTATCGATAAAAAAATCAAATCTTGTTGTTGAATATGTCGGGTTTATATGACTGCATGTATCAAATGATGTGTCATTTCTATCTACTTGTTTCAAATCTAGAAAAAATGAGCTGCTGGACAAATATATGCTCGTGCTTATATGCTTGTTTTTATGTTGGCAATTGTATGTCCGAATTCATATACTTCTACGACCTGGACGACAGGTTTCTATCATCCAGAACTTCTATGATCTGAACGACATGTTTATATGTTGTTCATGTCATAAAAACATATTGCTCGAATCGTAGAAACATGTTATCTCGGTCATAGAAATATGTCATCTGGATCATAGAAACTTATATTTTGAGATCATATATATTCTTGTGTTTGACTGCCAAAAATTGTTTATTTTTCTCTTCATCTTTTTCCTTGTGGGACATGGTGCTGGTTTGCATCTTGTAAGGAATATTGTTTCTTTTTGCATGCTTCTAATATTCTATGATTCTGTGCTGCTAGTTCTGTGCCAGTGATTTCTTTACTCTGCATGTATATGTATTACAGTTTGTATGACAATTGGAGTCGGACTTGAGGCGGATGAACCAAAACATCTATGTGTCTATTGTGCGGCCATCGAGCCATGTTTTGAGGATTGTACAACTGACTTACTAGGATTGTATGATGTTTGGTTGCTCGTTGTCGTCCATGTGTGTCGTACTTCGCATCGATCTTGTGTTGAAGGTATCCTGCTTTGGACATAGAACCTGTCTTTTTTGGCATAGATAATAACTCTTGTGCATTGATGTTAATTTTTATGTTCATATGATGATTCTTATTGGTTTATATGACTGCTGACACTACTTTATATGACTTCTGATGTGTGGAGCATTAGACATTATGTAGTACGCTCTGATCAATTTTGAATTTTAAACTTTGTTTTAGCTCCTGGTGTCACTACCTTGGATAAAAATTATTTTTTATAGATCTCGAAACTTGTGTGCATGATAGCAAATTCCATGCTTACATGATGGTTCTAGTTTGTTGATACGACAGTCAACACTTGTATTCAAATTTCAATTTTTCTGGTTGTATGTGTCAGATTTTATATGCTTGCATGTGTCAGGTTAGCATTGTCAGTTATTTTTTGAAAAAAACAAGTTGCCCAACATTTATATGCTCGTGTTATAGGTTTATATGCTAATTTCTATATGTTTCTGTGCTCGAATCCATATATTTCTAAGATCCGTGTGGCAGGTTTCTATGACCCGAAGACATATTTCTATGGTTCATAGTGTCATAGAAACTTGTTGCTCATGTCAAAGGAACTTATCATTGCAGGGTCATAGAAACATGTAGTCCGAGCCATATAAACCTACCTATGGGTCATAGAAACTTGTCATCCATGTTGAAAATAAACTTTCACTGGGGTCATACAAACTTATTATCTAGGACATAAAAATATGTTGTAGAGATCATAGAAACATAAGAACGATTTTGGCACTTGCATCAAATTTTGTTAATGACCGGATACAAACTTTTATTGTCTGTGTCATAAAAATTTTAAGATCGTATATATAAATTAAGTCATCTAGACTTATCCATGTTAAAGACCCCATTCACTAGGGTCATACAAACCCGAAGTTAGTGTCATACAAACACGCAGTTTGTGTTATACAAACCTATTATTCGGGTCATACAAATCTTATGGAGAAAACAACTTTTGAAATTGATTTTGGTGTTAATAATCATTAAAAAAGGGACGGTGGGCTCGGTGCCCTGGCGTCGCGGGGGGCGTGGGGCCCAGGGGCGTGAGCACCGGGACACGAGGCGTCAGGGCGCGGTGCGGGGGCATGCGGGGCCGGGGGGCGCGGCGTGGGGACCACGAGGGCGCGCGGGGGTGGCCAACGCGGGGGCCGCGGGGCCTAGGGGCACACGCGCGGGGGGTGAGGGCGCGGTGCGGGGATCGCGGGGCGGGGGCGCGTGGGTTGGGCGGGGCTCCCAATAGCTATATATATATATATATATATATATATATATATATATATATATATATATATATATATATATATATATATATATATATATATATATATATATATATATATATATAGAGAGAGAGAGAGAGAGAGAGAGAGAGAGAGTATAGAGTATATATATTGGGAGCCTAGGGCTTCCAATAGTTATTGGAAGCCCCAGCCAACCAGCCCAACCAGCCAGCCAACCATTTCAGTCAGCCAGGACCCATGCCACCCGCACCCGAGCGGGCTTCACGTGCAACCGTCGTTGCCCCGCCGCCAGGACACGCGCCACTCGCACCTGAGCAGGACCCACGTGCAACCGTCGTCGCCCCGCTGTGCCCCCGACCCGAACCTGGCCTACGGGCGCACCTGCGGTCTCCCTACCACGCACCCTTAACCCGTGCGGTCCTCTCTCCCCCGTTCTCGTCATACGTACTAACAAACTTTGTCATACAAACCTATGATTCCTGTACGGCACTAGCAAACCGCGCTCATCGGTGTTAGATTTGCTGCATACGGGAGTTTTATGATTGTACGTGCATATGAAAACCCTCTTTCAAACATTCAATTCTTTTATGATCACCAAAACCGTGTTATTCGTTGCATCAAATTTACTCATTCATTAAAATCCTTCATTCGAACTATACCAATGTTTTTCAATATGTATGAGATTAGCGAGCGCATTTTATCGTTTCTGTATTTATGTTAGAGTCTGGTTCAATTTGTATGACATTAATTTGCTTGTATATACAATTAATCAATAAGGTCTGTGCAAAGGTACGATATGTTGTACTTATTTAAATTTATATGACAATTATATATCGTTTATATCACATATCGCGGTTTATATGATGGTTCACATGGTTTATACAAAGGTCAGTTTCGTCTTTGTATGCGTGGCATGGCGTCGTGAGTAGGTGGTGGTTCCGGAGAGACGCCGGTTACTTTTTTTAAACTGCACTGTCCAAAGATAAGGACATCATCCATTTATTTAACCCCCACTCTCTCCATTTTGTCCACACTCGCCACACTCGCTCCACCACTCTTCCCCTTCCTGGCGGTTTTCGGTTCATATTCTATGGTGACACCAGAGGTTCTTTGAGGTATCGGCCCCTTCTCCGACCATAATTACCACAATCTTCTCTCCCTTTTCTGATTTGCCTCATTTTGTTGAATCTTTTAGTTTTGCTGCCATGGAGGAAGAAGTTCCTGGTGGTGGAGGAGGTGACTCCAGCACCCTTCTGACGCACGGCGGGTCCAATGCTGGAGAAGAAGGTGGCTGCGGCGTTGGTGGCGGACCTACAGAGCACGGCTGCCCCGGCCCTGGAGATGAAGGTCAAACTCGACGCGATGATGCCGCGAACGTCGAGCCCGATCGGTGCAAGAAGATCCCCGCGAAAAATTAGCTTTTTCAAGGAACCCACCTCTCACCGCTGACAATACTGGTGCTGCGGGTCCTGGACAGAAGAGGGCGGCCTGTCGGGGACCACGACCGTCGGATTGAGATGAGTCCCCCAGCAACGCAAGTGGAGATGATTTCATGCCCCAAACGAAGATTCATAGAGAGAAACCGCTTCAAGACGACCGTCTCCTCGTGTCACCTGTTATGCAAGCCGTACCCTTGAGTAGGCTCCCAGGATTGGTCGTGGTGGTGGACGCCGATGATGGGGCAGGGCTGGAGGGAGGAGCAATCCCCGTGTAGTTATATTCGAGGTAGATCTTTCGAACTTCATAGTTTGTCATTACCTAGATTGTAGGAGTACATGCTGTTTTATATGACTGGTGTTATTTATATCTCTGTGTCAGGAGAATGTCTCTACAGAAGTACAAGAATCTAGGCGTAGCCCATCTCCCGCGCTATCAGATAGTTTATTTGCCTTATTCTCTTCGTGCAATGCTAATCGAGTTTGTATGACTTCTAAGCTGGGATGATTGCCTATAGTGTATTAACTTAATCATTTGGTTGGAATTGATTATTCAATATGTATGATCCATTTTTGCAGTAATGTATGACTGTGTGGCATGATTTATTGTTCTGTGAAATACTGTCATATGACCTCTATTCATAGTTTCTATGAATAGGTTTTCACCTTTTCTTGATAGGCACATATTTGCCCTGGACAGTTTTATCTGTATGACATTGCAGTAGAGGTTATAATGTTGGATTTGGACACGATGCAGCATTATGTAAGATCCAGTTGTCACAATTGCATGACAGTTTATCAAGACTAATTCATACTTTTTGTTGAACTTGCATCAATTTTAACTTGCTGCTTTTAGTTGTTGCTGAAATATAACCATTTGACTACTTTTTTAAAATATATATGATCTGGGTGCACATGGCAGCATAGGACCTGGTATCATCATTAATTTATATGAAATGCAAAATGGAAAGTGCTAAGTCATAGGAGCATATATGACCACTTACTTTTAGTTTGTATGATCTTTGAGTTGTGTTTTCTTTTGCCATAATTATGGTAGTTCTAATGACACCGCAATATGTATGATGTTCTTATGAGAATTGTATGACTGTGTACCCTCATTAATTAATTCACATTAACTGATATAAACTTTTTTGGTTAAATATGTTGATATTGCTTTGCCTAATAGTTTATATGACCTGCTTATATATTTGATAGCCAAAGGTATAGTCTCAAGGCATAGTCACATGTATGACCTTCCAGTTGTCCGCTGGACCTTTTTTTGTTATAAATGTTGGTGTTGTGGGAGTTATGTATGATACAATTTTGTCATAATTGTATTAGTGTACCATGATTAATACTATTTGATGAACCATCAACCATTCTTAGTTTGCTGCATCTATTGTTGCCAAGATAGCACCAGTATGACTCTGTTTATATGACGTGCTTATATACTTTATATGCAGTTTTGTTGTCAATGCAAGCACAATTGTCAATGTATTATGTGGAATACATTAGTGGATTGTATGATTATTATCACTGAATTTGAGGCAGTGTTTTATGTTTTTTTCATCTGATTTTATGCATTTGTTATCAATAAATTGCTATATTGCATTTATTCTGTGTTTGTATGAATTTTCACTTTTTTTGTTTATTGATGTTTGTAATCTTTTACATTTTCAGATTCATAAATTGAATGTTTGTTGTTCTCCCAGAGAGACACGTGAAATTCTACAGTCATTGAATCAGAGCCAGACAAAGTATGTAATTGCTAAGGGCTTTGGTTATCTTTTTGAGATGACTCTTGAAGGGTTAGAGACTCGGGAGTTATTTCATTGGTTGTTGGATCTGACTGACCCATGTGATATGACTATCCGTTGCGGGCCTGGTAAAGAGTTAAAGATCACCAAGGATGTCATTCACTTTATCACTGGTCTTTCCAATTCTGGTGGTCTTCCTGAGAAGTTTGATTGGTCTTCTCAAGTGGCTGAAGCAGCGAGCTTTCGGCAGAACTTTCATTTGAGTAAAGGAGTGATTGGCGTTGATAGGATGGAGGCTGAAGTTATCAAAGGTGGTGCAGACGATCAGACCATTAGGTGTCTGTTTCTTATTGTGTTCAACCGTTTGCTGTTTTGCAAAGGCACCCACGAGATCACCAATGAGCACATAACTTGGACCAAAGATATCCAGCATTTTGCTGAATTCGACTGGTGTCAACTCATTTACAATGATTTGTGCCATGCTGTTCGTAAATGGCACAATCGAGATAGAAGCCAAGTCACTGCCACGGTGTACAGATGCTTCATTGTCATTCTTGTAAGTCCATGCATCCAATCATTCATTATATGCTTTCTTTCACTGGATTAAATGTATCCAATTATGCACTATTTGCTAGTGACAGCAGGATTACCAGCAATTGTTTGTATATGCAAAAGCACATTTATCACTAGATTATATGCCTTTTTCAACTGAACTATATCTTTTGTATCATTGGATTATATTTATGTTTGCATTACTTTTACGACAGGTTTATATGCTGCTGTTTGTCAGCAATTATTTAGTATTTTTAAATCCATTTCCTCTAATGATTCACAATTTTGTCTTCGTTAACTGTCACAGATCTATTATCTGGACCATCTATATGACAATGCTTCACCTGGTGGCCACTTGGGTTCTCCCCAATGGAACTTATATACAAGTGAACGCATCTAGAGGTTGGTCAAAGCAGACCAGAAGCTTGGCACGTGGGTCTCATGCTATGTAAGTGTACAAAAAAATTATATGACATGGTTGCCTACTTTATATGCAACACAAATAGTTCCTCTATATAGGAAAATACATGCCCTGCCACTTTAAATTGTATGATATGGCATTATGTATGAACCACTTGACAGAAATATATGACACTGTAACAAGATTAATCCATAATATTTTGTTCAAATTCCCCCAAGTTTAACTAGATGGTTTTAGTTTTGTATGAAATTTCACCCTATGACTACTGTTACAAATTTATATGACCTGGTTGCACAATTTAATTAGTATGATATTGCAGCTCAAGTCCTGGTATTGGGCACGATGCATAGTTATGTATGACTGAATTTACAAAAAATGTATTATAGTGCATCATGGTTAATTTTTATGACCCATTGTATACTTTTTATGCCAAATGCGAAATGTAAATTGTCTAGGCATAGTCACATATATGACCTGCTACATTTAGTTGCGATGATTTTTCAGTTGCCCTTTGGAGTTTGTCCGTTATAATTATGTGTTTTGTAATGACTTACCAATATGTATGATGCCTTTGCCAAAACTGTATGACTGTGCACCAACATCAATTAATTGACACTAACCGATAAACTATGCTTATATTGCTTTGCTTAATAGTTTATATCACCTACTTGTATAGACTGTGCACCAACATTAATTTTACATGCCAAAGGTATAGCCACAAGGCATAGACCCATGTATGACACCCTACATTGGGTTTGTATGATGTTCCATTTACATTATCAGATCACAAATGGAGTTTGTATCCTCAGCTTATAAACTTAGATGAAATGCAATTACATTTAGCATATAAATTTCCTGCTAATTGAGTTTGTATGATGTTGTGTCACCATTTATATCATCTGCACTCACATTTTATCTTATATTCATATTTGTCACACATATATGCATCAACATCTATTTCTTTCTTTTTGTTATAGTTCTGCGGCCCAACACAAACATGTTATGTCGTTGGTCCAAGAGTTCATATACCTCGTTTCAGTTCACTATTGGCATACAAGGTCGTACAGTGCACTGAACCTCTTTCCGAGAGAGTGCAAAATTTCTTGTCTCAGTATGATCATGACATGTCTTCACTGGCGGATTCATTGGAAAAAAACTTGTCTTCAGCTTGTTCATATGCAGTTCAAGTTAGCGGAAAACTTTGCTAAGCTGATTGATGAGTTGATTGTGGCCGAAAAGCATGGTGATGGTGATCCAAGTGCTTCCCATGGAAATGTTGGATAACAAGATGCTGGCAGTGGAGGTGTTGCTGATGAGCAACAAAAACGTACAGGTAATTCATACGACTCAGACTGCACTTTTATATGATCATTCCTGGCTCCGGCAAGAACCGTTGTGTTAAATTGCTTTATATGACTTCATGATATACTTTGTATGATCTGATAACATCCCCACATAAATAGTATAAGGACATTGCATCACACATAAATGCTATATATGACTTCATGGTATAACTTGTATGACCTGATAACATCCCCACATAAAGAGTATAAGGACATTGCATCCCACACAAATGCTATATATGACGTCATGGTATACTTTATATACGACTTCATGGTATACTTTGTATGACCTGCCAACATCCCCATATAAATGCTATATATATGACTTCATGGTATAATTTGTATGACCTGATAACATCCCCATATAAACAGTATAAGGACATTGCATCACACACAAATTCTATATATGACTTCATGGTTTACTTTATATCACTTTTCATATATTTTGCTTTGTTTCTATTACCTTTTACTGATACATTGCATCACGTATGGACTCCCGCACCTAGCAACTTTTTCTTTGTTTGTATGATTTAGTGTTTTGCTATTTTTATTTCAGATGCTGAACAGAGCCAGAACAGCCAATACTCCTGGCTGTCTTCTCTAGCATCTCAAAGTCGTAACAACAATGATCGCCGGCAACCAGATCTTGGTATGCCCTTTTTATGTTTGTATGTCTAAGTAACTTCATTTTTGCTTCTATTTTCTAAAATCATTTACTTGTATTAAATTACAGAATGCAACAGCCCACCATTTCATCAGAACTTGGAAGGCAGCACTGCCCCGCAGTTGCAGACTCAGAATCAGCCTGGCATGAGTCAGAGTCGGTTTGATAAATATGACAAAGCTTTTTCACTTAGAGAAGATAGTGAGAAGCAGGCTTTAAATAAACATCAACATCATGTATCACCCCCAAAATCTCCTATGCCTGAGTTTTCATCTGGCACTCAAGGCTCACGTAAGTATCTATGCCTCTAGTACTAGGTTTATATGACATATTCAACGACCGTCACACACTTCTTCCTTAATTTGAACAAAACCCAAACACAACAAACGCAAACCCAAATAGAAATTGCTGGAATATTGGATGGAGACAGTTCTATCAACGACATTATGGACAAGGCATGTGAAGATATATACAAGAAACTTCTAATTGAAGAAGTCAGTGAAATGGATGATAATGCCATCTCCCAGCCGGATCCGTCCAATTCAACTCCTGCATTTGTAAGTTATTTTAATATTTTGCGGATACGCGCGTTTTGTCTGTGTTTAACTGTTGACGCAAAATCTGCACCTAGCGCCAAGCACACAGCAAGCCGAACAAGCTGGCTTCACACGCGAAGAGATCACAAGACGTGCCAGTCAATTTTCCCTGAAAATTGACAAAAGACAGAGCAGTTAAATTCCAAAGCTTGGAACTTGCCGGGTGGTACCAGACAGTTCCATATTTACGGTTATAGAGCCAAATGGGATGACATATAGCTAAAGAAAGCTATCTGCCAGCAAACTGAAACTATTCGGGAGCTTTAAAAAGGAAAAAGTAACATAGCCGAATAGATGACATAAGCATGACGACAAATCGGTCTTTATCTGGACAAAGATGCACGTGCGCTAGACCGTGACCGATCCCCGTGGTGATCAACATTAAATAATAAATGAAGTAAAAGCGCGAGCATAAATATGTAATAAACAAGCATGCATAGATCCAAAGCACTAGTCTACCGCATGTCTAGGTACTTTAAAACCCGTCGGGTACGACACCAAGCGAATCTATCCACCGCATGATACAACTTGCTTGGGATCGTGCCACCTTCCACAAAAAGATCTATCCACCGCATGATACGATCTAATTATGGAAGGCTAAAAGCATACAATATTTAAAGCATGAATTATGCACATGTTTTACTCATGAAGAACATAACCGAACACAGCTAAACAACCGATTCGGGGTCCATGAAGAAGGAACGAACATTACCAAGTAAGATAAATCTATCAGATTGATTTGAAATCTAATCCACCGGATGATTAGCTCCAAAACAACCCAAAAACCTGCATCTACCGCGTGATACCCAGTTCTTTCAAGATTTATACAAGCTTTGGCAAGCTTGAACCCGCAACACGTAACAACCTAGATCGATTCGGTTTCGGCTATCAAAGAGCATATGAACAGGGGTGAAACCAGGGAGCGGATACAAAAATTACATCCAGAATCATATGAAAGATGGTCCCCTTGGTGAAGTTGAATACAGGGCGTTCTTGAACATGTGGTTGTGCAGGTTCATCTTCTGTGGTAAAGCCAATGAGCCTACTCTGAATCACATTGTAATGGCTTCACACTTAGCCAATGGTAATCGCCTTCCCCTTGGGAAATACCTCCTGGGCAGTGTGTACCACATGCTTCATCAAACTGTCACCCATATGTACACCAGCCAGAGGATAGCATTTGTCAATGGTCCTTGGTGGTTTGTACAAATGTGGCTGCAACTGCACATGCACCAGATTGTTGGTGTTGACCTGAACACCCGGCTCTTCCCTTCATCCAATTATCATGAAGGGAAACCCCAAGTCATCAGGGGATGCCACACCTATGGAGAAGCTGCTTCAACTGTTCTCATCAAGCAGAATGTCAGCCAGCTCTTCGAGCTCTTCTTCAAAGGTTTCCCAAATCCTCTCTGGCTCCCTTATTTGGACAATGATAATTTAACTCTCCCCTGTGAGTTCTCCTTTGAAGCTGGACACCAAGATTGAAGATTTCTGGAAATCCTCAATATTCTCATCCATCCATGCATTCTGCCAGCTGAATTTAGTGGAGGGAGGCTAACCCACAGCACTTATGAATACTATCAGCCCAACATGATGGCTCGACAACTTGGATGTGGCCAGATGCCCCCAAGGCTATTTTTGCATGAATTTCTCAAGCCCAGAGAGGAAATCAAAGAACTCACTCAAACCAGCAGGGTTTTTCAGTATGTATGCAGTTCAACTGTTTACACCTGACCCTTCACACCTACAACAGTAACTCACCCCACCTTCAACTCCTGGTGGCAAGAATTCCATGATCACCTTTTCAGTGAGCCTGTACACTTATTTTGTATAGAGCTGATGCCTGATTTTCAGCCAACTTCAGAGGTAACATGATTATCCCTTTCCTCAAATCAGACACTTCTTCCTCCAATCATGATTTTATTTTTTTTTACCCGCAGAACACAGTGCCTGCCCCTCTAGCCAGGGAGATTGCTTACTATGCAGTGGGCCCAATCTCAGCATTGGGATTTAGATCACCAACCCTGGCTCAACTGATGGCTAGATACGCTACAACAGACCCAGTTTTGTCCAGTATTACTGCTGACAAGAGGCAAGGCCTGTCTCTGATCGCACCTCCAACTGCCAAGAGGAGAAGAACCATCAAGAAAGTCCTTATTAGGTAAAATTCTGTCTTTCTTGATCACACGATTACTCTTTTCTGATAAATCTCGTCCTGTGTGATTTCAGACTAGAACTCAACAGCCTTCAATTTCAGAACCTGCCAATGCTTCACCCACTGCATGACCTTTACTGTCCTTTCCTTAAGGATGAACACTGGCATTCATTCTTAATCTGGCATTTGCAGAGGAAACAATGGAGGATCAACTTGTGGATGTCCCCGTCTTTCAGCATGCAAGTCCACCCGTGCAGCCATCTGCCCAAGTAGAGATCTTATCGTCATCAGGGGCTCAATCACCCCCTGCTCAGACAGAAACACCAACCTCTCCAGAGGTAAATTTCCCCATCCAACCGGAGCCATCAAGTCCTTCAAGGGCTCAATCACCCATCGGCTAGGCAGAAACATCAACCTTAGCAGAGGTGAACCCATTTCCTATCCAGCCAGAAGCTCCCGAGTTGCCGAAACCGCACCAAAGACCCTCTCACACGAAGCTTCGGCTTTGCCTGGAACATCCCCTTCACCAGTGATTCCAGGGGTCGCCCCTGAACAAAATCCTGCTCTGGTTCAGGAAGTCAGGCATGAGGTAAACATTTGCACCTAATCCTGTTATCCTTTACTTCCAATACTCCTGACTCAGCAATATTACTCTCTCAGGATCAGGCTCCATCATCATTAAACGCATCAATGGGGAACAATCCAGTTGCCGAGACAAGGGAAGGAGTGCCTCAAACTTTGTCAGAGATAGTGCAAGAAAAACTCAAGGAAATTTTCGCCTAGCTGCAAAGAGATGCACGAGATCAATTCAAAGATCTTGATCACTTTGAAGAAATGCTTGGACCCATCAGCCAAGAACTCCCTGAGGACATCAATGCCTCACTTGAATCCATCTACGGTCTGGATATTCATTACGTGGCCATAATACGAGCTCTGAGAAAGGTGTCTTCCCGCCCAGCTATTGAACAGAAGAGGGCCAAAGCTGAACAAGCCGTGAAGGGAGCACAATCTCAGACTGAGAGTCACAAAGAGACATTGGCCAATCTGCAAGCTGCTCGTGAATTGAAGATCGCCAGAAAAGCCGCGTTGGAGGCAGAACTGAGAAGTCTGTCAGCTGAAATAGAAGCCGATGACAAGAAAATAGCCGAACTCCCTGGACTGATAGAGAAGATCCAAGAGGAAGCAACATCGGCCATAGCTGAGGTGAATCAATGTAATGCAAACTCACCATCCTGTCCGACGCCCAGAAAGATTATCAAGAACGGATGGAGAACTTTCACCAAGCAACATCGACCGCCTCCAATGTGATTGCAAAATATTTAAATATTTAGATGCACTGGTGGATGTGTAACCAAACTGGCCGTCTTTGCAACACTTGCCTCTGTAAATTTATTCTCCCTTTTCTCCGCACGTCCTTAATTGCAACGCTGAACGACCCATTCGGTAATCAATAGCCGAAAGTGTCGTACCCGAACGGCACCTTAACTTCCATTTAGCCGAGCCAGTCAACCGAATACGACTCAGCCTTGGACTCCAAACGACCCGACGGCGGATTGGTCAAGGACACCTCTCCACCTTCCAAGTTTCTTGGGATATGCGCCACGATCTAAAGCCACGACCTGAGGCCACGATCTATTTCACCAGGCCTATAAATGAAAACCGTAGGTGTCCCCAGCTCTTCACCAAGCCTTCAGCCCTCAAATCTTCGCCAACCTCAAGTCTTCTTTTCCCCAATCAGCACAAATCCCAGAAGCATGGCGAGCAGCAGCAACAGGTGCCGCGCTGCCGACGAGGCGGAGGGGAGTCGCGCCAGTGCGCGTCGGAGGCAATAGTCGTCAACTTTTCTTTTATGATTCATCTTTGATTCCCTTTTGTTTTTGACGATCATCTTTGTTTCAGTCATATTCAATGGAATCCATCTGCTGCACCGGCCGGTCAGCCCCTGCCGGACGACTCCTCGGAGTCCGACCATTACTCCCCCGTGCCCTACGGGGAACTCGATGCTCTCCGCTTCAAGGCGGAGCTAGAGGTGGCCCAGCGTGAGCTGGAAGATGTCTCCAAAAAGGCTGGCATAGCCGAATTGGAGTGGGAAGACCAGCGCAAGCAGCTGCTGGCGACCATTGATGGTACGGCTCTGAAACCGCTCTTTAATCCAATCCGGCTTTTGATGCTAATCACCTTTATCTTGCACTTTACAGCCCGTGACGCCGAGCTCAACCAGCTAAAGATGCTGGTGGAGCAATTGGCCGACAAGGTGAACGCCCGCGGAGACACGCCGGCGGAGCGCCTTTCCGTGGTGGAGCACCGTGTGGATGAAGTGGCCACCCATGGCATCCGCTTGGGCACCACATTGGGCCTGGCCGCCATGGCGACGCATACTGACGTCGACTACTCCACCAGGCCGTGCGGCTTCCGGGGTGGCGCACCAGAAGACATCGAGGAGATCGAGATCATCCTGGAGCGCCTCGATGGCCACGGCGATGCCATTGCCGAACTCACTCATCCCCAGTCTGTGTTAAACAGGCTCTTTGACTAGATTGTATTAGGGATGTTTGATATCGGCAATAAATAAAGAACTTTTAATTTCCGTGCTTGTGTTGTGATGATTTTTCTGTGTTTGCATCTGTGGATCTTGCTTCTCTTTGAACGTATTCGGGAACTCGCTTGAGCCGAACACGTGGCAACAGATGCCCCTTGGCGCAAAATCCGCAAGAGAACCTCGAATCGGCAATCCATAAGTACTGTTCAAACAAAAACCCTTCGCATTCGGGAAGAAAACCCTGCCGCTTGGTATTCCAACAGTGAACGCCGGCCAGTCATCACTCCCAACGCACTCCCTCAGTCAATAAAATAGTCTGATGACATGCCCTGTAAATCCACTCGCACACTCATCCATCACTTCTCATCTCCCCCTCTGTCCTCAGAGGAAAAAACCCCAAGGCCATCGACAAAGGCAAGCAGCCCCAGGAGGGCAGCACCCCGAAGAAGCGCACGATTCGAGAGTGAGTTTTCCCTTGATTTGCTCCTTGTTTCTTCATGTAATCTCGCGTTTTACCTCCTTCCCGCCTTTCCTCTTTCAGCCTTGATCTGCTTCCTGAGGAAATCATCGAGACCGAAGACATGCCTGAGTACATCTCCTCTGATTCTTCCCTCGAAGCAGAGGATGCCACGCCCGAGCAGAGAACCAGCCATCAACTGCGCCGCCGCGTTCGGCACCTGGAGCATGACCTGAGGGACATCACAGCTCGTTGCCAGGCCGAGCGCGAGCATCGCATGGCTTTGGAGGCACTAGTGGGAGGTAAATGTCTCTGGCTCCTTCTTGACTCTGCGTTAACATCTGGTTCTTTGCCCCTAATGACCACTCCTTTGTTTCAGATGTCTCTGATAGGTACAATAACCTGAAAGCGACTTGGGACAGCTTGGTGGAGGTAGCAAATCATGGTCACCCCCATGCATTCCAAGTTGCCGTCACGGTGGTCCTGGAGCAACTGAAGAGAGAGCAGCCGAAGAAGCAAAGAAAAGATTGAATCATACTTTCGCTTCTTACTCCAGGCCTTCTACTTCCCGCCTCCTCGAAGTCCTGATCGCCAGGGTTGTTGGATGTAAACCTGCAAGGAGCAGTTGTAATGTAATTTTGTGCTAAGGGCAATGCATCTAGACACTGGTCGTTCCTTCTGTTTGGGAATTTTTGGTCTAAAGGCGGCCTCGTTCTTGAGCGCCGGCTATTCCTGTATCAGATGCATGTAATCTCACTGTTGGTGATCACCGATCGATTTCAATACTAGGATAATATTTCTTTAAATATCTCCCATTTATTGCAGCGGAAAATTCTTCTCCTACTAAAGTTTTCAACATGTATGCATTACCAGGGACGCATCTGACCACGCGAAAGGGCCCTTCCCAGTTAGGGGACCATTTGCCGAATTCGCTGTATTTGGTTCCAATCGGCAGTAACGCTTTCCAAACCAAATCTCCTTCTGCGAATTGCATAACCTTTACTTTCTTGTTATAATACTTGGCAACCCGCAGCTTGTTCTTTTCGATGTTTTCTAGGGCCCTAAGACGGATCATGTGCAAATCTTCTAGCTCATCCATCATTAAGCCACTGTAATCTTTGGAGCTTAAACCCTTCTGTAAAACAACTCTCCTATAATCTGATTGTATCTCCCAAGGTAGAACCGCATGGTGTCCATAAACCAATTCATAAGGAGATGTTTTTGTAGCTCCATGAGGGGCCATTCGGTAAGCCCATAATGCTTCACTGAGTACCGAATGCCACCTCCTTGGCTTCTGGTCGATCTTCTTTTGTATAAGCTTGACCATGATCTTATTAGAAGCCTCTGCCTGACCATTAGCTTGGGCATAATAGGGAGAAGAATTGAACAATTTGATTCCCATGCTTTCGGCAAACTCCCTGAATTCCAAGGACACGAATTGGGCTCCCTGATCAGTTGTGATTGTTTGAGGGATTCCAAACCGATAGATGATGTGTTCCTTGACAAATTCAACCATGTTTTCTGACATCACCTTATTCAGTGGGATTGCCTCAACCCATTTGGTAAAGTAATTTGTAGCCAAAAGTACAAACTTATGCCCTTGCTAGATGGTGGGTTAATCTGGCCAATCAAGTCTATACCCCAGCCCCTGAATGGCCATGGCTTGATGATGGGATTTAATGCTGATGCAGGAACTCTTTGAATATTTCCAAACCTCTGGCAGTCTTGACATCCCTTGTAATACTCAAAGCAGTCCTCCAGTATCGTTGGCCAAAAGCACCCAGCCTGCCTGATAACCCATTTCATGCGGTAGGCCGATTGGTGTGCTCCACATATCCCATCATGCACTTCACTCATCATCCTTTTAGCTTCTTCTGGACCTAGGCATCGTAGCAACACCCCATCCAATGATTTATAAAACAAATTATCATCCAGAAGAACAAATTTTATGGCCTTGTACCTGAGCTTACTAGAGACCTTTCGGGATGGATTCTTCAAATAGTCAACGATCTCTTTTCTCCAATCATCCTCTGCAAGATCCAATCCTAGCGTACATATCTCTGCGGCGAACGCTTCTTGATTTTCTTTATAACCCGAGGCGCTTTGAGCCAGCCTGTTTGCCTCTTCGTTATGTTCCCTAGGAATATGCTGTAGAGTCACCAACAGAAAGCTCTTCAAGATTTCCCTGTATTCTTTGTAGTAACTCCTCAGCGCTTCACTTTTACATTCGTACTGGCCGTTCAATTGCTTTATTACCAACTCTGAATCTCCATAAACCTCAACCAAAACGGCCCCGGCTTCTCTCAAATATTGAAGCACCCGAAGCAACGCCTCGTACTCAGCCTGATTGTTTGTAACAGTGGGCTGTATAGGGATAGCAAACTCAAACATCTCACCTCTAGGCGAAATCAGTAGAATCCCTACTCCCCCACCTTTGCCACATGATGACCCATCAAAAAATAAAGCCCAAGGAGTAATTTCAAGCAAATCAATTGATGGATCGCGATGTTCAGTTATAAAATCAGCAATGATCTGACCTTTAATAGCTTTTGCCGATTCGAACTTTAACTCAAACTCTGATAAAGCCAAGATCCATTTGCCAATCCTGCCATTCAAAATTGGCATAGATAACATGTGTTTTATTACATCGAACTTAGAATACACAATGCATTCGGTATTCAACAAGTAGTGCCGAAACTTTGTACACGAGTAGTACACGCACAGGCACAGCTTCTCTGCAGCCGAATACCTGGTTTCGGGATCAAGTAATTTTCGGCTAAGATATGCTACTACCCGCTCCTTTCCTTCGAATTCTTGAATAAGGGTCGATCTAATGGTTTGGGTATCGGCCGCCACGTACAACTTGAAAGGCTTATCCAACTGAGGAGGGACTAGTACTGGTGGCTCCTTCATGTATTGCTTGATCTCGTCAAAAGCCTTTTGTTGTTCGTCACCCCACGTGAACTTCTGATCTTTCTTAAGTTTCAGCAATGGAGAAAACGGCAAAACCTTCTGTGACAGATTTGAGATGAATCTCCTTACAAAGTTAATCTTGCCGAGCAGTGATTGCAATTCCTTGAGATTAGTCGGAGGGACAACTTCATCAATGGCCTTCATGCTTTTCTTGCCGACTTCGATCCCCCCTTCGTGGACTAAGAACCCCAAGAACTCTCCAGCTGATACCCCAAAAGCGCATTTGTTTGGATTCATCTTCAAACCATGCTTTCGGGTGCATTCCAAGGTCCTTTTCACGTCTTCCAAATGTGTGTCATGACTCAGAGACTTGATCACGACGTCATCAATGTAAATTTCGACAATTTTGCCGATCAGCTCGTGAAAGATGTAGTTCATGGCTCGTTGATAAGTTGCACCGGCATTCATCAACCCAAATGTCATGACTATCCATTCAAACAGGCCTATGTGACCAGGACATCTGAAGGTTGTCTTTGATATATCCTCTATTGCCATAAAAATCTGGTTATACCCCGCATTACCATCCATGAAACTGATGACCTTGTGTCCAGCAACGGCGTCAACCAACAAATCGGCAACAGGCATGGGGTAACCATCCATGGGAGTAGCTCTGTTTAAATCCCTGAAATCTATGCAGACCCTCATCTTTCCATTCTTCTTGTAGAAAGGGACAATATTAGAGATCCACTCCGCGTATCTGCATGGCCGAACGAAGTTTGCATCAAGTAATCTTTCAACTTCTTTCTTCACATCGGCCAATACTTCGTCTTTGTAGATTTTCCGGGGAGGTTGCTTGTATGGTTTAAAACCAGATTTGATTGGCAACCGATGCTCAACAATGGAACGGTCCAGTCCAGGCATCTCCGAATAATCCCAGGCGAAGCAATCTTTGTATTCCTTAAGCAACTTGATCAATTCCTCCCTGAAGTCTGAGTGCAGGTTTGCGCTGATGAATGTCGGCCTTGGTTTGTCACCGCTTCCAATGTCAACCTCATCTAATTTATCGGCCGACATGAATCCTCGCCCCAACTTGCCGTCAGTACCATCGACAGGGTTATCCATTAAAAATTGCTTGAATCGGCTTGAATCGGCTGTTGATTCATGAGAAACAGTCAATGCCTTGATATTCCCAGAAAGCTGGTTCCACATTTGCAATGCTCACAGAGTCATCTGCTTGGACCACCTCAATATCATCATCTACCCATTGGATGAGCTGCTGATGCATGATAGATGGGACGCAGCAGTTGGCGTGAATCCCGATCCGTCCAAGCGATGAGGGTCGTAGGCTCCTTTACCTTCGATAACAAAGAAGGTTGTGAGCAGTGTTTTGGACCCGATCATTAGATCCACGTGGGCGCATCCCTTGGTGTCTGAAGGATTCCCGGCGAAATCGTTTAGTATTATACTTGTAGGTGTCAGATCGCCAGGGCCCATGCCAAGCTTCCTGAAAGTGGTGTACGGCATTACATTGACCGCCGCTCCACCGTCGACAAACATCTTGGTCAATGGCTTGCCATTGACATATCCCTTCAAGTATAGCGGCCTCATGTGTCGATTTTTGGCCGGTTTGTCGAAGACGGCTTGCTTGGCTAGCACTAGGTGCGCCATCAGTCCCTCAAGCTGTTCATCGTCCAGGGACGCCTCTTCCTGCACAACCTGATTAGCAGGAGCCATAAATTCATTTGGCAGAAAATATACCATACACGCTGGAGCCGAACGGTTTGACCCTTTAGGTTTATCCTTTGGACGCCACACCTGTCTTGTTTGGATCCCCACCCTTCGCCTCGGTTCGCGGTTCCTCAAGCGGCCGGACCCTCCTTTTCTGACTCTTTCTTAGGCCAGGCGGGCACCATTGCCCCTTTTTGCCGGATGTACTCGTCCTCGTCTTCCTCCTGATCAGCCCACCTCAAATCAGCTTGTCTCTTCCTGGGATGATCAATGATTTCAATTTTTTGACGCCGATCCTCGCTAGGATGTATCCTTCCAATTCTTTCATGGACGGATCGGCGATTGGCAGTCTCCTGCCTATACTCAAAATACCTATCACTGCACTCAGGGCAGTTTCTCAGCGTGGGAAGCTTCAACCCTTCGTTCCAGCAGTGCCTGAAGAATGCACACCCCCAGTGCGCGCGCTCCTGCTCGCGCGTATATTGCTCTAGATCTCTCCTGCGCGCTTCCTCTTCGGCCCTGTGCCTCTCCTCCTCGTGCTTCTTTTTCTGGTAGCGCTCTTTCTCCAGCTGGCGCTGCCACTTATTGAGGAGGATGCGCGTGCTCACCCTGGGTTTGGCCCTGGACGATTCCCCGATCTCGACATGGCTCTTGAGAATGCGGGGGGCTTCACCATGCACCTGCTCCAAGGTCACTTGACGTTACGGGTCTCTTTGCTCCATCCTGCCTTGCCCTGGCTGAAGTCAAGACTTTGACCTTGCCCTTCTCCTCGGCTGTCACCATGTTAACGGAAAAGCCCATCATGTTCTGGGGAAAAGGGTGGCCGTCCAGTTTCATCTTGTTATCGAACTTGAGATGCCCCTCCTGGATAGCTCTCTGGATCCTCATCCTGAAGACCCTGCAATCGTTGATGGAGTGAGAATTCCTGTCATGGAAGTCGCAATAACATTTCTCTTTTACTCCATCGAGCCGAAGCATGGAATGCCCTTCGGGCAACTTGATTCGGCCTTCTTTCACCAGGAACTCAAACAGCTTATCAGCTTTAGTGACGTCGAAATCGTAGGTGCCTTTCGTCTGTTTGACCCAGCGTTGATTCATGGTCAATGGTTCCTTCCCCCACATGATTTCGGCCGCAGCCACATCCTGGTCATCATCAGAGTCCTCCGTTTGGTCGGCTTGTTCCAGGAACTGATTGTAGATATCCGCCACGTCGTGCTGTTTGCCGAA
Source organism: Cenchrus americanus (assembly GCA_947561735.1). Taxonomy (NCBI): domain Eukaryota; kingdom Viridiplantae; phylum Streptophyta; class Magnoliopsida; order Poales; family Poaceae; genus Cenchrus; species Cenchrus americanus. The sequence goes on along the minus strand of OX387244.1, from coordinate 176,535,302 downwards.
CCTGGCATCTTTCTTGAAACCGTAGGCTTGGTTGCTCATCAACGACAGCTTTTGGGACAGTTGACCCAGGTTGTCGAATTCCATGTCGAACAGCTTTTCACGCACGGCCGGCAGCATCTCAGTGACGGCCATGTCAGCCAACTGGTCATCTGGCAGATTTAGCAAAAAACACATGCCCTTGACTTCTCTGAACCTCCTGAGGAACTTTAAGGGCGTCTCACTGTGTCTCTGCTTCAGGGTAGCGAGGTCGATCAGCTTCTTTTCCGCGCTGCCGCTGAAATAGTGGGCGTGGAATTTCCGTTCCGGCTCCTTCCATGTGCCAGGCGATTGAGGAGGCAAAGATGAAAACCATTGGAACGCCGCGCCCGTCAGTGACATGGGGAAGTATCTGACCCTGAACGCTTCTTCAGATGAGCACTCTCCAAGCTGCATCAGGTAGCGAGCAATATGCTCCACCGTGCTCGTGTCATCCTGCCCAGAAAACTTTGTAAATTCCGTCGGAGGCTTTACTCTTGGCGGCAGGATCACGTTATAATACCACTCCGGGAACGGAGGCGTGTAGGTAGGTCCTTGCATTTTTGGTTTGAGGCCGAATTGATTCTACATCAAGTCGGCCATCTTCTGCGCCAGGATATCATCCTCCTGCGCGCCCGTAGCTGGTCCGTAACCCGGATTCGGGAGAGCATCGATGGCTCCGTAGTTCGCCACCTCGTGGTAGCCTCCGCCGTACAAATTCCTCTCGCGATCTGTTGTTAGGCGGGGCAATCTCGTAGCCGGAAGCAAGTGGGGCTCCGGGCGAGCCGAATGACGCTCCCCGTACGTGGGGCGGTACGGGTTCGGCCGTTGCACGGAGTTGACCCGCGCCGCCTGCGGTGGTGGGCCGGACTGGTCGCCCTCCTGCCCGCGGCTGCGGTGGGGGCCGACCCGGCGGCCTCCAGCACCTTGTGGAGGAGGCTGGAAGGCTTGGCTCCCAACGCTCTGCGGAGGAGGCTGGGCTGGCTGGCTCTGCAATGGCGGTTGAGAACTGGACTCACCCATCTCCATGGTGCCTCCTTGGAAGGGTGTTCGATTGAACACTTGCTCCATGCCTGGACCGAAGACAGCCACCATCATTTGTTTGAATGCACCCAGGAAAGCTCTATGATGCCTGCTTAAGACGTGGTCTGCGGTATCTCGGAACGCTTGCATGCATTCCTCCCTCTCCTGCTGGGTTGTAGCGTCACTCTCTCCTGGCAACAACACCCTGGGCATCTCATTTTTTAAGTATGGGACGCCGCTCCTGTTCTTCTTGAATGACAACAAACACTTCTGTTGGAATTGATCCACGGCATCCTGCACCGTTGCCGCCGTTCGGAGAGAGGTCTTCGACGTTGACATCCATGATATCCCCGATGTCGGGCATCTTGGTTTTCGGTACCGTTGTCCCCCCGGGCGTGCCAAAAAGTGTGTTGACGCAAAATCTGCACCTAGCGCCAAGCACACGGCAAGCCGAACAAGGCGGCTTCACACGCGAAGAGATCACAAGACGTGCCAATCAATTTTCCCTGAAAATTGACAAAAGACAGAGTAGTTAAATTCCAAAGCTTGGAACTTGCCGGGTGGTACCAGACAGTTCCATATTTACGGCTATAGAGCCAAATGGGATGACATATAGCTATAGGAAGCTATCTGCCAGCAAACTGAAACTATTCGAGAGCTTTAAAAAGGAAAAAGTAACATAGCCGAATAGATGACATAAGCATGACAACAAATCGGTCTTTATCTGGACAAAGATGCACGTGCGCAAGACCGTGACCGATCCCCGTGGTGATCAACATTAAATAATAAATGAAGTAAAAGCGCGAGCATAAATATGTAATAAACAAGCATGCATAGATCCAAAGCACTAGTCTACCGCATGTCTAGGTACTTTAAAACCCGTCGGGTACGACACCAAGCGAATCTATCCACCGCATGATACAACTTGCTTGGGATCGTGCCACCTTCCACAAACAGATCTATCCACCGCATGATACGATCTAATTATGGAAGGCTAAAAGCATACAATATTTAAAGCATGAATTATGCACGTGTTTTACTCATGAAGAACATAACCGAACACGGCTAAACAACCGATTCGGGGTCCATGAAGAAGGAACGAACATTACCAAGTAAGATAAATCTATCAGATTGATTTGAAATCTAATCCACCGGATGATTAGCTCCAAAACAACCCAAAAGCCTGCATCTACCGCGTGATACCCAGTTCTTTCAAGATTTATACAAGCTTTGGCAAGCTTGAACCCGCAACACGTAACAACCTAGATCGATTCGGTTTCGGCTATCAAAGAGCATGTGATCCACGTGTTAATTTAGCCAAAGGCACGAAATTGATTTGCATAAGGATCATCAAAAGGGATAAAGCCGATCTAAACCCATCTAGATTGGGCAAAGGGGTGTTACATGAATTTAAACATAAAGCAAAAAAAACTCAAAGCAACACAGGGTAACTTAATGAATCTATTGAATCTTGCCAAAATTCAATAGAGTCGATAACTAGCTTCAAGCTAGATCTTAGCCTACCGCATGGCTCATGACCTAACAAGAAACCTTCTTGAACCAAGCTTGAATCTACCGCATGACACTAAGCATGGTAACAAGACCACTTGCATCAGATCTAAATCCACCGCATGATACTAGATATGATACAAGGTTGCCGGTACTCACGGAGGTCGACGGATCGATGAACCCTCTCGAAGAACTCGACGACACGACAGATGGACTCTAGGGTTTGGCGTAAAGCCGGTTTGTATTGAGAATGATTTCGTTCCTGTTACATACATTCAGGATTCATATTTATACCCTGCCAAGCACGACCTCGAATGGATTTGATACCTAATTTATCTCTAAGCCCGATCGCTTATCCATCCATTCGTCCTTTCCGCTTGGGCCACGTCACCGTACAATCCCGCAAAATCAGCTCAACAATTTCCTTGCCGAACGGAAGCAGATTGCCGACCGCGGATTTTTCTGCCGAATGCATTCTAAGAAACCTTCCTTCCACCGGACGGATTTCTCACCGAGTTGGCCCCACAAGTCAGACTCCTTACCAAATTTTGGTGTTAACATTAACATATATGTATGGTGCTTTTGACTCAAATGTATGATTGTTGTAGCAATTTTATTATGTAGATCATTTATAAGTTGTCCTATTGGTTGTACCATGGTTAATATATTCTATTTGAAGAACTTTGACATGTTATTTTTGCTCCCTTTTTTGTTTGTTTCTTCAATATCCTAACTTGAGACCATGACATAGTTTACATTGCCACATTCTGATTTGCTATGTATAAACGTTTTATATGACGTTGTTATTACAAATGGATGCTTTCATCGCAGAAGCATATAAATTGTTCGCACAACTGTATATGGTTTGTATGACAAAGCTTTGTACACTTTGCTCATGGCAGGGCCAACCAGAGGCTACCACACAAGGTCTGAAATTTGACTTAACCCCTGCTGATCAAAGAGATTATAGCCAAATACGATCTTTGTTTGACATGCCAACAAGAGGAAAGGTGTGTACTCCCATTCCATTTCAGATAGTATTTGGGTGCCATATATAGTTTATGAAGTAATCTGGATTTCTTTGTTGTCATATTTATGTTAGGCAGCAATTTGAAGTAGTGCATTACTTTTTTTATAGGCTGATCATACAGACAAAGGCAACATATGTGACAAAGAACCTGAACGCACTCCAACAGTTGCAGCTATTGTCAATTCAAGTTTTATGAATTGTGACATTGTCAAAGCACGATAGTTATGGTCGCTATTTTTGGCAGATGATCTGGAATCTAGTTCACCATTTTTCATGTAAGAATTGATGATGATTTAACTTATATGATATGCACACAAACCATGTATGATTTCCCCTAGATGTGGTTGTATTATCCATTCTGCCACTAATATATGATTGTGTGCCAAGATTAATTAATTCAAACTATTTCTTTAACTATCAACAATTCTTGTGTTGTTTTATTTTTTTTTTTGCTCATATAGCCTCATATTATTCTTGTTATAGTTTGTATGACTTGCTTATATACTCAACACGCCAAATGGTTAATATGACCTGCTATTATGATTTTTTAATATCCTTCCTTTTTGTTATAACTACGATATGTTCTCATTACACACCAGTATGTATTATGATTTTAGCTGGATAGTATGGTTGTCTACCATGGTTAACTTACACATTCCTTGATGAATATTTAACAATTCACAAATGCACATGTTTGTACATCATACGATCTTGTTTTAACTTTATATGAACTGTGCCATATATGTAATATATTCCTATTGTTTGTATGAAGGCAAGTACTGATGCATTATGGCGGGAACAGTATAGCAACTGGACTAGATATTCAGCTGTCATTCAAAGACAAGCTTTATATGGAGTATAATTTCATGGAATTTTTCCTACACTGCTTCCGTTCTGATAATGCATCAGTAGAAAAATGGCGAGATGGGAAAGTTGTAGTACTTGATGCGGATTGTGGGGTAAGTAACGATTTTCTATGATTCATTTATTTCAACAGATTTATATGTTATGGAGCAAATGTTTATATTATTGTCTGGATTATTGATCTGAGTTACTTGTTGATCTCTCTACTTGTATGTGGTTTGCAGAGGATCATAAACTCAGAAAGTGAATTTGTCCCTGGTATGAAAGATCCATGGCGACAAATTGCACAAAACATTGCCACAAGAGAATAGCATGAAAGATTGCAAAGTAGTAAGTTCATTTATTCCACAACTGTTTGACGTTCATGCACTAATGTATGATCTCCAGAATTGGTTTATATGGTAGATCTTTTTGTATGCAACTATAATAACCAATAGATAATAATTCTCACAAATTTTGTATGCAACTTATGGTGCCTATACTTGACAGTGGTCACTGGATTCTGTTTGTGATCGATGACCTTCTAGGACATGTCCTCATCTTTGATGCGAACCCTTACAGACTATCTGGCACTGATCCATATGAAAGTCATACCATGCATAGGATGATGGCTGTCCGCAACACAAAGTGGACTCTTACCCTCATGAAAAGGTTGTCGAAAGCCTTGCATGACGTTAGGCCAAAGGTTGGCATAGCAAAATTTGGGAAGTGGGAGCTTAATGTTGTTGAATCTGCACCACTAATGGAACTTGGCTCAAATGACTGTGGGTTTTATGTGATGAGGTACATCGAGTCATATGATCCACTAGGATTCAGTGTAGCAGATAGCATTCAACAGGTATGCTCTATGACTCAAACTGTTGTATAACACTTAGAATCGCATTTTATATGATGTATTTATCACGGTGCTATGACATTTTTGTCGTAATTTTGTGCAGTCGATTCCGGGAGATCTTCGTGCTCAAGTGCTCAGTTACTTGATGTTTCACAAGTGCAACCTTGTCAAGGATCTCCCACCTAAAATTGAGGCTCTTGTCAGTAGTGATGCTAGTCTTAGTGATGAATTCATGAACAACATGCTAGTCTTAAAGTAGGAACTTGTGAAGAACTTAGTCTATTTGAACAATATGCTAGTCTCGGTGAACAATGTTGTGTGTCAAGCAACTAATTATGTGCACTGTTGGGAAATGTCCTACTATGGGTGATGTCATATAAACATATGTAGTTTGTGAATAGGACCCCTATTACCTTTTGATGATCTATATGGCTTTACCTATATGTTTCCATTTGTTCCCTTCCAATCTATATGGCTTGTATGTCTTAACTTGTTGGGTTATATGCTTGGTGTTGTAGGTTTATATGCCCGCTTTTAGTTGCGTATTGTGCTTCTCACAGTTGGTTCTTGTATTTTTTGTACCATATACTCACATGCTACTCACCATATAAATAGTTTAGCTTTTAAATTTTCATGTTTATCTGAGCATTATTATTAATTTGTATGATTGTCCAACCAAATCGTATGAATGGCTAGCTTTTAGTTGCTGGTGGTGCCGCTAATGGTACTGTACAAACAATCGTGCAAGAATGGAAATCTAATGTTTATATGATGAATTTATACGATATATACGACTAACATCCCGTTCCAATCGTCTGGACTTACTTATATGAAATGTATGTTTGTATGACGCATCTTGTTGGTTTATATTCTCGGTGTTGTACGATTATATGACCCCTTTTAGTTGCGTTTTGCTCTTCTCACAACTGTTGATTGTATTTTTGATACCATATACGTGCTTGCATTTGAGCATATAAATATCCTATCATGTAAACTTAATGTTTATATGATCATTAATACTAATTTGTATGTTCTGTCCAACCAATTTGTATGAGTGGATAGCTTTTACTTGCTGGTAGTATCTCCAAACAATCGTGCAAGATGGAAACTTAATGTTTATATGACATACACATAAATTATCCACATTTCTATGATTCTGCTCATTCATTTGTGAAATAGTTTTATATATCAGGTAGTTACATATGCATTTGGTTTGATAGTTCTATGATGCTTCATTTTCAGTAGGTATATATGCATTGTCTTTCTATTTTGTACGACACACATCTCCATAGTTGAAATTATTTTATCAGGATATTAACGTCGATCAAAACACATCCTTAGATCAAATCATGTTCTTGGAGTACTGCAGAATGCAGTTCACCTCACATCATCACCCTAACTTCAACTTTGCAATCATACAAACATATCTAATTCTACCCTAACCATCCATCATGTATGGTGATTCACACTCCTCTCCTGAAGCTGCAATCAGTTGTGGATGCATCCTATTCTTTGACCCTGGAGGCCTTCCTCATCTTCTAGGTTCCATAATTTCCTTCTTGTTTATTTCTTGACTACCAGCTATGTTCCCCATTGCATCAGATTCCACCTTGTTCTTCGCTCCCGGTGGTCGTCCTCTCTTTTTTGTTCCTAGTTGAGCCAACCTTTCCTTGTTGTGTGGGAGGAGAAGGCAGGTGAGGCTATCATGACCTGCTTGCAGCCCACACGTGCTACACGTCCTATTGTTCTTCTTTGGTCCTTTGGCCCCAAGCTTAAGTACTCGCTGCTCTGAAGGTTTTATTGTCTGTCCCTTTGTTTTTGATTTTTCAAGAGGTTGCAGGTTCACTCCTTCGCCAACCAGCAAGGCACTCTATTATGAAATATTTGTATCAGACCACACCATTACCAGATTGTAGCTGTACATGTGTTCGATCATCATCATACATAGTGCATATCATGATTTACTTAGGTTTATATGATAATCCAATATTATTTGTACAGCTAACGTTGAAATGTGGAATTTTTTAACATTTAAATTGTTGAGCATATCATCATATACACTGCATATTGTTGAATGTGCCAGATCGTATTGATTTTCTTGTTGTAATCTCTCCATTTGTACCATTCTCCTCTACAATTAATTGTTTGCTCCTTCCCTGCGTATTAGTTACTTCAAGATATTAACATACTTTCATAAAGACATAACAAATGCTCTCAACCATTGTCATATATATCTTGTTCATGGTGCATACAAACCTTCAAGACATCGTTGATCTACCTATCATAAACCTTCAAGACGCCGGAAGGCCGTTCAAGATCAAGGTCTCAACTATCCACATGACGATTGCGAGAGCTTTGGAGCGTTTCAATGAATGCATACGAGCCGAATTCCTTGAGTGGCATATCGGTTTACTTAAAAGGAGGATGGAGAAAATGGAGATAGTGAAAGAAGCTCAACACCTAAAGGCTGCCGAAGCAAGATCCACATGCAAGGAGTGTGAGGAGTATGGCCATGTCCAAGATCAACAAGGACATCGTCACTATGTTAGAGGCTATGGAGAAAATATTGAAGAATTTAGATGGCAAGGTGACGAGGGTCGGAAGCTCTATATGTGAATTGTTCATCATGATGAAGATGCTAGAGATGCAACTGGGACAACTTGCCGGACAACCGATGGGTGACAAAGAATTTCCGAGACAACCCTAAGGTCCCAAGACGGCGAAGGATACTCAAACTCATTCAGGAGAGATTGAGGATCACACTAAGGAGACCATGAAGATCACGACCGAAGGACCGGAGTTTGAGATGCCGAGCCATTACATGAAGGAAGTTGTTGCATCCGTCAAGACCAAAAGACAAAGCCAGCCTGTGAAGACCAAAAATATGACTAAGCCGAAGAATATGCCTGTGCCCAAGATGGTGCAAAAGTGGGTACCCAAGATTGCAACGCCCGCAAAGAGCGCTGATCCGAAGTAATCAAGTGAAGAAGTCTAGCCATGGACTATAAACAAAGCGCTAGGCTGGAGGCAACCCGTTTCGTCGAGTCAAGAATAAGCTACCGGGAGGACAACCCGATTCCAGGTTTTTCGAGTCTTTTTAGATAATTCAGTTTCTAATTTTGCTACGCAAAACATTAGACTTAGAATGGTTGAACAATATTAGAGAAATAATTCTTGGTTGAATATTTTGTTTGATCATAAACCCTTTACATGAACCCTCCTATGTGTTTGTTTGCCTCTTTTCGAGAAACCAAAACCAAAAAACATTCACAACCTATCTCAACCATTCATCCCCTTTATGATGCGACTTGTTTTACATGCTAAAAACACACGAGTAGAGCCACGACTTGTATCTAGATGTTATTTAAATTTCAGCACGTGGTAGGACTCGCGTGAACCAAGAAATTTGATTTTTTTGGTTGATTTAAAAATCCATATCTTGGTTTCTCTAAGATTAGAATTTTTCCAAGCCTCATTTAATTTTATTTCATTCAAAATCTTTCTCATCTAATCAAAATTAGAACCTAAACCTATGCCGCCATGATCAAGCCGGGAAAAGTTGCTCTCAACTAATGAAGGCAAACAATACCGGTGAGACCAACATAAAAGTAGTCGGAAAATATTTTTGACTTACATTTGTTTTTAATGCTTTAAAAACTTCTCTAACTTTATATTTAATAGCTCTGATTTTATTTTTTTTATTTTCAAAATTAGAGGAGTACTTAGCATTAAAGCATGCTTAGAGGGAGGCAATCTAGTTCACCTAACCATACATGCACCATGATACATCACGGGATGCCCCTCCAACATATTTTTTCAAACCACATGCAAGGTACAAGCATCGGGGGGCAGCCAAAGCTTTGTTTTGTAGGAATATCATAGAGGCATGTGAGGCAAGGGAGTATGGAAGTGAGTCAAAGCGAAAACATCAAGTGGAAGGAATAATAATGCAAGCGAAGGAGTGGACGAGAACGTTTGGAAGGTGCACGCGGTCATGAAGCAACAAGTGCACTAGAGAAGAACCGAGACAAGAGGAGGCGAGAGGTAAGCCTCCCATCCAGCTCTTTGTTCGTGTGCTCTAGTTTGTAGTCCGGAACCACCTTACACTTAGCCATCCACCCCGCTTGTTTCGTGCAACAAATCACATCCTAATTCCACTCAAAGTCCAGACTCCAAAATAATAGTGTACCTTGTTACCGGTTGAAAACCCCGGATATATATTTGTGAGGGAGAGTGCTGCAATCATGGAAGAAACCTACAAGCTTTTTCACCAAAGAAGAAGGGATCATCGTCGTCTAAGCCATCATCGACAACCTCTTCGAGGAGGCGCTCGGTTTCCGAGTATCCTCGGAGTATTGAGGAGGACACGGCACCACCGAGGAGGAATGACACTCTTCTCCTCGGTGGCATAAGGGCCACACGAAACTCGTTTATGAGGTTCACCAGACCTCAAGGACATATGGAGGAGCCGCCCGTCCGACCTCGCCACTCGACACGATCATCCGCTCCACCTCCATACGCTCCGCGGTATTCCGAGGGGTTTGTCATCATGATGGAGGAGGAGGAGGAGAAGCTCGCTCACCTTGAGTAGAGGCTTGTAGCGAACGTCGACTTTGACGACCAAGCTCTCCACATATTGGGTTTTCATACGGGACACCGAGGTGGGTGCAATTCTCTAACGGAGTGTCGGCAAACACCCACAAGGAATTCGCCTGGGAAATTCTCATGACCATGGCACATATCCTTGACGAAAGAGTGTCGAGTCTCTCATTCCGTTTGGAGAGAGCCATTCGCACCAGGAGGCCATCCACAAACCAGAGAGAGGAGGGAGATCTCCAGAGGGAGATCAACCACCTCGAAGGAAGCACCCACAAGTGGAGAAGAAGGAAGACACCGTCGGAAGGGTAACCGTGATCAACGGTGCTATGTCTAGCACCTAGATGGGTTAATCTCCTTTTATCCATGGGTTGTAATGATCTTGAGATGTAATCATACTTTGTTGGATTATCTATCTATCATCTTGTGTTGAACATACTTTAATGCTTAAGGTTAGCTACCATGCCGTAAAGGGAGTAAGAGCTCCAATGCTTCCTTGGATCCATTCAACACGCCGTGTCCATCATAGGTCTAGTCATGAATACCTTCGCGTACTGAGTACGAGAGGAGGGAAAGGGCGAAATCGTGGTCACAACCCCCGATAGATTAGATTGGTTTTCATGTTCAAAATGATTGCATGTTCTAGTATCGTAGACCCATGGGCAAGTGTCTCCTATCTTGATTGAACAATAGGTTCCCTATGAGTATTAGGGAATTGCTTGGTTTTCAAAAGGGAGCTCCGGAACAAGTGGATGTGCATGGAGGCACATGGGAAGGTTTTTGGAGTATGATCGCGAGAGAAGCATAGCAACAAAGAAATTTTATCCGGAACCCCATCATCCAAGAGTTTCACTCATAGATGTGCAAAAGGATTTTGGGGAGAATAAGAGAGACAAAGATAACCAACACGGAGTTGAGTTGGCTTTACTCAGCTTTGATTGCCAGGCAGCCAATAGACCCCTCTCACCTCATGATCAACCGGTGGTGTTGTGAGCAACATCGGGTTCGAGAGATATTGGTTGGGGGTGTTACCTCTCCATGTTGGCTATCTCTTTAAGACCGGGTATTACAAGGAACCCCGAGCATCTCTTACCCGGGACTTCCCATTTTAATATATGAAGGGAAGCAAGAACATAAGTGCAGATGAGAGAGGAGGCTTTAAAGTGGCCAAAGTGAATTTGCCCCTTTCGGAAGGAAGGTTAAGACTTTTTCTTGAGGGGAAGGAAAGAAGATAGATTAGAGGAAGGACTTCTTGTGCTGGCGAAGAAAAAAATAAAAGAGAGGATTATGGGAGAAGGATCTTCTATGGCGAAAAAGGAGGTGCACAACAAAGTTATGGAGGAATCCCAGCGCCGCCGAGTTACTACGGTGATGTACCAATGCAAGCATGGGGGAGTGGTGTAGCCATGCCCCCACCAAAATTTGTGGTGCCCAACGTAGCCTTTGAGGAGCCATATGCACACCTTCCTCAACCACAACAAAATGTGGCCATCATTGGAGGATACGCTGTGAGGAACATGCAAATTATTGCAGCCATCCTAAACAATGCAAACCAAATGGGTGAAGGTAATGCAAACATCACTTATGAGCTTTGACACCTTCACCTAGCACCGTCGGATAATTCATAGGAGGAGCGGTTATTATGAGTAAGGGTGCAACAACCAAGACTATCAATATCAACCACCGGCGGAAGATTAGAGAGAGGAGGAGCTTTAGTTTATCTTTCCTTTACCCCTTTTCTTTAATTTTCAGCTTATATTTGTATGTGTTTGCGTAGTGTTCTTATTTAAATTTTAGCATGTGTGTTAGTTTATTTTCAGCATGTGTGTTAGTGTTTATTTTCATCATGAATAATGTCACCACTAAGTTTTTGCCATTTGTAAAGTTACAAAGTTTGTGTCATGATGATATATGGATTATAATTGCCGCTTTGTTTATCTTTGTAATTGTTTTATGCATGTTTAAGCTAGTGCTCTCTTAAAATACAAATCTGAAATTATCTAAATGCTAGCTTAATCTTTAGCGGAGGTTATGATAAAAATAAAGACCCATAGTGTTTTATGTGCTCTCAAGTTTTAGATGGATTAAAGATGATTTATTTAAATGTAAAGCTAACCTTGTCATAAATACCACTTGCGTGTTGCTCTACCTATCCAGAGCCATATAAATATTTGAGTGCAAAAACTTAGTATACAAGGTTTATTTTTGGGTGAGTTATTTCAGGCCTTGATTTCTCGGCCCGAGACTAAGAAGATTTGGTAATTCGGTTTTGCGTATCTATCTTATTGCTAGCCTCTTATCCGTGCATTGTGTATCCCCACATCGGAGATCTCACATACCTCGCCGGATATCCATCCTTAAAACCAAATATCATCTTTTGTGATTACCTCCTTGACCACAACCTATCGTTGAGTATGGATCATCAATTCAAGGAAGATCGATGGTGCCAAGATTGAAGACTTCAAGTATCTCTCCAAAGGAAAAGTATTTCTGGTACCTACCTTATCTTTATCACCTCTTTGCCCGAGTACGAGCAAACGTCTAAGCATGGGGGAGGAGGTAGGTACAATGCAATTTTAAAGTTTAAAGGGGAGCAAATAAAAAAATTGATGAGAAAGAAAGAAAAAGAAATAAAGAAGAAAAAGTATATGTATGAGAAAAAAAGAAAAGAAAAAATATGAGTATGTGTAAAAATAAAAATAAAGTGAACTCCCCGGTTCTCTAAAGTGCATTAGGAATTTCAAGGCTTCAAGATTAAAAGATCCATACTCATTTTCCAACCATGTGCAATCCGATAACGAGGACTTCCTTTGTGCCTCGGGATCACTCTTTGCCATTTGCACATGTCCACCCATCTCAAGTGTGTGTATTTTTCTCTTTCCCCTCCTTGATATAACATTATTTTCCAATGACCTTTTTGACGAGTCTCGATAAGACCATGAGAAGCTTGTCCTGTTTTGACAACATCTCATTTATAATATCTTGGTAGGACTAAACTTTCCCAAAGAGCTCCATATAAAGCCTACCACATATATGAATGTTATGAGAGGGAAAGGAGTAGAATAAATAGGCTTGAGAGACAAGATGAGATGAGAGTTCATGAGCAAGATGCAAGGCGGTTTAAATTTGTGAACTTGGTTTAGCTCTTTTCATCTCATTCTTTATTTCAAAATTTCTGAGATCCATTTGAATTTTGGGAGCATGTTAATACTTGTGGGATAAGCTTAATTATTAATCTACCCTCCATAGAGATGAAGGCTAGTACATTATGGAACTTTAACGAATTAAACTTTTGAGAGCATTATGTTTTCTCATGTATGATCAAGTGCAAGGTTTAAGCATTGATGGGCAACGATGATATCCATCGAAGGCTTACTCGAGGACGAGCAAGGTTTAAGAATGGGGGAGATGTTGACGGTGAAATTCCGACAACCTAGCCATGAGTTCACCTTCGGTGTTGGCATGAGTTTTATACCTTATCCATTGGTACTAACCCCCGTGGTATAACAAGTTCACTTGTGCATGTCGGTTTTGGAGTTTAGTGTTTATGCAGGGTTTTAGCGTTGCAAGCAAGACTTCCGAGATAAGTTCATTAAGGACCTCATGACAAGACCTTGAAGCCCGGTAGAAGTCAATCAATGAAGTGAACACAACTCCAAGAAGCCCAAAGACCCAACCCGAGAAGATGGAAAACTCCGAGGACCTAGCCAGAAAAGTGTCGAATCTTGCGAAACAAGGAGCTTCGTCCAATTCGGAGAGAAACTGACGACAAGGGCCCACATGCAGAAGGGGGAGGATCTAGAAAACTCGGGAAGCAACATCGGGCGAAGGAGGCCGCGGACTGGGCCGAAGTGGGCCCAGGCCGGCCGGCCCAGCCCATTTCGAGGCCTAGTCGCCCCCCCCCCCCCTTTGACCTAGATGCATCTCGGGCTATTTATAGCCCCCCCTGACCGAGAGCCACGCATCAATCAATTCGTCATCCGCCGCCGAGGAGCACAAAAGCTTGAGAGACACCATCTCAGAGATGAGGGTCGTGCTAGTTGTCTAGGGTCTCCCTAGACGACGTGGGAACCTTGCATGGAAGACCACGTCGGAGCTCCGGAGCAAGGATCAAGATCGAGGTAGGATCCTGGTGGTGACCTTGTTCATGTAATCATTCATGGTGAAGTCTTTAAGTGAATCTGATTTCTAGCGATCAAGTGCCTTCTTGATGATTTTGTTTTCTTCTTGGTTTTGCTTCTTCCCCAATCTAGTCTATAGTTAGATTGCATAGGGTGCTCTTGTAGCCGCGGTGGCTAGAGGTGCATACCGGACTGACCAAGTGATTTCAACTTGTTTTTATTGAACTCGCCCTAGACTACCCGCATGAATAGGAATACGTTGTGACAGAACGGGGGTTCCGAAAGGCGGGCGTTTTCGGAATCGGACCGGAGGCCACGGTTTAAAGATGCTTTTAATGAGATTCGCTTTTCTATCTTCATCTATCTTGTTTGGAGCTACAACATAAGCATGATCTAGATTCTCTAGATCGGTTATCTCTTGGCTTTCTCTTGCTACCTCTTTAGTAGATTAGATTAGATGTGTTTCCTTTATGAGTTAGTAGATTAGATGCAATTAGGTTCTTAATAAGATAGCTTACCTTGCTTTACTAGATTCAATCCTTGCGTTGCACATTGTTCCACGGATTCGATACCTTGGGTTCACCACTCGAGGGAAGAAGGGTCCCTTGACTACGACAGGAGACTTGTCTGATTGCAAGTCTAAACGAACTTTGATACAACTATTAACCATCAACAGCGATATTAAAATGCACTTGGGTGCATTCTATATTTACAATGCACAGACCCGATCTCTGGCACCGTAACCGACGGTCTTGTCCATTGACCAATGCGTGCCACCCATCACTCGTTGCGTGACTTTTCCACCATCTAATTAGTTATGCACCCGCATGAACCCCACGCGCCAGCCCACTAACCGCATCGGCCGCCCGAGTCCTGACTCGCCCCTCCGAATACTAATAACGTCACTGGGGACCGGCCACCGTGCGACCTCGGAGCTGTCTTCCCCCAATCCACGACCCCTGCCCCGGCGATGAGCTCCACACCAAGGGCCCGCGGCACGCGCTAGGCAGGGTCGGACGGGCGCGTCGGCATATGTGGTCCCAGCAACGCACCGTCGAGGCCAGGGCACGCGCGGCCACAAATACGCGGGATGTTGCACAGTGGGGACGTTGTAGGTGCCGCGAGATGCCACGCCGGCTCCTTGTAGGAAGCAACGGCATGAGCACCCGTGCCGACCCGCATGAGCTACGGTGGTGCAAGGAGAGTGGGGGACCCATAGGAGTAGCTCGCGCACAGGTGATGCCGAGCGGCAGTGCACGAGCTAGGCAAGGCGTGGATCGTGCGGTAGCATGCCGGAGCAGGAAGGACGGAAGCAGATCAAGCAACGGCGGAGAGAAGCTCCGCCCTCCCTCCCATCCTAAAAAATTGATTCCCCATCAATCCGTTTTGGGAAAGCACCCTTGATCGTTCCTAATCCTCAGTAAATCCATTGTACCGAGACTGATCCTTCCTTGTCAAGGAGCCCTCGTACAGATTCAACAAAGTCATTGGAAAAATTGGAGATGTTGCTATCAAATTGAGATGAAGCCTAAAGAAGTTCAGCAAAGTTTGATACCCAACGGGTTCCTGCACGGGGCCATGACATGCTCCTCCACCGGGGATGCAAGAGCATAGGCCTGTTAAGGGCGCGGGGCTCTGGTCTGCTGCCTTCTGGAGCTGCACCGGCTCGTAAAAGTGCCACCGCCGCACGCCATGGCCGCGCCACGCCTTGCTGCTCGCGAAAATCACGAGGAAAGCTATGCTAATTTTCGTATGGATGTAGAGCGGGAGACAGAGGTCGAGCCCCAATCAGATTTAATAGATTTCAATTCCTACTTCCGATTGGTAATTGGGAGATTCATCAATTTGATGTTCCGATTGGTAATTTCTACTTTTGATGTTGCACGAGCAGCAAACCTACCTCCAATTGCAACTTGGGGAATATCCCAATTACAACTAAGATAATTAACTAGTTACATGTTGGTCCCACCTCTCACTGTTACTGCTTCTACTAGTACGTGAGAAGCAAAATTGTTTTCACTCACCATGTGTCTGAGTTGAGTTAGTTAACGGTCTTTCTAGTTATCAATAAGGCAATTGCAAGTGGTCAGGATACTCGATTACAATTTTCTAGTTATCTATAAGACAATTGCAAGTGGTCAGGATACTCGATTACAATTGTACAATATTCAGTTGCAATTAAGACAGTTACATTAGAAAGCCACGCAAATATACCACAACTTGAGCGTTAATCTAGTAATACTGATAATACTGAAGTAATTGCAACTGATGTGATAATGTTGTCTAATTGCAATATTAAATATAAATCAATTACAACTTAGGTAGTAAGCTAGTTACTATGTCGTCAAATAGGAAAAATATATAGTGGAGACCATAGTCACATAAAACAGGGTCAATGGCATCGCCCCTCGACCTGGGAACGTTGATCCCGACCTGGGAACGCGGGGTCCTTTTCATCCCTACCTTGTAAAACTCACTCAAAAGTATCGAGCCTCAATTTTCGACCCCATTCCTCGATCCATTCGACCCGGGAACTTTGTGACTATGGTGCAAACCACTCACTAGTAAAATCTTTGAAAACTCAATATTTGCAACTGAGAGTGTACATCGATTGCAACTCGAACCACAGTCCAGTTGCAACTGAAGGGGTAGTACACTATCAGGCGGAACCAATCAGTATTTGCAACTCAGAGTGTACATCGATTGCAACTCGAATCACTATCCGGTTGCAACTGAAGGGGTGGTACAGTATGGCAGAAGCACTTAGTATTTGCAACTCGGAGTGTACATCGATTACAACTCAAACCACTGTCCGGTTGCAACTGAAGGGGTGGTGGAGTATTAGGCGGAAGCACTCAGTATTTTCAACTCGAAGTTTACATCGATTGCAACTCGAACCACGGTCGGGTTGCAACTGAAGAGGTGGTATACTATCAGACGGAAGCACTCTATGTTTGCAACTCGAGTGTAAATTGATTGCAACTCGAGCGACTGTGAGGTTGCAATTGAAGAGGTAGTAAAGTATCAGGCAAAAGTCTTCATTATTTGCAACTCGGGGTGTACATCGATTGCAATTGGAATCCCTATCCTGTTGACACTAAAGGGGATGTTCCGGTTGCAATTGGAACAAGTAACCCAATTACAATTAAGATACTAATATAGTTAAATGAGATATATTTTCCACCATGGTTAAAATATAGTATATAATTTAGCTACAGATGTTATTACAAATAAAAAAACGGTGTCCCTTTCGAGCCAATTTTTTGAGGCATATCAGGCTAGGCTTGGGTCCGGATCCTCCAACTGCAACAAGAATGGTAACCCAATTACAGCTATATAAATAAGCTAGTTATTATGCCATTAGAAAAAAAACATTTACAACCAGAATAATAATACAATTACCATGGAATTTGAACTTCAATTACCATGGCAGAATCTACAATTTGTCCATCCTCACCAAATTCATACATGAAAAAAGTAATTACTACTACTAGAAACAAAGTCGCATGCCTGCCCAACAAATAATAATGATTCTAATCTAATCAAGGTTGAATTGCAAAAATAGAGGGTATGGTATAGTTGCAACGCTAAACACATTTGTAAAACACAAGCCATGACAATTTGCAACCTTGTGTGTAGTATAATTGCAACATTAAAAACAGATGGGTTACAGTCAGTAAAAGAAAGATGACCCCCCTCACCCTCTAAAAATCAGTTGCTTCATGATAAGTATACAAAAGATAAAATCAACAATTGCTCTGCTGTCACATCTTACAAATCATTTTGCTTAAAAACATTTCAATTGCAACCTGTCCACTATTGTAATTAGAACGTGTACCACAATTACTACTGGAGTAATAATCTAGTTTTAGTCACACGAATTGCAACTTGGAGGACCCACCAATTACAACTTGGCGGTCCTACCAATTGTAACTTAGCGGACCTCCAACACACATGAGTATGTGGTTGAACTTCGATAATAAAAGATGTTCAAAGTGAACCTAATTACCACATGTGCCATGAGTCGGTTGTAACAAAACTACTAAAATAGTTACTACTTTATATATAGGCTCAATTGCAATACATATGAATGTTTTGACTAAACTCTGATAAAAAAAGTCAAAATAAATTAGATTGCAACTTGTGTCATATTTCGGTTGCAACAATAAATCTAAACTCAGAGTGTACATCGATTGCAACTCGAACCATTATTCGGTTGCAATTGAAGGGGTAGTACAGTATCAGGAAGAAATACTTAGTATTTGCAACTCGGAGTGTATATCGATTGCAACTCGAACCACTATCCGGTTGCAACTGAAGGGGTAGTTCGAACTTTGGTCAACTAGTTACGACCATACCTCAACCCCTCCAACTAACTAGGCTAGAAGAGCTTAATTTGGTACGTGAGGCCCATTGCAACTACGAGACACAACAATTGCAAGTCCTTCAATAATACAATTTCTAAACAATGCCAAACAGAAAAAAATGTGTGATGATAAATTGGGAACAAAGGATGAAACTAGCATATCGATAAAGTTGAAAAAGAAAACTAACTAATACACTTCATGGTATATTGAAATGTAAAAAAACCTAGGATTATAAAATACAATGTTTGACTATGGAAGCAATTTTATGACCTCTAATCGTATGTCCCTTTGTGTGAGGTTAAAATGTCTCGAGCTGTATTCTAATTCTTAAATTGGCAATTTCAAAAACCAGGTCAATGGTTGTGCCGCTCGAACAATACAGGACACGTGCCTGAAAAGAGATCCATCAGGGCTTGTTTGGGTAAGTCGGGATCGACGTGGAATCGGCCCCAAAACCCGTCACGCGCGGAATCAATCCCACGCGTGGGAGAGCTCTCCCTCCCGGCCCAAAACCGCATTTGGCTACACCGGTTTTGCATTTTGGCCCACTCCAATCCCCTGGAAAACACGGGAGTTTTCCACCGCACCACCGCACGCCGCACTCCTCTTCCACGCGAGCTCCTCGCGCTCGTCTCTCTTCCGCGCGACAATCCGCCGCCTCTCTCGCGCTGCCGCCGGCAAGCCCCACCACATGGGAAGGTGAGACAACTCCTTATCCTCCTCCCTCCCTCCATCTCCTCCACCACCTCATTCACTCCCCACTCCTTTTCACAGCTAGGGTTTGTCAAGCAGCGCCGACGGCGGCGGCGGCGGCTGCGTCTGATCCTCGATTCGGCTCCTCCAGGTGATTAACCCCCTCATCCCCTCCCTCTCTCCTCCTCCTCTTCCTCCCCCTCCATTCTTGCTAGATTCAATCTGCCAGCTGAGAATTTCTAATTTCAAGATCCATTATCCAAGAGAGGAGGTGTCTGTCTCGGCTCTACCTCGCCTCCGACGAGATCCAGGTGACGCGGGCGGTCTTCGTCGCTAGCGGCCTCCTCTCCATCGTCTTCGGCATCTCTGAAGAGGTACGTTTGCGCCGCTGCCTACCGGCCTGTGTTGTGTCGTGTCCTCAATGGTTTCTTTCAGTCGCCATGCATCAGCAGCACTAGTTTAAAAGCAGTGTAGTACGTGCGAAACATTTGAAAAAATATTTGACCGAGTTTTTCTGGGTGATGCCTTTGCTTCTTGCCCTGCAATGTTACATCGATTAGCATACCCTGTTTCACTGATTCTTGTCTTTCCACCAGCATCATTCTTATTTTTATGTCAGTAGGTATACATTTTTTTATCCTTACTTGTTGCTGCATATAAGCCCTGCACATGCTAGGAATTTAATCAAGTTAACCCTGAGTCCACAATCAGTTTGTTGAGCTGTCAAAAGATGTAAAAAGAGATGTAAAAAGAAGTATAGGTATCTATCAAACTTGAAACAACTACTTGTTAATTTGCAAGACGGTGGGGTATTGTAGTACTACTAGTAGCGACATCTTTCGCTTCGGCGAGTTGCTTTTGGTTATCTCTAGGTGCCATTCTCGGGAACTAGTAGCATGTAATAATTAGCCGTAGGTAATTTCCGGTAGCGAATTTCTTCGAGCGATCGATGGATGTGCTCTAGTGAACGATCTGTGGCTTGCCATCACAGCTGGTGTGCTTGCTCGCAGTGGTGCGGTGACCACTTGCCGATGTGTGTGCCTGTCTGTGTGCTTGATTTGTGTGGCTTTAACTTTTGTACAATCTGATATTATCCAGGAGTACTAATAAGCAGCATTGTGGCTTGGCTGCCTGTGTTGTGTGTGCGATTTCATTGATGAGGGTGTTGCTGGCTGGTCGTGTATGTATGTGTGTGGCTCTTGCATGAATATGTGCACAAGTTGTATCCGTGCCAATCTTTAAGCTATAATTATTTGTAATAAATAATCTTTAAGCTGCCTTGTGTGCTAGTTGTGTGTTCACCTGACGCCATGAGCCCTACCTGTTTGTCCTCTCTGCTTATTACTCACAGATCCCTTGTCAACACTAGTATTTAAAGTAACCCATTTCAAGCTATCATCGGCAACTATGCTCATCCTCAGTTGCAGACATGCCGTTGCTGGATCAGCATTAACAAGAACATTGCTGGAAAAATCTATATTTCACACTTATTGATTATTTTGCACTCAAATGATTTGTGCAAATAACCTGTATTATGTGTTGATACCCTAGCTGCCCATTGTATTGCATCTGTCTAATTATCTTTCTTATCTTCCATTTTCCTTTTTTGTTTGTACAAGCATTGATTTGCTTGTTATTGTTACTAGTTATTGTTATAATATAAATTCTGGAGCCATAATATAAATTCCCCACGGCTACTAGTTATTTTTATATGGCTGCTATACAGAATAGTGCTTTAAAAACTATTTTTATATAAATACAAGTTTTTTTAGGATAAATGGGTTCGACAATGGATGATCTTATTAGGAAACGCGATGAAAAAGAGGATGAAGAAATAATGCTTTTTATCTTACTACCTTTTAACTAGTGGTGAACAGAGAGAGAAAAGACCAAGACATACGTCTAGGCTGTCCGGCAAAGAACGCCTCAAAGAAATACTTGAGGGACACCCAAAGGACTGTTGTGTTGCATTTCGGATGGAGCCAATAGTCTTTACAAAAATTGCAGATTTCCTTAGAAGAGAGCATCTACTACGTGACACAAGAGGTGTTACTTTGGAGTAGAGTTTAGGATTCTTCTTGTTTATGCTATCTCACAATGCTAGTTATGAGGATCTACAATATGAATTCAAGCATAGCAGAGAGACCATTCATCGCCACATTAAGGCTATTTTCAAGATAATTCCAGCCCTCACTTACTAATTTATTAAGCCAACTGCTGGAATCAGTACACACTAGAAGATTAGTACAGACCCAAGATTCTTCCCTTTTTTTGAGAATTGCATTGGAGCTATTGATGAGACACACGTTCCTATTACCATTTTTCAAGAAAAGCAAGCTCCTTATAGGAATAGAAAGGGTACACTAAGCCATAATGTGATGCTAGCATGTGATTTCAACTTGAACTTCACCTTTATATCATCTGGTTGGGAGGGATCAGCCATAGATGCTAGGGTTCTCAGATCTGCATTACTTGCAGGATTTCGTGTTCCTGAGGGCAAATATTATCTCGTCGATGGTGGATATGCTAACACGCCATATTTTCTTGCTCCCTATCGTGGTGTCCGTTATCACTTGAAAGAGTTTGGGCACGGACAGCATAGGCCAAGCAACTATAAGGAATTGTTCAATCACCGCCATGTTGTTCTACGGAACCATATAGAGAGGGCAATCGGGGTTTTGAAGAAGCGTTTCCCTATCCTAAAAGTTGGAACTCATCATCCCATTGAGAACCAAGTGAAGATACCCGTTGCAGCAGTAGTCATTCATAATCTGATACGGATGTGCAATGGGGATGAGGATTGGTTGGATCACCAACCAAACAACATTCCACCAGAAGATTTTGTTGATCTTCCTGGAGGAGACACTAGCTACAATAATGATGTACCATCCCTTAATAGTCAGATAGATGATGGCAATGCTCTCAGAGATATGATTGCAATTGATATGTGGAATGACTATAGGCACCGGTCTTGATATCTTGGGATAATGGAATTTTCTTTGTATTTGCCCTTTTCTCTTTCTCTTATGTATTCAGATGTTTGGACCTAGTCAAATGTAATATATTTTATATTATATCAAAAATGTGTTTACACTTTGGTCCTAGTCCCAAAAATTCAGATTGTTAATTCATGTATCATATATCATGTTGTTACATATTTGTGTCAACTTTTGAATAGTGCAGTAACAATGTTTGCAAGAGGGTCTCCAAGAACCAATATGATGCAAGCTGCATCTACCCAAAAAAAGCTATCTCCAAAGTCTATTGTTCACATGCGCAAGAAGGGGCTCACCAAAGGTGCCAGGCACACAAAAGAAGAAAACTAGTTCACCAAAAGGTATTACATTTATTTTGCTGAAAAGGTATTACATTTGTTTTGAAATATATGTGATGTTTTTCAGAATATATGTGAAGTCTGTAAGTTTTGATGACATTTCTAGCAGTTTTATCTATGTTGCAGCTAGCAGTTTTATCCTACATAGATATTTTCATAGCAGTTTTACTTTTGCAAGCTTAAAACAGAACTTGATTTATTTTTCTATGACAGTTGACACTAGAGCGCATTGGAATGCTGGACTTGAAAAAGCTTTGGTTGATCTTCTTCATGAGCACAACAATGACTGCTACAGGGGTCAAAATGGATGGTCATCAGAAGCATGGAACAGAATTTGCAGATTATTCAATCAGAAGTTCTCGCATATCAAGTTTACAAAAGTTCAGATTCAAGATAAAGAAAAAGATCTGAAAAGAGATTACAAGCTCCTGAAGCTGGCAAAGGGCCAAAGTGGGTGCCAATGGGATGAAAAATTGGGCAGAATTGAGGCATACCCAGCCGTTTGGGCTAACATCATTCATGTCAGTTCAATTCCTTATCTTGGCTAATGCTATTACAAATGTTGATTCTTGCTAATTACATGTTACATTTCATAACAGTCTTTTCCTAAAGCAAAGAAGTTCCAAAATAAATGTTTCCCACTTTTTGATGCCCTAGGAGAATTATATGATGGTATGTACAAATGCTAGATCTTTAGTTTGCTTGTATTAAGTAATCTTAAATTTTTAATGGAGTATTTGGTGTAGGACATCTTGCTGAAGGAAACTTGAGCTTCACCTCAGTTGCCCCCACTCAAGCTGATCTCACTCATGTCAATGGCATTGAGGAAGAAGAAATTGAGGTTGACCCCTATGACCCCTCTCTAAATGATACTTACCTTGACACATTCCCTGCTGTCCAAGATGATGAAGAGATCGATCATAGAGGTCAGCCAGATTACAAAAAAGTTATGGAGTAAGATGTTGCCAAGCCTTCTGCAGTTCTGCATCTTGTCAGTCAACACACGCAAGCAGGCATGCGAGCCAGCACGGCAGCATGGCTGCAAACCTCCAGGCTCCAGGCCTCCTGCTACTCCGCGCGTCAGAGGCCAGCACCGGCGCCGACAGCTCGATGCGCGCCAGGCAAGCGCGGATTCCGGCAGCCGTGCATGCGGGTGAACCACACCCGACGAACCCATGGTCGTGCGCCCCGCGCTGCTGCTCACGAGGGTGGCCTAGTGCCACCGCTCTCCGCTGGGCGCTAGGGAGGTGGCCTCGGCATCCGCGCACTAGTGCTACCCGTAGTGGAGGTCGCCTCTGGAGCCCGCGTGCCTCCACTGCCAGCGCAGGGATGCGGTGAATGAAGGGAAGGAGTGGTCTGCGAACTCCACCGAGGAGGCCGGAGGGGGCCGTTGATATCGCCGTCGTTTGTTCGTGCAACGGAGGCCGGCGAATACGAATCGCGCCAGCGCGGACTCCACATGGTGGTGGCGTCGTGGAAGAGGAAGCCTGCAGTGCGCCGCTGCTCCCTAGGGAACTTTCCCCCAGTGCCGCGCACCACCGCTCCCAGCGGGCTGAGCTTGCTCCCGGCCTGGAGCAGCCGCTCCCCGTGGGGGATGTTGACCCGGTGACTCAAGCGCTGCCGCCCCATCATTCCTACGTGATTGGGAGAGGATAAGCCATGTGGGGCCATGCACATGGAGGTGGGCGCGAGATGGAATTGAGTACCTACCAGCGTCGTGGGGCTCACTGCGCCGTCGTTCGCGGCCCAACGCCGCCGTGCGCTAGAGACCCCGCCATGTGCCAGAGATCCCGCGGCTACCACTTAGAGGAAGGTGCTGCAGCACCGCCATGGTGGCACCTACTGCCGATTCAATGCGCCGTCGCTCACGACCCAGCGCCTCCGTGAGCAAAGGCCCCGCCGCTGCCCCTTAATCGCTCGGGGGAAAGGGGAAATTGAATCGAGGATAGGGGATCGAGCGGAGATGTATTCACCTGCTCTCGGGCGTGGGGACGCGTGGGTTTGGTCGGGTTAGTTGAAGCCTGGAGTTTGTTTGCGCGTGGATGGATGTGGCGGCATCTGGCGCGTCGGTCTGGGCTGGCTGCATTGTGTACTTAGAATGCACCCAGGTGCATAATATATATAGGATGCACCCAGGCCAACCGATGCGCTTGGTCCAGTCGATCCGAGCCAACCGACGCGCAAGGTGCGTTCTGGTCCGAGCCAACCGGCGGCACCTGGTCCTACTTGCCCACCATCCTCCCTTCTCCCTCGCACTCTCCCCCACCTTCTCCGTCGTCGGTTGCTCTACCTCCATCCATCGCGCCGCCGCGATTCAGTCCCCGCTCGATTTTGCCTTCGCCACGTGGATCCCAAGCGGCGGATCCAGTTCCCCTCGACTCCCCCTAGCCGCCCCCGTTAGTTCCTCCAGAAACCATCGCTCCGCCGCAATTCCGCGCGCGCTGCGCTTTCCTATCCGCCCTGATTCTGTTCGCGCCGCGCTTCCTCTCCACCTCGATTCCGTGTGCGCCGTGACGATCCCAAGTGGCGCACAGGCCGGATTGGTTACACGCTCGTAGTACCGTGGCTAGCTTACGCGCCCCCATGGTTCTGATTTGGTCGCTAGTGGAGCAAGCTGTACGAGAGCGTCATCATGTTCTCGCGCCTAGATTCTATCTGTCACGAAGTATGTCTTCTTCAAACATCTCCACAATTCCTTGCTCACGAGCAATCACATCACCCTACGCTTTGCTATTTGGTTCAACTTTTTCATGTGATTTTTTTGACCTAGGTTTCAAGTGGGTTGTGGATTTTTCTGGTTGCGACCATGCATTTCTGAGGTGCTCCCGTCGATTCGTCAAATTCGTGGTCTCACTGTAAGTCAACTTTCACACTCCCATTGTACTGAAATCTATTGGGATGCTCCATCTGACGTGGATTTGATGCACACAGTTTTATCTGCAGTCGCACCTCAAGTGTTCTTGAAAATGTGGCTCCCCCATAGTTTTAGTTGTATGTTTGTTTGTCGCAACTGAATGGTTCACTCATATATTTGATAATTAGGGTATTATATCAGGTGTAATTGTTTATTATCACTGTTGTAATTGGTGGATGTGATTAAGTACAACTGGTGATTATATGTGTAACTAGCTTGTTATCACAAGCATTACATTTTTGTCTGTTATGCCAACTGTCTTGTCGTAAACCAATGGGAACCAGTGCATTATTGTTAAATTATATGTTTTGATCGAATGATTCGTTTATGCAGATATTGATTTGCTGCATTTTTTGTGACTATGCAAATGATTTATTAGTAAAACCATTTGATCAGTTGATTGTAGAGTATTATTTTCTATTTGTCTACTTTTTGTTATCTGGCAAATTAATTGTGAAACAATTACCCCAAGCTTTTTTATTTCCACTTATTTTCAGTGTGATGGAAAGCTATGGTATCATAGCTTTTTGTGGTTTTCATTCTGAAACACATGCAATTCAAGCATTATTTAACTTTTTTTACCTTTAAATTAAATGCTAGTTTATTAGTTCAATGCTAAAAAGGGGGAGTGATGAATGTGTAACTAGCTTGTTATCCTAGCTGCAACTGGTCAAATGTTCTAGTTGTAATCAGCTTATTTTCTGACTGAAGCTCAATTTGAGTTTTTTTTGCTGCAACTAGGATTAACTGGGATTAACTGGTGCAAAACAATGGTGGAAAAATCTTTAGTAGAGCTGCATGTTTGTTTAAAAAGCTGAATGAGATGATGGAGTCTGTCGAGGCCACAACTAAATATTGAATTGGGTTAGTCTTTTTTCCCTCCACTGCTGGTGCTAATTTATAATCATGCATCCTTTTTACATGGTTGCAATTGTGCCCGGACACATGGTTGCAATTGGTTTCTTTTTTATGTTGCAACTGGCCCATGACATCTGTTGCAATTTGGTTTAATTTGATTTTATGTTTTTTATCAGAGTTACACATGCAACGGTGCCCATACATAGTTGTAATAGTGCTAGTAGTTTTGTTGCAACTGGCCCACGACACCAGTGGCAATTCAAAGCTCAACCCACACATTCTTGTGTTCAAGCATCGAAGATGCTAATTTTTAGTGTTAGATTTACATGTGCTACCTGCTACATGTTGAAAGCTCATTTTTTACCTCATTTTTTAAAACTGGCAGGAGCTCGTACTCGTCTTGTTTTGGATCTACTACGCTTTTTGATTTTTTACCTGGGTGCATTCTCTCTATACAATGCACCCAGGCCAACCGACCCGCCTGCGCACATCCAACAACTACGTGTCCGACCTGCTGACCGTTGTTGGACCCATTATCCACATCCACCCATCTGTCCCACATTCTTCCTATCTTCTGAGGATTAGATCGCGCATTGCAAGGGGTTAATTTCTCTTATCTTCTAATTTTTAGTCACAACAACCACAACTTTCAGGACGGTAATGGTTGTAGGTTAGAAAGATTAATTACGGCATAGCGGTGGCTTATTGGGGAGCTAGGCACTTGTACGGCAAGTTTGGGAGGACGAGGTTTCTGATGAAAGAGGAAATGGAGAAGCTCAAGGGTTGTGCACGAGGTTCCTGTGGGTTTGGAAATGGTTCCGTGCCCTTCGCCTACCTCAGTATTCTCCGTGTCCACTGAAACAACCTGCGTGATGTTTGAGCTCTTCGGCTCCATCCTCGTCTTTTTAGATTGTGTGACGGTTTTCTGAATTCTGACCTAATGGGCCCTCAGATGGGGATTTCATATGAGTGTATCCATCCCTATTCACGTGTGTTAATACTGAGCACATTCTCCAATTCTCAATTAGAAATGCTAATTCGAATAAGCTGCATGCAAGAGAATTCCGTATACTGATTTCCTTCTTTTACTCCGGAAGTGTTTTTTCTAAATATTCATAATTGCCCTAGTTTGTGCTGCTTGATTACTGTAAGCATGCAATTAACTTATTGTAGGATTATATTAGTAGAATAGAATCATACCTTTTAATTCCTTGAACTAACTTTAGAATGTTGGAAATTATTCCTTTTTGACAATGTTATATATATGCGGTTTTGAGCTCCTTCATAACATTGTAGATTATTCCTAAACTTTGCACCACCCTTTTTTTTATTGCTAACACTAATCATTTCATGGCAAATTGGTGTAAGTTGAGTAGCAACTGCGTAGTTGTTTTGTTGCAATTGGGTCCTGTCCCAAGTAGTAAATTGGTTATTTTTTCGATGTGTAGTTGTAACTGGGATACTGTGCTAGCTGCAATTGGAGGACTCAACCAATTGTAATAACTCCGACTAAAATTCGATGGTGTGCATGGATTTCGTTAATTGCAACAGGTTGTAATCCCACTTTGCCTCATTGTTGCAACTACAATCCACTATTGATTGGAACTAGTATTTGGTTTATTATTATTGGTGCTTGTTTTTCTTGTTTCAAGTGTAGCAGTTTACTTTTTGAATGAATAGGCAATTGTCATTTGTGACTGCAAACCAGCTGTGTTTTTGGCTGCAATTATAATATATTTTTGTTGTAATTGTGCCATAATGATAGTAGTAATTGACCTTCAGTAAGTGTTGTAATCTGTGTTCATCGACTTCTTTTATATATATATATATATATATATATAAGTTTTTTCTTGTAATTGTGCCATAATGGTTAGTAATTGACCTCCAGTAATTGTTGTAAATAGTTTCATATGTAATTTTTACCTAGCATCACACGTGTCTTCTTTTATAGTCACTGTCACTTTTTATACTTTGTTTTCTTTCTAAATTTTAAGATGTCAAGTATTTTAAATTGTTCCTGATTGGAAAGAATATTTGTGATTGTGATTTAAATTATTGTCTCTGAAGATGCTCCAAAAGAAGACACTGGAGTAGGACATTCTGGAGAACAAATTCTATCTCCCCATCCATCAACAGGTTCTTTGTTGCATTTTGTTATTCTTTTATGTTGCAATTACCACCATACCTTTGTTGCAATTGGACAAGGGTCTACAACCTTAATTATTTGAGTACATATTTTTCTTTTGCGAACCTACACTGTTTTTCTTTGGTTTTTCCCTCGATGATTTACAAATGTTATTGGGGGTGTCTCTTTTCTGGTTTGCAGCAGCAGAAGAAAAAGAACCTAGTGGAGAACATTCTGGAGGACAAATTCAATCTTCTCCATCAAGTACTTTGTTGCATTTTTCTTATTCTTTTCATGTTGCAATTACCACCATACCTGTGTTGCAATTGGGAAGTGTGTCAGTTTATGTTCTTTTTTGCAAACTTACTGTGTTATGTCTGGTTTTTTCCCTTCTTGATTTACAAGTGTTCATGCAAAATAATTAAATGTTTTTTGTCATAGTGGTAAGTGGAATACCCCACCAGTTGCAACTGTCTTATTACCTTAGGAGTAATTGTGCTACTATGCTAGTTGTAAATGGTTTTTCAATAGCATAGTATCTAACTTATTTGTCCAGTTGTAACTGGGTTGCTATCCTTATTGCAATTGGAGGACCTGATTAATTAGAATTGCTTTTTTTCTGTTTTTAATAATAAATGGAACTGCACATGTTGTCAATTACTGTATTGACTTAGTCAATTACTGGATATAAATATGAATGATAGTTATATTCTATACCTTGAATATAACTATCATTCATATTTATATCCAGTAATTGAATAGAATAACTATTCAATACCCGACCTAGCCAGCTCGGGCACCGTGTCGCGCCATCTCCCTCCCCCACACACCCAGCCGGTTCTCTTCCGTTTTTTTCTTTTTCCACGGTATATCCTCACGTCGTGCGGTAGTTTCTCATCCCTAGTGCTCCCTTACGCCACTGCCCACAGGCCTCCCAAGCGCCGTCACCGGCGATTCTGACCAGCCACCGCCCCCGAGCCCTGCTTGCCTGCTACCCCGTCGTCCTCGCACGCATTCGCCTATGTTTGCAGGATTGTATGATTGTGTTAACAAGATTCTATGACTGTGCTAATAGGATTTTGTCACTTTTGCAGCACAACCTTCTCAACTTTTCCGGTGCATAGTCGAAGCCGTCGGAGGTGTTGCTTGGCCTGCAGCAAGAACAACTACAAACTCCTGAATTAGCTGAGGATGTGCTGCTCGCCATTTTCCATGTGTGCTGGCCTTCGTGCTGAGCTTTTGTTCCGACGACATTGCTAAGGATAGAAATTGTACTCTGTGTCATGTTTTGAAACAATTGTGCATGAATGTAAATTTCATGTTTATAACGAGATACATACAACAAGAATGGTACTGCATAGAGCAGCACGGTGCCGCCAATGCAAGACTACTATCTCTCCAAGTATATAGGCAACTGACTGAAATAATACAAAGCTATATATACTGCGAGGGGGTAATACAACAAATGGTACAAGATCTAATATATGGTGTTACAACTTACATCGCAGCTGCAGCATCCAATTTCTCCGGCGTTCCCATCTGTGAATTTTGCATGCCTGTTGTCTGTGCTGACAGGCCAACCACTGGGCAAGCTGAATGTACAGCACTGAAATGCCCACACTGAACATAAGAGAATTATAGATGTCGCCGATAAATCACAGCAACACCCCATAGGCTAGGGCAAACATTGCAGATCCCATACAGCACACGTGATGATCAAGCCAAGTATCTGTACACATTCGGGTTATCTTTGTCCCTCTCCAAGTAATCCCTTGTGATAAGATCCTCAATCCGCTTCTTTATTGCCTTGAAGTCCGGCTAGAGAAATAAGATCAGCTTTTATCAACTCATTATAAAAAAACTGAATAAAGAATAGACTTATTCATGAATACTCCTTTAAACATATATACAAATTTTGCGTAAAACAAAAAAATTATGGGGCTGGCCAGAACTGGTGCTAAGAGGATTATGCTATGTGAACAGAAAATTACTATGAGCTGATTGATTGAATTGAGGGCTTCAAAGGGCACAGAAAGTTTATCACTAATAACATCTATAAATAATAAAAATACCGTGTTGAACACATGGCTTTTACCTTGAACATGCGACCAAGCTGCTCCACACATTCCATTACAAGTTGTTGATGGCCCAAAACTTTCCGGCTCTTCATAATGCGCACTATGGATGCATCAATTGCATACCTGCGATCCTTGTCAACATCTTCAACAACTTTCTTCTTCTCATCAACTGGAGGAAGAGGTATCTGCAAATGGCATATAAAACAATATAGTAAAAACAACAAATCAGCAAAGTAAATTCAGAAATATAAAAAAATACCTTTATTCTTCGCATTTTGTCAGTAAATTTTGAATTATATTCAAAGACATCATTTGGTGAAATAGATTTGTTACTAGGTTCTTTGTTAAGAATCTGGTACTTTGCACAGGAAAGAGAATGAAGAAGGCGAACAACATCATCATCTGAGAGATTTAGCTGTGTCACAATCTCAGAATAGCTGAGCCTGTCAGCTCCATTGAATAGCAGCAGCAATGCAGCCTAGCAACATAAAGATGAAGGCATATCAGAGGATATCTAACACATGGCGCAAATGTTTATTGAAATGCAGTTACAATACCTGATAAGTTGTAACAATGAGCTCAACAGTTTTGGCCTCAAACTTAGCACTGATATTACAGGTTCCCAGGGAATATATCCAGGTAAGCTTCCTGTGCTTTGTTCTTGTTTGGTAAAACTCTTTGAAAACCTCTACGCATTTCACCTGAAAAATATTGAGATACAAATAACTATCCCGTGTAGAGTAAGTTGTCAGATATAAATACTACAAAAAGTAAAGCAAGTCACAGTGTGACTTAAATTACCAATCAAGTTTAACAAGCAATATAACAGGTCTGCAGTAAACATGAAAGGGGAAAAAATTACCATTTCAGAAGGCAAATTTATGTCAAAAGATTTGTAGCTTGGCCAAAATCCTGTGGTCAGAACAGTAACAGCTAAGTCTATTCCAGGATTCAGCTCCGGATGGCTGCTTATGAACTCTTCAAACTTTGTTTGGTGGTCTCTTGCAACAGTCAGATCAGTAACCATGCCCTCCATTTTGGAGGTGAATTGCCCTCCACACTGTTGTTTTAGTTTGGTCAGGATGCTTCTTTCGTGCTCATCATTAGCACTCTTGTCAAAAAGTAATCTCCTAGCAAGCTTCTTTCTGCAAATTATCACCAGAATTCAATGAATCCATATTCCAATTTATCCCAGAGCTTATGGACCACTAAAATTAGTATACAAATAACTGGAAATTACCTGTAAAATTCAGCAAACAAGTCCTTATCGCTGATGTATGCAAGTAGCCTTACCACCTGGTAAGTGTACAGTTTCAGGATTAGGTTACTAGATCTATCTGAAAACCTTGGTAAGAGTACCAGACATAAAAAATTGAAGGCACTACCTTCTCAAGAGTATCTTCAATTGCTTCATCGCTAAGCTTTTCACTGCCACCTTTCTTTAAAATATTGTCACAAAAGGTGGCTAGCAATTCAGCACTGGAACTACCAGAAACACCTTTATTGCAGAAAACCTCAAAAGCCTCCTTAAGGGCCTGTACAAAGACAATAACAAATAGGAGCCGATATTTCAATGTCACAGTCAAAAGAATATAGCGAGCCAACAGTCTCAAATAAGTACATCAAACTTACAAACCTTATGAAAGAGAGTGTGGCCCTGGAAACACTCTATAACATATGCTACATACTTGTCATGCAGCTCAATGATTTTCCGGACAAAAATCTAAAATCAACAAAACCTCACTGGGTAAGATGCCACACAAAAATTAAATGGCAACAGCAATATCATATCAAGACACAAACCTGTTCTTGTAGACCAACGATATCCTTCTTCTCTGGCTGCAAAGAACGGATAATCTTAGATAACACTTAAGATGGAGAGAAATCAAAGGAGGCAAAGAACTAAAATAAATAACCATATTTAAAAGATGCAAAAGCAAACAAATGTAATGAAATAAACTGCAAACATATGTCAAAGTGAAAAGGTAAAAGACTCTAAAAGTAAAAAAAGAAACCTACAACGAATAAAAACCAAAAGACATACAACAGCATAAAAGGTACTTGACTCATAACTCCATGTATATTTTTTAAAAAAAAGGACGTACCCAGTGCCGTAGGCTTCCGCACTGTGCGGGGTCTGGGGGAGGTTATTAGAGGAAGGTCTTTCCCACACATCGTGCAATGTGTAGAGGCCACCGCTCGAACCTGTGACCTCTCGGTTCATAGGCGGCAAGCACTACCACTTGCACTAGGCCACCCTTTTAACTCCATGTATATTTCAATAAAAAAAATAAAAATGGTGAATCAGGCAGGATGGTTTATTCATCACTCTATGTCCAAACCAGCACCAATCAATGTCCACGGTGAAAGCAATATGGCTGAGAAAATAATGGATTGATTATGGAGAGCCTAAGCTCGTGTACGTAGGCAAGGATGACCTAGGTAATGACTATCCAACGGTGATCCTTGCCCAATCCACATCCTATCTAGAGAGCCCACAAGGGGCATGGCGCACAGGCCACGAGGCAAGGCCCAGGCAATCCCAAGGCCCATAGGGCCAGCCTATACATCCCGCTAACACAAAGTCCAACAATCATCAGATAATAAAATAGTAACAACTGAAACAACTATGGCAGATATGTTCGCTAGTGGCATACAAAAGTGCTCACTTGACTTGCGGCATACAAAATGTTCAGATTCTACATTATTGCATACATAATGAACTACAAGCACTAGCAAAGAAAACATAAGAATTAAAGCTAAAGCACAAAATATATTGGAACCTCGCTCACTATCGATAGAGACACAGTATAGACATTCCAACATGAATCAAGTACAAATATAAATGTTTGATCCTAAGCATGTTACTAATATTCCCTAGGGAAAACAGAGGAGAACAAAAATTAACTATTGAATGTAAAAAAAATGCTACACCTTATTGCTAGCAGCATCTTCTGCTTGCTTGACTAAAGCTGTGCCCTCGTTAGTAACATGCTGCAGAGAAGTACAGTTAGATACAAAATTAAACATATTTATGAAAAACTGGTACGTGTTTGAAAAATGGTACATGTTTGACGCAAAAGTACCTGCTTAAATATCTGAAAAACAGGTTCTAGGCCACGAGTTATTCTGGAAAAGAGCCTATACATCCTAGATAGGTCCTCAACCTGCAGTAAGCTTGTACAAATAATATGTCAACGTATTTCATATACCACAAAATGTTACTAACGAAGATGGATCTCCCGCTGAGGCACTGAACCTTGTCATCACGAAGTAGTGCATGACATCCAGAATGTTCCTTCTCCAAGAGTTGGCTTGCATACTGAGTTAGCAGTTCATGCTGCACTTTCTGCCAAATCAGATCATGATAAATCATATCATACAGAGGGGAAGACATTGTCACTACTGGACTATCAGGATTCCTATGTCACTTTAAATATATAGCAACAAAATATGGCTTTCTACTAACCTCCAATAACTTCAGCTCACTGCTAGAATGCAAATAATGAGCAACTCGTTCCTTTTCCCTTTTCAGGCATTCTTCAGCCTAATGAAAGAAAATCCCATAAGAAAGTGTTCACCCACAGATAAAAATGTTTGTCAAAGTCTCTTTAAGATGAATACCTTTAACATGTAATCAGGACAAGAATCCTCAAGGATCCAGGTTTGGGCCTTGATAGAGTAGTAATCGGCAGTATCTTTAAGCAAGAAATCTTCAAAATCATTTTCATAGCAGTCCATACTACCCAAACCAATTTCAACAAATATATCCAGAACATTCTTCAACAGGGCCCTATCTATTTGTTCACCTTCACGTTCTCGGTCAATCTGTGGACGAAAGAATTTTTCATAACCAATTGGCCAAATAAGTTCACATTACAAGCTGCAAAGCAAAGACTCACCAAAGATATGACTGCACTTTTTACTTTCCCTTTGATCTCTTGGTATACCTGTTACCAGAAGTGCAAATGGTTAAAATACAGAATACTTTCAGGCACTAAAGACGCAGTAGTTTGGTTTACTAAAAACAAGCAAGATCGATCCAAATTAAATAGTTGTGTTACCAAGTCTCTGAAACAACTAAGCCCAACTTCTCTAAGTGCCGGTAGTGATCTCCGGGAAATGAAGTACCGATCAAGATAATGGAAGAAGCGTGACAGCCACCGAACCATTACTTTATGATTTGACCACCTTTTTACTAGCTCTCTCAACATAAACTCATCATGCTTCTCCCTTAGTGAAGGTAAGACCTGCATGAAATTGGACCCACATTACCTATAACTGATTATTATTTGAGAACATGTGCAAATATAGAAAGAAAAATTCATGTGGTTAAACCATGAACATGATCAAATTTCAACAAAATATAAAAGTAGAATTTCCTCCAACCAGTGTTAAAAGAAAGGATGTTTGCGTTGGGGATGCGCTCTTGTGGGCAAGGTATAGGGACCCCCTTTGTTTATAAAAGGGGCCAATTAGGGGTCTAGGGGCACAATTAGGACATCTAGGGGCATCATTGTAATGTGTAGGGATTTATTTGTAACAATTACCCCATCAATGTAGTAAACATAAACAGCCATATCCACCTACCTATAAATAGAGCCATAGGGCATGGGGGAGAGTACTCTTGGTCATTTGCTCTCCCTCCTCATCCTCTTATATGTTCGTGTTAGAATAGACAGTCCAGCCCATATTGGGCATCAGGCCCATTGGCCTTGTACATTGTAACCCTAGCCTAATTGGCTATATAATGAAGGTCACCCCCCCCTAATCAAGGGTGTGCGGTGTTTCTCTACATGGTATCACGAGTCTAGGGAATCAATCTTGGGTTTCCTCCTCTCTACTTCCGCTGCTCCACCGCACCAGGCTGTCGTCGCGCCCATCTGCGCTGTCGCCGCCAATCCACGCGCCCCCCATTCACGGGTCGCGACCCTACCGCCGGCCGCCGCGCCTCCTTCGAGCCGCCGCCGCCGCCGCGTCGCTGCTCCCTGCGGGCGTCGCCGGCCGCCCGGTCCTCGCGCGCGCCGCCGCCGGTCGCGCCGCCTCCCTGCGGGCGTCGCCCGGCCGCCCGTCCGCTCGCCGCCGCCGCCGCCGCGCGCGCCTCCCTGCGGCGTCGCCGGCCGCCCGTCCGCGCGCCGCCGATCGGGGAGCCGCCCGGGAGCCGCGCCGTCCCCGCCGGGCCGCGCCGCGTCTGCCGGCCCTAGCCGCCATGACGACCTCCGCCAACGACTCCGCCACCTCCGGTGTCCTGGGGTCCCAATCTTCTGGGACCTCCCTCGCTACTGCCTCCTTCGTCGCCTACGCATCCGTCAACGTCAAGCAGCACGTGCCGATCTCCCTCAGCCTCGAGCGCCCCAATTACTCCAAGTGGAAGGCATTCTTCACCGCCCTCTGCGCCAAGTACGGGCTGCTCGGCCACGTTGATGGCACGGAGGATGCACGCCCGACTGACCCCCTGTGGTCTCAGCCTGATGCCTGCATCCGCGGATGGATGTACGGCTCCATCGACGACGCCGTCCTCGACCTCGCCATGGAGCCCAATCAGGATGCCCGTGCCCTGTACGTCTCCATCGAGGCCCTGTTCCAAGCAAACAAGGAGTCTCGCGCAGTCGTCCTTGAACAGGAATTCCATAGCCTATCCCAGGGCGACCTCTCTGTCGACGCCTACGCTCAGCAGATGAAGCGCACCGCCGACGCCCTGCGGGAGGTTGGTCACACCGTCTCTCCAGCGCAGCTTGTGCTGAATCTTCTGCGCGGCCTCAACCCTCGCTTCGCCAACACCGCCGACATCATCGCCAACACGTCGCCACTTCCCGGAGCTTCAAGTACGCCACCAACATGCTCCGCGTCAGGAACTCCGCCTCGGCGGCTGCGGGCAAGGAGGCCTCGGCCTCGGCTCTCGCTGCTTCCACTGCCCCGTCGGCCTATACGTCGTCCTCGTGCCCACCCACCTCCTCCAACAACCGTGGGGGCAGTGGCAAGGGCAAGGGCGGCAAGGGCAAGGGAGGGCGTAGCGGTAGCAGCGGTGGCGGCGGTGGCGGTTGCAACCAGCAGCACGGTGGTCATCAGCGACAAGGCGGCGGTTTCGGCGGGCGCCGGACTCCTCGGCCCGGCCGGTCCACGGGTTTGCTACAACCCCCAGGTCGGCCGTGGGCTTCCTCGGGCAACCGGTGGTCCCCTCGGCGGTGGACGCCACCGGCCACCGCCCCCACAACAAGTCCACACCGCCTTCGCGCCGTCACGGCTCTCCGCCGCGGCCACCGCTCCGGTAGGGCCGGGACGCCGCCGGCCCCCGATCGGCGCCCTCAACCAGTTGGCAGTGCAAGGATCTTCACCTTGGGTCATGGACAGCGGAGCGACATCCCACATGTCCTCCAACGACGGTATACTTCTCTCCCGTCTCCCGTCACCAGCATCTTCCATCATCGTTGGTAACAGGCAGTCCATCCCTATTTCTGGTCGTGGCACTTCTTCTTTATGCATAGCTGATCGTCCTTTTCATCTTAATAACGTCCTTGTCGCCCCTCAGCTTACTCGCAATTTGTTATCTGTTCGACAGCTTACTCGCGACAATAACTGTTCTATTGAGTTTGACGCTTCTGGTTTTTCTGTTAAGGATATCCAGACCAAGATGGTCCTTCTTCGGTGCAATAGCGATGGGGACCTCTACACCATTCCCCACCACATGCCTACTCGTTGTCATGTCGCTGTCGTCTCCCCGGAGCTTTGGCATTCTCGTCTTGGGCATCCAGCACCAGCAACCGTTCAGACTCTACATAAACTTTCAGCTATCCAGTGTAATAAAGCAGCTCGCCACATTTGTCATGCCTGTCAGCTAGGCAAACACGCTAGACTGCCATTTGCTAGTTCGGTCTCTAGTACCTTAGCACCATTTGAACTCCTCCATTGTGATATTTGGACTTCTCCAGTTTTGAGTATTTCTGGTTACAAATTTTATCTTGTGATAGTTGACGATTTTACTCATTACTGTTGGTTTTTTCCCCTGCGCCATAAATCTGATGTTCACGAACACATTGTTCAGTTCATAGCTTATGCTCACACACAGTTCAGTTCTCCTGTGTGCTGTTTTCAGGCCGACAACGGCACGGAGTTCCTCAACAATGCCACCGCTACCTTCCTGGCTGGCCGCGGCATTATTCTCCGTACTTCGTGTCCTTACACGTCCGCCCAGAACGGCAAAGCTGAGCGCATGCTACGAACACTGAACAACACTGTTCGGACACTCACGATACATGCCGCCATGCCTCCCTCCCTCTTGGGTTGAGGCACTTTCCACCGCCGTGTTTCTTATCAACCGGCGGCCCTCATCGTCCATCGCCAACGGTATTCCCTATCACCGTCTTTATCACAAGATGCCAGACTACTCACTTCTCCGAGTTTTTGGTTGCCTGTGCTACCCGAATCTTAGTGCCATGACTCCCCACAAACTGTCTCCTCGCTCAGCAGCGTGTATCTTCCTTGGTTACCCTCCTTCTCAGAAGGGTTACCGATGCCTTGACCTTTCCACTCGCAAGATCATCATCTCGCACCACGTTGTTTTTGATGAGACTCACTTTCCGTTTGCGGCTTCGAAGCCTCGACCGGACTCGTTGATTTTCTGTTACAGGACATACTCCCCGCGCTTGCCCCGTCTACCCTAGACGCTCGGCACACGCGGGCTTCGGTTCCACCGGTCTCGGACGACGCAGGCTACCCCATCGGGCTGGACCCGGCCATCCTGTGGCACGGTGCCGCCTACCAGCTGCCACAGGCGACGCCTCCCGGCGGCACCGCGCCCTCGGGCGTTGCCCGGCGGCGGCGCGCCCGGCATCCTAGGCGGCGGGCCTCGGCGTTTCGGTCTTCACTACGGCGGGCGTCGCCCCCGGCCTCGGTTCCCTAGCCGTCGCCGGCCGCACCACCGGTTCCCGGAGCCACCGATCGAGTCGCCCCGCCTCGGCTCCCCTCGCGCCCCGTGCGGGCGACCCGTTCCCCGGACGGGCTCCCCGCCACCGCCCATGCGGCGCTACGGCTTCACCGCGGTCACCTCGGCGTCTCCGGCCGCACCGCCAACACTCGCGCGCGCTCACGGATGCGAATTGGCGTGCGCGATGGGCGATGAGTACAAGGCACTTGTCGACAATGGCACCTGGCGTCTCGTTCCTCGCCGCCTCGCGCCAACATCATCACCGGCAAGTGGGTCTTCAAGCACAAGTTCCATGCGGACGGCTCCCCCCCGGCGCGCCATAAGGCCGGGTGGGTCGTTCGAGGGTTCTCGCGGCGATACGGCATCGACTACGACGAGACGTTCGGTCCCGGGTCGTCAAACCGGCCACCATTCGGGGCTGTTCTCGGCGTCGCGCGTCTCTCGGTCTCGGCCGATCCATCGGTGGACGTGAAGAACGCCTTCCTCCACGGTCATCTCCACGAGACGGTCTCCGTCGGCCCGGCCCGGCTTTGTCGACCCGGCTGCCCCCGATCACGTCTGTCTCCTGCAAAAGTCCTCTTCGATCTCCGACACATCCCTCTTTGTTTACAAAGAGGGCGCCGACATCGCCTACCTGCTGCTCTACGTCGACGACATCATTCTGACAGCCTCGTCGACTCGGCTTCTTCGTCGCATCACCGAGTCCCTTCACTCCGAGTTCGCCATGACAGATCTCGGGGATCTTCATCATTTCCTCGGGATCTCTGTCACGCGTTCCTCCGACGGA
Source organism: Cenchrus americanus (assembly GCA_947561735.1). Classification (NCBI taxonomy): domain Eukaryota; kingdom Viridiplantae; phylum Streptophyta; class Magnoliopsida; order Poales; family Poaceae; genus Cenchrus; species Cenchrus americanus. Next base: position 176,496,229 of record OX387244.1, on the reverse strand, counting down.
CTCTTCCTCTCCCAGCGACAGTATGCTGCCGACCTGCTTCAGCGCGCCGGCATGGCTGAGTGTCACTCTACGGCGACTCCTGTGGACACTCATGCCAAGCTGTCGGCTGTGGATGGCGCTCCAGTGGCAGATGCCACTCAGTATCGCAGCCTCGCCGGAGCTCTCCAGTATCTCAGGCTGACTCGTCCGGACCTCGCCTATGCAGTCCAGCAGGTGTGTCTTTTCATGCACGACCCGCGAGAGCCTCATCTAGCACTGCTCAAGCGCGTCCTGCGGTATGTCAAAGGCACTCTCTCCACAGGGCTTCACATCGGCACTGGCGCCATCACCAGTTTGACAGCCTACTCCGATGCTGATTGGGCAGGCTGTCCAGATTCTCGGCGCTCCACTCCGGTTACTGCGTCTTCCTTGGCGACAACTTGGTCTCTTGGTCCTCCAAACGACAGACTACGGTCTCTCGTTCGAGCGCGGAGGCTGAGTATCGTGCAGTTGCGCACGGCTGTATTCTTGCGAGACCGTTGGCTTCGTCGGTTGCTTCGGGAGCTTCATGCACCCATCTCTTCGGCGACAATTGTTTCTTGTGACAATGTCGGTCTTGTCTACATGACCGCTAATCCGGTCCATCATCGTCGCACGAAGCATATTGAGATCGACATCCACTTTGTCCGCGAGAAGGTTGCTTTGGGACGGGTTCGGGTGCTCCATGTTCCCTCGTCTCATCGGTTCGCGGATATCATGACCAAAGGGTTACTGTACGGTTGTTTGCGACTTTAGGTCCAGTCTTTGTGTTCGTGACACTCCCGCTTAGACTGAGGGAGGGTGTTAGAATAGACAGTCCAGCCCATATTAGGCATCAGGCCCATTGGCCTTGTACATTGTAACCCTAGCCTAATTGGCTATATAATGAAGGTCACCCCCCTAATCAAGGGTGTGCGGTGTTTCTCTACAGTTCGGGATTTCAAATCCCAAAAGTTTGTATATGAAAGTACATTTTTCAAATACAGATGAAAGGCTACTATTAACAATCTGAACTGTTAGATCGAGATTCAAATGCTCTTCATAGAACCGACACTTAGTACTTTATCAATGCAAGGTTTACCTTCACACATGAAAAATATAAGAACATGGGTCAATAAGTTATCTGAATTTGAGTGCTAGAAAGGTATCAAATGTAAGTATCCCTCAGTATCATAACTAGCCTTGCAAATGGTTAGGACTGAAACAAGTTTAACAAGTTGGGTTTTGTGATGGACTCACCTAAGTTGGGTGCTAGTGGGCCAACTTTATTGATAAATTGATTTTGGTTTGGGCTCTGCTCCTTAACAATTTTGTGTGTGTGCGGTTTGGGCTCTGCAAACGAGTTATGATGAGTTAAAAACTGTGGACTGTGTTTCATGGGTCGTAGGGTTTCGTCTCGCGGGTTGCAGCTCACCTCCCTCACTTCCCCCGCCGCCGCACGCCCGCACTCGCCTGTCGCCTCGCCTCCCTTCACTCGCGTCAACGCCTCCACCTCCGCCTCGCCCGAGCCACCACGCCCCCTCGCTGCCACACCCCCTCGCGATCCCACCCGTCCCATCCTCCTCCATGGTCGGCGGAATGGCGAGCTCTCCATAAAGCTGGCGACCAAGCTGTCCAAGTCCGGGGTCCGAAGGAGCAGTCCAAGATTTGGCGACGGTGGGTGTTGGTGCTGGTGAACCTAGCGTCGGTGCTGGAGAAGGCGGACGAGGTGTTGCCCGACGGCACTCGGGTCCCTCACCCTCTGGCGCGCGGTGCTGTTTCCGACCATGTACAGGGAGGTGGGCGCCGCACTCGGCGCCTCCCCGACGGCTCTCGGGTCGCGCTCACCCTCTGACGCGCACGTCGGCGGGGATGGTGTGCCGTCCACTATGGCGAAGAATTCGGCGTGGTTGCAGTTGGATTCCCGCGGCTGTGCTGCCGTGACGAGCTCATCGAGTATATCTCTGCGCCCGTCAGGTTCGACAGCCGACGACGAGCGACACACAGTGACTTGAAGGTGGCCGTCCTCCGCCACCTCAGCCTTCCTCTCGGCTCGGCCGCCCTCCAGCGACACGACGTCGGGGTCCACGCGCAGCGACGCGTCAAGCAATCCATAGAATGGCAATGACGGCGCAAGCTCTACACCTCATGGCATCGAGGCCGTTCGTCACCCACCGCAGCCCCCTCGTCGTGCACCGTCGCCTTGATGGAATCCGTCGGCGTTGGTGATGCGTTCGTGCACTCCGGCGATGCGCCGAGCGATGACTACACCGAATGTCCCTCGAAGTTCTCCGGCGCCGAGGTAGCAAGGACACGTCGTTTGCACCACCGTCTTCCGTCGGCAAGGAATACGTACCGCCACTCGCTAGCCCGACGGAAGCCTTATTCACGCAGAAGCGGCGGGTGTCGTCCGACGGACGTGCCAACGCCGCAGCGCGTGATGCTTGCAAGGAGGCAACGCCTGGTACCGAGGAGTCCGCGGCGCGCAAGGTGAGGGAGGAGGACCGGGAGTACTACTGGACGCACAAACCGTCACCGCTGGTGGAGGTGGAGTTTGCGGACACGAGGAATCCCATCACTAGTGTGTTGGGTAGCGTGGACATGGAGAAGAGCGTGATGGACAAGTCCAGCCACGGCACGCCGAGGCCGGAGGGCAGGCACGACCACGCAGCGAGCCCCGCCAGCACGAGCAGCTTTTGCAGCGTGTCCGCCGCTAGGAAGCGGAGAGGTTCATGGCATAGATGGAGATGAAGTGGAAGGACAGAAGCGACACGGCGAAGATGGCGACAAAGCGGTTGATGCCGAAGCACTGGCAGGCTAATTCACTAATAAAACCAGTAGAGAACTCACGGTTTGAGAAATGGGTTTTAAACGGGCTGTATCCATAGTTAAGCTAGTAGTTTGGTTTATTACAAGTTGAAAAATCATTACGAGTTGGTGTGGTTCGGTTTGTAGAGGTTGTGGATTGGATTGGTGGGGGTTTACAAAGCGGTCTGCTGGACATGGATTCAGTTTGGACCCAGTGTGGATGTCGGCCCAGTTGCAGGGCTAATTGTAACTAACTAAATCAAAATATTAATTAAAATGTACATTTTCATGCAGTGAAAAACTAAACAGAAAGCAGGAACTAAGTAAAAATAAGTTATACATTAAGTCGTCAACATTGTATTTTATTATATCACGTTACTTAACAAAAGCAAGTGCAATAAGAAAGTTGATACAATAGTGCTTATAATGTAACCAATATGTTCAATCAATAAAACTGCCAAATTGTTAAACATACCCACAAAAAAGAACACCTTTCTTCATGACTAACTAAATGGACAGAACTCTCCTTCCATTCAAAGAATATATGACACCTTGCACTACATATGGTCTCCAATAGGAAACTGACAATCAATTTTCATGGTTATGTTAGTAAAAGCCACAAAAAAAATATTACTATTGAATCATCCACTCAAGTACTCAGCAAATCTACTAGTAGTACAATACAATTTTGCAAGACTAATCTATCTGATTTGGTGTACTATGGCACTGAACCAAGTGAATACCTAAATTTTTCAGCCTAGTTTTGACGTCTTGATTTTGGCGAACCTGGTTTTGGAAGGCACTGAACCAAGTGAATACCTAAATTTTTCACCCTAGTTTTGACGTCTAGATTTTGGCGAACCTGGTTTTGGAATGGCCTCATTTTGGCTGGGCAAAATTGGAAGCAAACCAAGCAGGCTCCAAGTCCCCCTTTGTGATACTACCTCCAGTTTTATTATATGACGCCGACGGTTGCAAACTCAGGCTAAATAGGACAGCCGCAACTGTCGGAAACGCCATTTAAACGAAAACGGAGGTATTATTTATCCACGAATAACTTCCCCTCAATTCAACAACCACACCAAGCGAGCAGAATGGACAAACAAATCAAGCAAGAGCTAATTCACCAAGGAATCAATTCTACGAGATTCACCATGGACGTGATGTACTCCTCAAATGACTCGCGGTACTTCTCGTAAAGCTGCTGCGAATAATCGTGCGGCGGCTTCTGCGTGCACATGTTGTAAATCGTCCTGCAGCATCAGAACAGAGCATCAGCAACCAATCCAGCAAAATCTGAGTACGGAGGGG